>JAQPPZ010017007.1:10000000-10453096 GCA_028583015.1 Wollemia nobilis | reverse complement strand
CCAAGGTCTTCTATCTTGCATCTTCCCTGGTCTTAGATCTTTTCTTCAACCTTCTACTTTTGTAAATGTTGGTGATGAGATCTTCTTTGGATCTCTTATTCTGTTACTTCATGATTTGTAGAGGACTCTCCAAGTCCTTTTCTTCCAATATTAGAGGTAATGATATCTACTCTGTAAATCTTTAGCTTCTTCTAAAAGAAGTATTTAATTAGTAAAGGAGATCATCAATCTCCTATTTCTTGAACTCTTCTCTATAATATTTTTCTAGGAACTTCTTTCTAGATTTTTCTTCTAAATAAATAACTTTTCCTTCTTTCATGAAGTTCTTAAACTACCAATGGAGATTTCAATATTCTAACTTCATAACGACTCTTCTTCAGGAGTCTTCTTCCATAGTGTTATTTTATTGCAAGAACAAACTAATATTTGCACGAGTAAAGTACATTGGATTTAAGGAAATGAAGTTGAAATCTCTTAAATTTGTTTTGTAGGAGTTGTCCCAATCATCTAAGAATTAATTTTTTGCAACAAAAAAAACTTTAGCCAATAAAACTTTTGGATATCTTAAATGATCTTCACTAGTTAATTTGTCAAGCTAGTAGAATTAATGTTGAGTCCTAGTCTTCATAAGTTTTTCTACAACTCTGTGGAAAGACTCTAGCCAAACGTAATTTCAGATTTTATGCAACTAAGATTTGTTTTAGTTCTCACTTGTGACTCTTTCTGATCCTATTTACTACTATGACATTTTATATCAATAGATTCCTAAGTTTGCAATGATGCAGATCAATGGTAGTAATGGTGACTCTTCCTGTACCTCCTTATCTACTAGACTTATCTTATGATGGATGTAGGTCCTCCTATTATCGATTACCATGACTATAATACCACTATTAGCTTTTGAGGATATCTATAGTGGGAGATATCTAACATAGGTCCTAATAAGATATAATAAATATGAGAGAAAGTGAGTCTGTAATATGACTGAAATATACTATAAATAGAAATTATGGAAATACAATGCAATATGGAGAAAGTGGACACTCCATCAATATGAGTTAAAGAGCTAAATTGTAAAGTTTAAAGTCGAATTGATGATGCTCGATGTCTAATAAGTCATAAGTCTAATTGATGATACTCGATGTATAATACTACTCCAACATCAAGTCATAATTCAAAAAATCTATAGGGAAGCTAATGGTGTAGCAGATAAAGTTGCAAAAATTAGTGTGTATGGCCCTGGGATGTTGACTTGGACCAATACTCTTCCATGTGAAGTGAAAGAAATCGCCAGGCTAGAAAAATTTTAAATGTAGCAAAATACACAATTTCCATAATTTGATGCACATAAATTTGAAAAGGTGGAATTATTTGAGCCCTAATGCCTCACATGATTTGTATTATTCTATGATCATTTTTTCACACTAACCCTTTCCATGATAACCTTTGCCTTCCCAAGGCAATTTTTTTTTCATAGTAATAAAATCGAATGGATTTATTTGCATTTTCCCCTTACCTTTTGCTTAATTCTCATACCAGATGTTCATTTCATTGCCTCATTTCCTTGTGTTTATATCTAAGTTTTGTTTCCAACCGTGACCTATGGTTGTTCTTCCACCTCTTTCCATGATTGTGGGTTTTTTGTACATGTTTGCTCTACTTTCTTTAGCCCATAGCCATATTTTGATCCCTATCACAGTTGCTCAGCCCCTATGTATTATTCCATTCTTGTCTAGTTTTGCTTCCTAATATATTGGGTTTCTACTTGGGCTCGTTCCCTCTCTAAATTTGATAACCCCTTTTTTTCTTATTGGTCAACCATTTCAAGCCCAGGCATGCCTTTCTGCTCTTGTGGGAAATTTACTTCCATTGGAAACTCATCTAGTTCAAAGAATATCATACTTGGGCTCGTCTTACTCGACATGTGGTCTTCCCAATATCTAAGCTTATCATAAGTGGAACGATGATGAGATTCTAGAAACATCCAATTTTTACTTCTCTATTATTAAGCTTTTATCTATATGCTCCTTGCACTTCCCCTGCTCATATTCATCTTCCTTGTGTTTTTAGAGAGTTTCTAATTATTATTTTTAAGTGCTGCAAGGATGATTTTTATTGAGCTTGATACCCTTTCCTTGTAACCAATTACAAAAGATATCCTTCGTGACAGGGAATTGTTGTCATTTCTCATGTTCTCTTCTATGTATTAGGACATCAACATGGCCTTCACCTCTTCTTGGGATAAGGGGATGGTCATCATCCATGATGTCAACTTTCAGGTGGATATTGATCTAGTAGTAGATTTCACTAAGCAGTTGGTTATGAGACACACGGTGAGAAGAGACAAACATAACTGGGAGGTTGAGTTGAGCCAGTTCGAACTGAATTTACCATTGAGGATAACTATAAAATAGGAATGTTTCATAATGATTTTCCCACTTTATGGAAGAAATTCATGAAACCCATTATGGAGTATATTACGATGGATGATCACAATTATTAGGTCCATATTTTTCACATTTTTTTGTCAACCACTTAAGGGAATCCAAGCCCCTCAATATCCTTGAGTTCCTTTTTTTGTCAATGGACTACACTATTACCTCAAATAGAAGCAATAAATAAGAAGCTTGACCTTATCACAAAGGCCTTTTCAATGTGTTGTATTATTTTATGCTAGAAAATTTTTCTAAGGGAAACATTGTGAATAAAGATATGCAAGTAGACAATACTAAGGATGGCATTTCCTCAACTCCTCCTTCTAGGTTTAAGGGATCCAAGAGGAATAGGTTGGAGGACAAGAGTCAGTGTCCTGATCTAGAAAGAAATAGGGTCAATTTGGAGGTTACTCACAAGAGGATTTCCTAGCATCTCAAAAACAAAGAGCTTCAGTGTCCTGGGAACCTAAAGGAAACTGAGGAAACTGATGAGGACGATTCCAATAACCCGATGCAGAAGTTCCTATACAAGTACATAATCAAGACTACTTCAGCTATAATTTATCATTTAGAAGTAATCCATGTTGCTATTGGAGGAGCCATTTTGCAACTAAAAGAGAACAAGAATGCTCTTAGCCTCCTGTTCTATTATGACAACTTTGATGAAGATACTCCCATAAAATCCATTGATGCTGCTAATCCTAAAGATAAAGAGGACAAGGTTGTTGATATTGCTAGGGATATCTTTAAGGATTCTCCTAATGATGATGCCAAGGAAGTGAAGGAAGTGAAGAAAGAGGATTTTTTTGAGTCCACTAATGCCTAAATGGCTTCTTTGTTATTTTTTTTGGCCTTGTGGGGTTTCATCCTTTTCTTTTTTAAACTATTTTTGTTTTCCTCTACTAAATTTGGTCCTCAAGGATGTTATTTTTGTGAACTATGCATCCTTTTCTTTCCTAATGTTAAAATGTGTTAGGGTGCCTTTCAAATACCCTCTTTAATGAAATATTTGAACTTACCAAAAAAAGAGCTACATTATAATCCATATAGGAGTATTACTACTATCTACTACTCTCTACTACAATGCACTTGTATGATATGATATATCTCTATGAGGCCCTTTATATAGGAATATATATTCCTTGGCCAACACTCTACCTAGTTGTACAAGGGGACATCTTGCACATTAGAACTTGCACATTGCCACTTGTGCATTTATTACATTACTTGAAGTAACTACATAACTTCCCCTTAAAGTAATATCCTATTCTAACTATGTACCAAAGGTTGTATATTTACATGATCCAAATGATGTAATCTAATCTAACTCTAACAAGAATTTGAGTGTCAGAGTGCTTTGAATGCATCATAGTGGAAGAAGAGCATATTAAATGCATAGGTTACAATAGAAAGTCAGCAAGATAAATCTTTGAGACCCTATATTAAAGGAGGTAAGAAATATCTAGTCTAATATAAACCTTTGTAAAAGATACAAGGCATAATATTGAAGTCAAGTAAATCAATTCATTATACTCAATGTTTTTTAATAAATGGAGAAATAAGGTATAGATTTACAACATTAGAATTATTATTGAATGCCTTAGAAGTTTTTGAAGGAAGAAGGTTTTAAAAAAAAATGAAATTGCCTCATTAAAATTGCATTATTTTTGCAAATAGTTTAACTTGGAGGAATAAGGATTTCCATATTGAAATAGAAATATTATATTTCCAAATATCTTTGTTTCTAAATTTCCAACTAGAGAGTTATAAGGAGTTCAACACCAAATTTAATTTATTGAAATTTAGAAACTATACTATTGAAAATTTAAAGAAGTAAAACATATAATTTCTAGAAGTGTGGAAAATTTACTTTTTATATTAGTCTCTTGCTCAAATTAATGAGACATAAGGAATCCAACTTAAAGGTCTTGAAAAATAGAGAACCTCATAAAAATTGAAAGTGCATCAAAAATATCTTTAGCTTTCCATTCATAAATAGGGAGAAATAATGTGAAGAATAGAAGTTGAACATTAAGGAGTAAAAAGGATTTCAACTCAAAGGTAACCTAGAAAGCTAAACATTTTATCAAGACCATACTATATTCAAAACATTTGGGAGATACAAGGTATTCTACAAAACTCAAGAATTGAAAATATATTATCAAACTTGATCTCATACTCTAAACTAGGGAGATATAAGGTAGCTTGCAAGTATTATCATGACAAAAAATAAATTATTTCTTTCAGAATCCCAAATTCTTAAAGGACCTAATTACACTTCATGGAAAAAAAAGTAAGGTCAATATTGATAGTTGAAAATATTTGGGATATTATTAAAGGGGCAAAAACTAAACCCATTGAAGAAACTAGAGAGATTCAAAAATATGAAGAAGATGAAGCAAAAAAACTTATGATAATAACATTTTTAATTATAAATGAAATACAACCATACATTACTTCAGCAACAACTTCTACATAAGCTTATAAAATCTTAACCAAGATATTTTAGGGATGGAATATAGACACTATATTGAATCTCTAAACTCAATTACATTGTTTAAAAGTTAATAGTTGTGAAAGTATAGAAATATTTCTAAGAATAGTGGTATATATAAAAGGAAAATTATTAAACTTAGGAGAAAATGTTGAAGACAAGTTTCTTGTTCAAGTAATCCTAAGAGCACTTCCAAAAATCTAGAAGCATCTAATCACATCTTTACAAATTCTTAGTAAAGATACATCATTTGATGAATTAGTCAATGTACTACAAGAATATGAAGTAGAAAATTTAGTGAAATATGAAATGACTAATAATACCTTACTCACTAAATATAATCCACAAGGAAATGTTGATTCATTCTCAAAGGGTAGATCAATATAGAATAATAGATATTGTCAAGTATGCAAAAATAAAGGACATAGTACCAATTATTGTAATTTCAATCCAAAAAATCAATATCAAGAAAATCAAACAAATTTTGGAAGCTAATCAAATAGGCCATTCCAACCAAGACAATATCAAAATAATTATTACTTCCATTATCAACAATTACAGTGTCCATATACTTATCAGAATTAATATAATCATCCTCAACTACAATGTAGAGAAGGAAAATAAAAAGGATACTTAGTTCAAGAGATTCAAAAAATTTAGGAACTGGAAGAACTTATAGATGAACATGAAGTTAAATCTCTTTCAGCCAAAATAGTATTTTATGAAGATACTAATTATTTTCTTGATCATGATATAGACAGGGATGAAAATGAAGAAATAAAAAAGAAGAGCTCAAGTTCTAAAATTAGGAAGAAGACCATATTGAAGACTAAAGTCCTCAATAACCAAATAATATAATACATGGGGGTGTTGGAATATATTATATTATTTGGTACATTCTATTGTATCATCTTGGGTACATCTCTACATTAGGATAGTGTCTTAGATTAGTGTTTGAGTATTTACATTATGCAATGTGATGAATGCACAAGTATTAGTAGAATGTGCAATGATATAAATGTGCATGGCATCCATGTGTACATGAGTCTATAGAATAGAAATATAGTGTGTCATATAAATATGGAAGACCAAGATTCATATTAAATTATATATTGGCCTTTTTAGTAGAGAGAAAAGAGTTGAGACATAGAGGAGAGTGCAAATCACATTAGAGTAGAGTAGTGCTAAAGTTAGATACATTGTAGAGCATGAATGGAGAATAGAGCATTTGAGATCTCAGTATTTTATATGAAAATCCTATTTTCATGAGCTTTCATTAATGGTAGTTTTATGAGTTATTATAGATTTTTATTACAAGTTTTACATGCTTAATATATTACCGTTATCATAGATTCAATATTGCATACTCGTTGTATACCTTGTGGTTGCATTTCCTTAAATATATAGCATGAAAAGATAACATGGTAAAGATTAGTAGCATATCCTAAGTTAATTTTATCCATAATTAGAAAATTTTCATTTGTATCATTATAATCCATGTGACCCAAATGGGAACCATAATTTCTATACATGCAAGGTGACTATTTGTAGATTTTGATGTTAGAATATTGCCAACATCTCATATCTTGGTGATAGGGTTTCCATTGAAGGTTTTAGATGTCCTAGAACTAAATATTATTTATTATAGTAGGGTCATCCATCAAAGGTTCTAGGTTTTTCTAATTACCCCATTATTGTTGCCTAGAGACTTATTGAAAGTTATAAAAAGGATATATAGGGTGTTATTGTTTAAACAACCAACATGGATTGAATCTAGTGTTTCCTACATTTATGTCTATATTTTAATAATAGAGGATGCCAGTTGTACTAAACACAAATATTTATTCTCTTGATAAGAATGATATATCTGCATCTTGGAGGAAATTCTATTGGGAATGGAAATATGAATATCCTAAGGGGTAGGAGGGGTACTCATGGTTCTCAAAGAAGGAAAGATATAAGGGTACAAGTTATTGATTTTAAAAGGAATATTATGGTACCTATCAAGATTTTTGGATTGAAATTTATTTTTGTCCTCGTAATAATCCTTAGGTGGCCTTGTGTTCTAAAAATGCTAGTTATTTTATGTCAAGCTATCAAAATCCAAGGGTTTGATAATACACTAGGGGACCAAAAGTGAAACCTTAAATATGTCCTTTGAGCACTTTCCAAAAAGTGTTGCTAAAGATACCCCCTATTTTAATTAGCTCGATGATATTATTGTAATTAAAAAAATATCTCACAAGGGTCTTGATTCTCTTAATATATTTTTTGAGTTAGATTTAGAAAAATTAAACAACAATGGAGAAACCACAACATTACAAAAAAACACTTTGAAATATGGAGCCTAAACAATTGAGATAAATTACTTGGGTAATAGGAAATATATTTAGCTAAATGAGGTTCCAAATTGGCTCAAATGTACTTTTACACCACCACAAGGAACGGAGATCAAATATTTGAAACTACTTGTAATGAAAAAAAAATTATAAATAGAAAAAAGAGTAAAATATTTAGTAAACTAATAAATCAATTTTTTTAGTAGGAAATCACATATCACAAGTAATAAATTCCAAGTTCTTGTTATATTTTTATAATATATGATATGGGAGAAAGCAATCACAAGATGTAAAATATGCATAAAACTAAGATAATGGAATTCTGCAATAACATTGAAATATGCTATTAATGGAAAGTTATGAAAATATACAATGAAATGTAATGGAACAAATGAACACTCGAGAACTCCAATGGAAACTATATTGTACCTACTCACTACTCTATATTAATATTACCTATGCTTCACACTCTACTTATATTCACTAAAGGGTCTATATATAAGAAGATAAGGTACTTGGCCCTTACTATTCCTAACTACCTTTCCTATGACTCATGTAAAAGTGTACTCCTTGTAATTTTACATCACTGCACATTGACACTTGTGCATTTATTACTTCTTACTCAAGTAACATAAGTTAAAATCCTAATCTAACAATGTACCCAAGATGGTACATTGACATGTACCTAAATAATGTAAAATTCTCTAACACCCTGTATTACATTATTTAGTTATTAAAGACTTTAGTCTTCAATATGGATCTTCCTCTTGATATTGGAGTTTTTACTCTCCTCCTCTGTTTTCTATAACCAATTGAAGGAAGTGGTCAGTATCTTCATAAAATGTTATCCTTAATGAAAGAGCTTTTACATAATGACCATTTGTAGGATCTTCCAGTTCTTCAATTTCTTCAATCCTCTGAGCTAGGTGTCCATTCTGATTCCCTTATTGATATTCCAATTATGGATAATTGTTTTGATATTAAATTTGTTGCTGATGTAAATTATATTCATATTACCTTACTTGGAATACCTTATTTGGTTAACTTCCATAGTTCATCTAATTTCCTTGATTTTGGTTTTTCAGATTGAATCTTCAATAATTAGTGTTATGACTTTTTATCCTACATATATGATAATATATGTTATTCCCTTGTCTTTGTCATTTTTATTATGAAGCAATATTTGCATATGGATTATATTTTGAGACCAATGCATTGTTATTCATTTCATATTTAACTATATTTTCCACCTCATATTCTTGAATAATATTGACTAACTCATCAAAAGATATATCTTTGTTTAAGATTTGTAAGGATGTAACCAGATGTTTGTAGCTATTTGTAAGTGGTCTCATGGTTACTTGAACAAGGAATTTATCTTCAACATTTTATCCTAAGGTTAATAATTTTACCTTAGTGTCTGCTACCTTCGTCAGAAAATATTCTATACTTTCACCACTACTCATTTTCAAAGAATGTAATAGAGTTTAAATATTTAATATAGTGGCTTTATTATTCCCTTCAAATATATAGATTAGTATTTTACAAGCCTCTTAAGATGTTTATGTAGTACTAAAATATGGTTGTATTATATTTATGATTGTAAAAGTTATTATCATTAATGCTTGTGCATCACATTCTTCAAAATTATGAATCTCTGCATCTCCTGTATTAGGTTTAGTAGTTTTTCCTTTGACAATTTCCCAAAGCTTTTCAAATATTAGAATTTCCCTTAATTTATTTCTTTGTGAGGAGTAATTTGGACCCTTAAGTAGTTGAGATTTTGTAAGGAAGAATTTATTTGATTTCATGGTAATCCTTGTAGGCTACCTTATGACTCCCTAGTTTAAAGTATGTGAACTAATTTGATAAAACCTTTCTTAGATTTAGGTTTTGTAGGCTTCCTTATATCTCCCAAGTAATTTAGGATATGCTATAGGCTTTGATAAAAATCTTAGCAAAAATTAGTTCACTTTTTGAGTTGATTTTGTAATGTTTTGTAAATGACAATAATCAACTTCTATTTCACCTTATCTCTCCTAATGAACTATGTGCTTATGAATTTAGAAGTTATCTATGGTTGGATTTATTTTGTCCCCTTAATGTGAGTATGAGATAAATGTAACCAATTAGTTCCAACTCTTAATGATGCTTAATGAACTTCCTTCTTCTACCTTAAATAGTTTCAATTTTCTAAATTCCAATATGTTAAGGTTTGGTGTAGTATTCCTTATAACTCCCTACTTTTGGAATGTTATAAAATAATGATAATAGTATCTACAAATTGAATTTTTATTTTACCAAGGTTGACAACCTTATATCTCCTACTTGGTTATTTTAAAATATAATTATATGAGAATGTACTTAAATTATAATACCTTGAAATATTACTTGAAGGTATGGAGTTTATTTATAACTTACTAATGCTTGTTATTCCAATGCAGTAGTAAATTTGACCATATATGCATCACCTTATAACTCCTATGTCACTTAATTTAATCTCAAAATTACATTATTAATGTAGTATGTCGATTTTCTTAAGACTTCACTCTCAATGGATCTTTGGGCACTATTTTTATTGTTTGAATATGAGCATTCAATACTCTTCCTCTCGCAAAAATCTTACCATGATTATCTCTACTTTGACCTCTCTATGGTAATGAATGTCCCTATTGAAACCATGTGCTTTTGCTTTGATATTCTTGCTTTGATGTGAGTGCATATTTCAACCTGGATTATAAATAGTGTTATCTCCCCTAGATGGATACCTTAAGGTATTTTAATGCTTTCTTGATGCTTCAAACATATGGTGCTTACTTTGTAGAGGTTATAACCTATGTTCCAATGCTACAAGATGTAATGATTGTCTATGACCTCAACACTCCAAGGTGGGTGTTACTTATTCAATAGGTTCATTCCTTCAACACTTCAAGATGAGAGTTACTCCTTTATTAGGTATCAAAATGATTGATTCTCTATTCAACACTCCAAGTTGAGTGTTACTCCTTCATTGGGTTCTTGCATGGGCATTATTGAAATGTGTAACACTTATTTAAAATTTTCCAAGTGGCACTTACATATGAGGTTATCCTAAACATTCTTTCTATCCTTATATCTTCTCTAATAGATTTAAGTTATTCAATATTTTCTCCAAAACTTTCCTCCTTATTGCTAGTGAGTGTAAGATTTTATTTCCTGGTGATGATTTCTTCAAGGTTGGCTCCAACTATGAATTTGACATTACCCTTTTTATAGATGATATATATTCACTCAATTGATGCTTTTGGTTGCTTTGATAGCTCACTTCCTAGCTAGTAGTTCGATGCTTGATTGATATAATACTCCATAGCCTTAAAATTGATTTTACATAGCTTTCCTAGTTGTTGCTATCCTTACTTTACAATAGGTATGTAAAGGGTGCAAATCTTCCTTATATTTTTGTAGGTTAACATAATTCATAGGCTCTTTCTTTGGTGACTAAGTTGATATTTATAGACACCTAAAACCAATGCTTATGAGCCCTAGGTTGGCACACCTTCTCTACCAAAAGTTTGCATCTTCTACATTTTATGATTTTACAATAGTGGATGTAGAATACCTAATGTCTTAGTGTCTTGAGACACTCTATATTTCATCCTCTTTAGGAGGGATATGGTGCACCAATGTAATATAAATAAGAAACTATTTTTTGCACCAAAGTTTTGAGAGTTTCTTTTTTCCTTTTGATGCTATTTTTGCCTTTGATATTGTTAGTTTTTGGTGATATATGCAGCTAGAGAGATCTAAAACATGTCCTAATAAGATGTAAAAAATATGAAAGAGAGTGATTCTATAATATGATTGAAATATATTATAAATAGAAACTGATAAAAATGCAATGCACTATGGAGGTAATGGTCACTCCATCAATATAACCTAAAGAACTATATTGTACTCCATACAAGATTTCTACCAGTAACTACTACTCACTACTATAATTAACTTTATATCTTGATCTTATATGAGATCCTTTATATAGGAAGATAGATTCCTTGGCAAAAACTCTACGTAGTTGTACAAATGGACACCTTACACATTACAACTTGCACATTAAGACTACTGCATTTATTACATTGCTTGAAGTAAGTAGCTATCTTCCCCCTAAAGTAATCTCCTACTCTAACTATGTACCAAAGGTGGTACATTTAAATGACCCAAATGATGTAATTGTTGGAAATTTTGAGTATATTATTGTCATTGATGTCAAAAGGATTAATGTCATAAGTTGATGACAATGTTTGTGAGAATATTCTTTAGAGGGAACATGATACATGAGGCAAAAAGAATAAATAAATGCTTTCTCCATGATGGTATTGAAAAAATAAAAGGGTCAAATTGATTTACCTTGGTGGTAAATTTACAAAAGAAAAGGATAAATTAATTTACTATGGTGGCAAAGTTTTTATCCTAAGAAAAGGCCCAAAGAAAATAATTATAATATTTAAATCTAAATATTTAAATTATTATAATATTTAAAAATCAATTTGAGCACCAAGGGTTTGAAATTCGTATTCATCGACGTCAAGGTCTATGCCAAATATGTCATATAAATATTGCAATGCCAAGGTGGTTAATTCATAATAATTCAAAGTGTGATAAATTCATGTGCCAAATTATTTGTGTAATTCGCAGTGGAGAGAGAGAAGATGATAGGTATTTTTTAAAATTGAGGAAGAGAAAGGTATAAGGAGAAGGGTCTCTAAAATTTGATTCCATCCAGGAAGCTAGCCCAGATGATGGTATCCATGGTGCTAGGATGTGGTAGCATAGAGATCTTGTGTTCGAGATGTGATAGAGGTAGGAAATAAGATTTTGTTTGCAAGTATTTTTTTTTTCACATGGTAGAGATCATGTTAAGGTATAGTGAGTGCCTTGAGTGTTCGTGTCGATGGCTAGCCCATGCAGTGGCCTATTCGTGGCTAGGGTGCAGTCTAGAAGGCAGTGTGGGTTCAAATCACAATAGCAAGTGGCAACAAAGGGATTAATTTTTGTGAAAAATATTTTATGCAAATACTAAGGTTCTAAGGTATGCGCGCTTGTCTAGGGAGATATAAGGGATATTGTTTTTGCTTTTAATTTTAAATAAAATTATTATGAATGTGGTTTGAATTTTGAATAAAAAATTGAGTGATATTTTAGTAAGTGCCTTGGGGTATAAAATAAGTGATGATTTAATTATCTCTTTGGAAGTGCATTAATGTCAAGTAGGAGGTATAAGGTGTAAATAAAAAATTACTTGTGTAATTTGTGATCTTTGTTGGGTTGAAAATTAATTTGCAATATTAGGAGTAATAAGGTGTAAAAGTGTTTTGAAAATTTTAGTGTACCTCTTGCATTGTGAAAATAATTTTTGTGGGGTTTTGTTGAGTTTTAATGCATCTTCCTTGAGATCAAAAGAAGGGTCCTAGAACATCATTTTCAGATTTCATTGAGCATATTTTGGAGGGAATGTTCATGTGGATATTTTTAAATAGACTCTTGCTATCTAACCCTTGAAGTAGAATAGGTTTTGATGACATATCTTCATCAAAACAAATAATAGGTATGGGTATATTTTTCCTTCTTTGAGGTTTGTCATTAGGCAAGGTTATCTGGAACATAAGGTGGATATAAAAGGATTGCTTCATAAGTATTTTTAGAAATATTTGGGTTAGGATTTTATGCTTCTATAGTTGAAATAGGTTGAGATATTTGTGCTAGATATTGTGAACTACTTGTGCTAGGTTTGAAGACATGTTTTTGCATCCTTGTGAAATATTGCTCAGCATGTGTTATAAGTAGTTATTAGCATATATTAGGGCATAATTGAGTAGAGACTGAGAGAAAGTTTAAGATAGTGTTGTGAGAATATTGAATCATATTTATGAACAAGTTTGAGGTAGACTTATGAGCAGGTTTAAGACATACTTGTGATAAGGTCTAAGATATTGTTTGTGAGTATATTGGATCAGTGTGTGTGATCATATTGGATCAGTGATTTGAGAAAATTTGGTAAGAGTTGAGTAGAGTATAGGGGATAGAGTTATCCTATGGAGAGAGATACATAAAGCAGAATAGAGGGGATAGAGTTCTCATGTAGAGAGAGATCCACAAACCAGAGTGGTGGGGATAGAGGTCTCTTATGGAGAGAGATCCACAAACCAAATCATAAGGGGATTGGTGTCTCCTTAGACAGAAGTCCAAAAACATTATAATAGGGATTTGATTATTCATTGAGAAAAATTATAAGGAATATTTTCTTTGTGGAGTAGCCCATATTGGAACCATGTTAAATCATGTCTCTCATTTGTGTGTTGTTGTGTTTTTTTTTTTTTTTTTTTTTTTTTTTTTTTTTTTTTTGATTGATAAGTAAAATTTTTTTTTTTTTTTTTTTTTTTTTTTTTTTTTTTTTTTTTTTTCTTTCTTTTTTTTGGGGGGGGGGGCCCCTTGTGAAAAAAGCCAACCACGAGAAAAAAACCCCCCACAAAAAAAAACACGCCGAAAAAAAGGGGGAGAACGCCGGGGCACCAAAAAAGAAAAAATTATTATTGGTCTTAGAAAATTGGAAAATTTTAGAAGGAAGAATTCAAGTTTGAAGGATAAAATCCAAGAGGATGAGGAATCAAAGATGGAAATTCTACAAAACCTCATAGAGCTCAAGGTAAGAGTTGAAGAGGGAAGGAAAATTGAACAAGATATGGTGGAAAAGTTAAAATAAAAAGAGTTATAATGTAAAATATTGGATTATGAAATTGTCTCTCTAATAAAGGAAGTTGAAAAGACTAAGGATAAGTTTTAGCAAGATATAAAGTTAAGGTAATATAAATAGGAGTCAAGCTTCCAGGAAACAAATATATAAAAAGTAGAAGAGCCGATGACTTATGCTAATGCATTGAAAATCAAAAGCATCAATAATGAAGAAGATAAAGAATATCCATTGAGCAGATTTGAATAGGTTCTAAGTGGACCTATTGAGAAGACTTGTGCTAGATTGACTGGACTTTGTTTAGTGCTAGAGTTGAGTAGAGTTGTGCTAGACCGACTGGACTATGTTTAGTAGAGGATTGAGACGGATCTTTGGAGGTGACAGAGCAAAGAGGACAAAGTGTCTAGTGGATAGAGATCCATCAACTAAGACATTGAGGATAGGTCTTCTGAGTGAGGATAAGAGTCTTCAAGTGGAGATAGATCCACAATCAGTGTAGTGGAGGCAATGTCTTTTAGAGGATCACCATCTAGAGCATAGGAGAAAGAGTTCTCATGTGAATAGAGATTCACAAACTAGATTTAGGGGATCAACATCTCCTTTGGACAGAGGTCCATAAACATTGTAATCGGGAAAGGATTCTCAAGATATTAATTGAGAAAGTTTTAGTAAAATATTTTCTTCATGGAGTAACTCGCATTGGGTGAACCACGTAAAAATGATGTCTCTCATGTGTTTGATGCTTTGTGTGATGTTTATTATTTTATTAATTTTGATTATACTATTTGGATTAAAAGGCTAAAATTTTTATTGTATAATGTTCACCCCCCCTCTCAGTATAAGCACATGTTCTTTAGGATATGCTTTATGATAGATAAAGTGATTTTGAGAATAATAGTTTAATTTTAGAATGATTTTGTAATGTTAATTAAATTCCAAAATCAATTTATTTTACACCTTATGCTCCTATTGAACTAAAGAACTTTCTATTTTGATGAAGTTTTAATAGTTGAATTTATTTTTTTCCTTAAATGTATTTTGAGACAAGCATACCAATTAATTTCCAACTCTTAATATCCCTTAATAAACCTCTTTTTAAAGCCTTTGATAGTTTAATATTTATTATTTATAATTTTTGATATCCTACTTTGATGTAGTATTCCTTATAACTCCCTAATGTGGAATATTAGAAAATAATTATTTGCAATAAAAGAAATTCTAGTTACTCAAGTAAAAATCCTTATTTCTCCTATGTTTTAATATTGCAAATATTAGTCTATTTTAATAGATATTTTTCCTTTATATATTTCTTTCAATATGGTTTATTTATCTCAATGTTTAAACCTTAAATTATACCTTATAACTCCCTCTTAATCTAAGCAAAATTGATAAAATAAAAATCTTATTTTTAATGTTGTACTCCCTATGTATTCGGTACAAGTTTCAAGAATATATGACAGACCTCTTTAATACCTTTTCATTTAACACTATGGTGCACATTGATTCACCCTTGACTTCAATGTTTGGATGGTGGAGAATGGTACCTTAGTTCTAGAGTCTTTGACCATCCTTGACCAAAGCTTTTATTACTCTTCCATAATGCTTCCACATTGCAATATGGCTATTAAAGATACTGTAAGTGCTATGACTGCTACGAATTCTCCAAATATAAACTTTCTTAGTCATTTAACCCTTTAAATGAAGAAAGAATATTTGAAAATATGACAAGTGGTATGGTAGTTACACTTCATAGGTGATTGAAGAGAGTATGGGAGTTACCAAGCACTTTTCTTGCTTCTATATGTAATGTATGAGACATTATAGTCTTCTTGGTGAGCACTTGACTTCCTCTCCAAGATGGGCACTCCTAGAATCTTCTAAATTTGGACAAGTGGTGCTCATATGAATGTAACCTCTTATTTATTCTTTGTAACTTCCCTTGGCTGAGCACCTGAAGTAATCCTTTGCTTCTAGGATGTTATGAATATGGCACTTTAGGATGTTTGTGCCAAATGGTACTTTACATGTAGCTCTTTGTTATAATGTTGTAAGAAAAATGATATACCTTTTATTTCCTTTTGTATGCTTATTATTTTGCTTGCTATATTTCTTGGAGAGCAAGCAACTTCTTTCTTTTGTAGGTGCTTCAATGAGGATGTTGGATGGTGCTAGTTATGATGTCCCTTGATCCTATGGAGATTTTTATGGTGGTTCTATAGCTAATCTTAGTGCTCCTATTGGTTGACATTATTTCTCCAAGCTTGAAATCTTAAATTTAGCACCTACTCTTATACCTTCAATGTGTTGATTTTATCCTCCTTTCCACATTGGTTTTGATACCTTATTTTCTCAAATTTTGAATCTATTATGTGTTTCCTTATTTGTCTATAATATTTCTCTCAAATATGATATTGTTATTTCCTTGTGTTGTCCCTTAAAGGCTTCTAGGTTTGGTTGTACAAAATGGAGAAGATGTGAGCCTTTTGAGAGGCTCGTTTGCTAAGCTCAGAGTGTGCTAGTGTCCAACTCTATTAACCTTGTATAATGTGCATTTGTGGCACCTCAAACCCTCCATTATCACCTATGTAAAACAAATTATAATGGTGCAACAATATGTAATAATTTTGGGATATAAAAACACCCATTTTTGTACCTTTTTGCACTCCTTATGATTTTATGATTTTATGGTAGATTTTTGGAGATGTTCTTCTGAATATGCAACTCTATTTTTTTTTTGTTTTTAAGAACCCAACTTATAACCACTTTTGTAGATGCTATATAACAGTTATAGTGTGTTGAATCTAAGACTCACCATGTCTCAATTTGAGGCAATCCTTTCTGATTTCCCATGGCTATTTTCTTCTTCAAAACTTGGAGGATTGATCTAATTTTGGTGGCTTCCTTTGGCCACTAAAAGTTACATATTTTGATGCAATAATGGTGTATTTAGACACTTGATGCTACTATGATTTTGTACCCTTCTCAAGAACATAAAAAATAATATTTTTTAGATTAATATAGTAGTGAAAATGAACCCACTAATATTTAACTTTTAATGCACTAACAATATCACCTTATCACTCCAATAAACTCTCAAAAATAACGTGTACATGAACTTAATCAATTTACTACAACTAATCAAGAATAATCTGAAATGAACCCTTGCAAATTTTTACTACAATAAATATTGTAGGATATAGTCTTCTTGTTTTCTAGATAGAAAATAGGTAAATGATAATTTTATTTCTTTTTAAAATATCCAACTCCTATTATAGTGCAAATAATTCTTAAAAATAATTCTTTATTTTTTCACTTGAATACTTTAATGCAATCTATTATTTTACAAATTTTAGTCTAAATATGGTGCCTTAATGGAATTTGATAATGAACCCTAATCAGAACTTTAACTAATTGCACCCATGTTGCATAACTTTAATGGATTTTATAGATCTAGATCTTGGTGTCTGATTCACCAAGTTGTTGCCTTATAGATGATGGATTTATGGTTGCTTTGTTGATTGCCTAGAACAACTTCTTGCTTCACCAAACTATAGCCTCAAACTTTCTATCTTGAGCCTTGGATTTGGTGGATTGATCCTTATAGTGATATTTTATTTCCACTATAGATTAAAATAACTCCTTTATTTCAACTATGCCTTCTTACTATGAGAGGTAATCTCCAAATATCCTAGATTTGGTAGGATTCTTCTATTTAAATATTCCTTCAAGATTCTTGTTTAATTTTAACTTCAAACAGGATATTCTTATTCTAAAGATTCTAAATATCTTGAGGTATTCACTAGATTATTCTTCTGGGATTTGGCACTCCTTGCCAAATTCTTCTTTTGGGATTCGACACTCTTTACCAAATTCTTCTTCTAATATTTGGCACTCCTTTTCAAATTCTTCTTCTAAAATTTAGCATTCCTTGCCAAATTCTTCTTCTCTTGGGCTTGTTATCAAATGGTAATAATTATCCGAATTCCTTCACTATCAGGAGCTTCTCCTTGGCAGTGGATCTCTTCAATGAGTTCTTTTGGAAACTCTTTAGATGATGCTTTTGTGAGATTAGCCTCAAGGCTCTCCAAGCCTTCTTACTTTTACTCCTTGAGAACTCTCCAAGGTATTCTATCTTGCATCTTCCTTGGTATTAGACATTTTCTTAAACCTTCTACTTTTATAAATATTGTTGATGAGATCTTCTTTGGATCTCTTATTCTATTGCTTCATGATTTGTAGAGGACTCTCCAAGTACTTTTCTTCCAATATTGGAGGTAATGAGATCTAATCTGTAAATCTTTAGCTCCTTCTAAAAGAAGTATTTAATTAGTAAAGGAGATCATCAATCTCCTATTTCTTGAACTCTTCTCTAGAATATTTTTCTAGGAACTTCTTTCTAGATTTTTCTTCTAAATAAAGAACTTTTCTTTTGAATCAAAATATTTCTTCTAGAATTTTCTTCAGAGAACTCCTCTTTGGAGTCTTCTTCTAAATCATAAATTTATATTCTGAATCAAGGAATTTTCTCTAATATTTTCTTCAAAAACTCTTCTTTGGAGATTTATTTTAAGTCAATAATTTATCATTTGAGTTAGGAATTTTTTTTTTAATTTTTCTTAAGGAACTCTTCTTTAGAGTTTAATTCTAAGTTAGGAATTTATCTTATGAGTTAGGAATTATTTTAAAAAAAAAATTCTTTTGGATAAAGGCTTCTATGTACTTTTCCTTCTTTCATGAAGTTATTAAGCTACCAATGGAGATTTCAATCTTCTAACTTCATCATGACTCTTGTTCAAGAGTCTTCTTCCACAGTGTTATTTTATTGCAAGAATAGATAAATATTTGCATGAGTAAAGTACAATGACTTTAAGGAAATGAAGTTGAAATATCTTAAATTTTTTTTGTAGGAGTTGTCCCAATCATCTAAGAATTAAAATTTTGCAACAAAAAAAACTTTAGGCAATAAAATATTTATATCTCTTAAATGATCTTCACTAGTTAATTTGTCAAGCTAGTAGAATTAATGTTGATTCCTTGTCTTCATAAGTTTTTCTGCAACTCTGTGGAAAGACTCTAGACAAACGTAATCTCATATTTTATGAAACTAAGATTTATTTCAATTCTCATATGTGACTCTCTCTAATCCTATTTACTACTATGCCATTTTCTATCAATAGATTCCTAATGGTATATTTTGCATGCAACAACACACAATGGTAGTTCTGGTTTGCAATGATGTAGATCAACGGTAGTAATGGTGACTCTCCCTATATCTCCTGATCTACTAGACTTATATTATGATGGATGTAGGTCCTCCTATTATTGATTACCATGACTATAATACCACTATTAGCTTTTGAGGATATCCATAGTGGGAGATATCTAACATAGGTCCTAATAAGATATAATAAATATGAGAGAAAGTGAGTCTGTAATATGACTGAAATATACTATAAATAGAAATGATGAAAATACAATGCAATATGGAGAAAATGGACACTCCATCAATATGATTTAATGAGCTAAATTGTAAATTTTAAAGTGTAATTGATGATGCTCGATGTCTAATACTACTCAAAAATCAAGTCATAATTCAAAATATCTATAGGGAAGCTAATGGTATAGCGGATAAAGTTTCCAAAATTGGTGTGTATGGCCCTGGGATGCTGACTTGGACCAATACTCTTCCACGTGAAGTGAATGAAATTTCCAGGCTAGAAAAATTTCGTATGCAAAAAAATGCACAATTTCCATAATTGGATGCACATGAATTTGAAAAGCTTAAATTATTTGAGCCCTAATGCCTCATGTGATTTGTATTCTTCTACGATCACTTTTTCACACTAACCCTTTCCATGATAACCTTTACCTTCCCAAGGAAATTTTCTCTTCGTAGTAATAAAATCGAATGGATTTATTTCCATATTCCCCTTGCATTTTGCTTAACCCTCATACCAAATGTTCATGTCACTGCCTCATTTCCTTGTGTTTATATCTAGGTTTTGTTTCCAACCATGACATAGGGTTGTTCTTCCACCTCTTTCCATGATTGTTGGTTTTTTATACACATTTGCTCTACATTCTTTAGCCCATAGCCATATTTTGATCCCTATCATAGTTGATTAGTCCCTATGTATTCTTCCATTCTTGTCTAGTTCTGCTTCTGAAAGCACGAGATTCTGAAAGATTGAAAGGAAAACTAATGCGATATATTCAAAACCAAAATTAACGCTTAAGGTCCTATAAAATGAAATGCATGAAATGAAGGAAAAGAGACGAATTTAAATGAGATAAAAAGAAGTACAGAAAGCATAGCCCTTTTTATTTATACTCTTCCAATTCGGTTACAAAGACGTCTCCTCCCTTTAAATGGGTAGGAGCGTTAACATAGTGTTTCAATTACAATCATGAATTTAGTGTTCCTCCTTCCATGTGCCCACATATGAAATGGGTGAACCAAAGTGTTGCCGCTGCTGATATTGATAAGTCTTTAATCCTTGTTGTTCCTCCTGCATTCAAAGAAACAACAAATCGTCAGTAGCACCTATGTATGATAATGAAACTCGCAAATCTGAAATAGTATTGTTAGTGAATATAAAAGATGAATATAAAGATGATTAAAATGAATCCAAATAGACTAAAAATTTGGCAGAAGCCTAATCATGTAACTAGCAAAATACTGCAAAAGAAATAATCACCAAATTCGATACAGATCTATATTCGTACCGGGGTCAAACGAGTAAACCTGCAATAGTTTGGTACTCGTTCTGGGGTGAGAATAAAACCTGCAACAGTTTGGTACTTGTTTCGGGGTGAGACGAGTAAACCTACAATAAGGTAGGGGGTGCCTAAAGGCAAACCACCCGCGGGTTGAAACTTTGTTTCGACACCAATCCGCTTGGGATGGGTCTAAAACCTGTTGTGATGGGTTGTCGGCAAATTGGTAGGATATTATGGTCAAAAAAATTGGGTTTTTGGTTCTTGATTCGTGCCTTCAAAAGTCACCCAATAACCTCTCTTTCGATTAAGATATTATGGATGTAAAAGCACAAATCGTAAGTAAACTAGCAGCACTTCATTGCTCAAAATGCTCCTTCTCTATATATCTTTGGGTGAGGAAAACTCACCATTTTATAGACCCAAGGGGTCTCTTTGAATTAGCATGCAAAAGTTCTACTTAGCATGAATGCTTTTTTAGGGAAGAGAAGACTTCTCCCTGATCAAGGGCTCCATAACTGCTTCTGTAACTGTTGTTGCATGCCCAAAAGAACTCACTCACACTCCCATGCAATGAAGGGAGAGTTAAGTAGCTAATTTGAGTTATCATGAAAAAGCCCACTCTCACTCCCATGCAATGAAGGGAGAGTCAAGTGGCATATCTGAGTTGTCCTAAAAAGCTCACTCTCATTCCCATGTAGTGAATGGAGAGTCAATTGGCAGATATGAGTTGTCAAAAGAACTCACTCACACTCCTATGCCATGAAGGGAGAGCTAAGTGGCAGTTCTGAGTTTTCATGTGCCGAGGATTGACTTTTTGCAAGTCAAACCCGACATTTGTCCCACCCAGGAGTGAGCACTGGTAATCATCCCTAGGTGGAACGAGTACCAGTCTGCACTCGTCCCTGGGTGGAGAGAATAAGTAGCATAGTGCCTAAAAGGTGCCAAATTGATCTTTGACTTTTAAAATTGCTATGTGAGTGGTTAGAACCACTATTTTAACCTCTGGTGCTACCCTGGGGACTGTGTGTGTTAATGTGATCAGTGTTTGCAGTCACATAATCGGATTGGTGCTGTTTTGGTGTCTATAGATGCCCCTTTTTGGAAAGCGTTGCACATGGTGTAGTGTTGAGCAAAAATAGATAACCAAAGCACTAATGATTAAGATTTTTTAGTAACCTAACCAACTCTTGATGCCCCAAGTATGGAAAAGGGCACGCATTCTTGAATCCTTGCTTCTGATGAGCTAAGGAACTTAAATCAAGCATTAACCTGGTTCGGTGAGGTATTACTTGAACTTGGACATTGATCAGTCATGAATAGGCAAAGGGCACAACCTTTTGTCTATGGGAACCTTGAGTTCATGATTCACGAATGCCAAGTATTTGATCAGCTTGTGATAATTGCTTGTTTGCTGCCCCAAGCAGGGGCACGATTGTCTTTTGCAATGATCCTTTGAATGCGTGTCATTTCCAAGATTGGGTGTGTGTTTGTTGATTGACAACTAAGTGTGACTACCCCCTCAAGTGACAAATCGATGAGGGAATGACCGACATGAAAAAAGCGACGAGTTGCTTGACCCAAGATAACTTAGGTGAGGGTGCCTTCAAATGTTATCCGATGAATGCTCGAGCAGTTTCTCGATTCTTTTGGACCTATTTTTGTTGGGTGTGAACCCATTTTGGGATGCCATTTGGGGTCAACATTGGCAAAAATCCGTCTTCCCGTGGAACGGTCCATCTATGGTAGCCTTCTTAGGGAGTAGGATAGCGACAAGGTAGACCCCGACATCAGTTTTCTTATGCTAAGAGGTTAAGTGCAAGAGCAGTTTTGTCTAGCAATTTTTAGTGGTTTTGTTGGCATTTGTTGTTTTTTATTTTGGTATTCGTTCTGGGGGGGACAAACTCCATTATGGTACTCGTCTTGGGGTGGGACGAGCGCTTCTCCGAGGAAAAAGTACTCGTTCCAGGAAGGAACGAATATCAGCAAGCAAAAAATATAAATATGCAAAAATGACGGATTTGGCTCATTTGCATTGTTCATCGTGAGCGATTTGGAGCTCTGAGGAGGAGGAGGGAGAGTTTCTGACGCGAAGCATTGTCGAATTTTTCAGCTACCATGAGTGCACAAACCGGGTCATCAAGCGACAGAGATGAAGCGAGACCAGTAAGTGAACTATCTCCTCGAGTTTTAATTTGAAAAGTGCAAATGTGTTTTTATTGTGTTTTTCTTTTGTGTAAGACATGGAACCCTAATGAATTAATTTAAAGGGTGAATGAATTTGATTTAAAGACCATGAAACAAAATGAAACGTGTAAGCAAACCGATGGAAACCTAGATGGAAAACCATAGGATAAACCCAAATGAAACTTAGAGTAACACCTTAGAGTAACCACAATTATAAAAATGTTTTTTTTTATGTGAATGGTAAAACTTAGGTCGAAACCGTATGTAAACCATGTCCATTTTTGTCTGTTTTTAAAATGAAACCCTAGATTAAAAAAATGGATGAAGTTTTTTGTTTGAATGGTAAACTTAGGTTGAAACCGTAGATAAACCATATCAATTTTTTGTTTTGTTTGTAGGAAATTAAAGATGAAAATTTGATGAATTTTTTGTGTTGAAATGGTAAACTTAGGTCGAAACCATAGGTAAACCATGTCAATTTTTTGTTATTTTTTGTATGAAATTAAAGATGAAAAATGGATGAATTTTTTTGTTTAAATGGTAAACTTAGGTCGAAACCGTAGGTAAACCATGTCAAATTTTTGTTATTTTTTATATGAAATTAAAGATGAAAAATTGATTATTTTTATCTTTTTGTTGAAATGGTAAACTTAGGTCGAAACCGTAAGTAAACCATATCAAATTTTTGTTGTTTTTGTATGAAATTAAAGGTGAAAAAGTGATGAATTTTTTTGTTTAAATGGTAAACTTAGGTCGAAACCGTAGGTAAACCATGTCAATTTTTTATTGTTTTGGTATGAAATTAAAGGTGAAAAAGTGATGATTTTTTTTTTTAAATGGTAAACTTAGGTCGAAACCGTAGGTAAACCATGTCGAATTTTTGTTATTTTTTGTATGAAATTAAAGATGAAAAATTGATGAATTTTTTTGTTTAAATGGTAAACTTAGGTCGAAACCATAGGTAAACCATGTCAAATTTTTGTTATTTTTTGTATGAAATTAAAGATGAAAAATTGATGAATTTTTTTGTTGAAATGGTAAACTTAGGTCGAAACCATAGGTAAACCATGTCAAATTTTTGTTATTTTTTTGTATGAAATTAAAGATGAAAAATGGATGAATTTTTTTGTTTAAATGGTAAACTTAGGTCGAAACCGTAGGTAAACCATGTCAAATTTTTGTTATTTTTTGTATGAAATTAAAGATGAAAAATTGATGAATTTTTTTGTTTAAATGGTAAACTTAGGTCGAAACCGTAGGTAAACCATGTCAAATTTTTGTTATTTTTTGTATGAAATTAAAGATGAAAATTTGATGAATTTTTTTGTTGAAATGGTAAACTTAGGTCGAAACCGTAGGTAAACCATGTCAAATTTTTGTTATTTTTTTGTATGAAATTAAAGATGAAAAATTGATGAATTTTTTTGTTTAAATGGTAAACTTAGGTCGAAACCGTAGGTAAACCATGTCGATTTTTTGTTATTTTTTTGTATGAAATTAAAGATGAAAAATTGATAAATTTTTTTGTTGAAATGGTAAACTTAGGATGAAACCGTAGGTAAACCATGTCAAATTTTTGTTGTTTATATGTTTGTAAATTGTAACAGATGTACATGTGAATGAATGATGTTACTGTATATTGATGCATTTTTTAATATGTGATGGTGATTTGATGCATGTTTTTGATGTGTTTATGTTTTGTGATATGCAAGTGGTGAAGAGTCAGCATCGGGTATCGACTGTTTTTTCTAGTGCTCACGAGGCATTGAGTGCGGAGGACTAGGAGTGGCTTGACGCCTTGGGGCTCAAGCATGTGGCTCGATTGGAGGCAGTTGTTGGGTATCGGGCATACTTGACAGCTTTGATCATTCTATGGAATGTGCGGATGAACACCTTCCATCTTTCAATAGGGGAGATGATAGTTACCTTGGAGGATGTGTATCAGATTCTATGGATTTTGATAGACGGGGTTCCCATCCGAATGATGCCATGAGGCTAGAGGACGGTTGTACTCACCCAGTGTTTTGGACATGGGGAGGACTTAGGTGTGGAGGATTTGATGCAGAGAGCGAAGGATGATTGTCAAATGGGTGGGATATTAGTGCAATGGTGGTACGAGAGGGGGTTATTGGGAGTGAGTCATACACTACTCATGAGCCTCATTTCCAACATGCTATTTCCAGACTCTTCGGGGGCGAGGTTCCCATGGAACCTACTGGAGGTGGTGTGGCAGTTAGTGGATTGTCCTATGATAGAGTCGGTGATCATGAGATGGGGCCAGATGCTCTTGGCTCAACTATATGATGAGTTGTATGAGGTTCGCTGTCAGAAGTGGAAGGGGATTGGCTGTAGTTACTTATTGCAGTGTTGGGCCTAGCAGCATATAGTCGTGGAGTGACCACGAGGGCTACCCTGGACTACACGGGTTGACATGGTGGATAGAGACATTGGTTATGGGGCTTTATGGTATCGATCTAAGGAGCGGGGGTAGAGTCAACGGTTCATGAGAGACGTGGACCATTACGTATATGCATTGGCACGACTGACTCCAGGAGATGTGGTGTGGATGCCATATTGAGATTGTCCCGCATGGTGGGAGGTTGATGAGTGGCTTCGATGGGTCTGGAAGGGGAGGTGGGTCATTGGATTACATAGGACAGAGCAGGAATACTTTCATTATTTTTGAGTGACACGACAGTTTGGGGTACGCCAGGGGTTGCCTGGGGAGCCCTTAGTCTATCGATGTCAAAGTGATGAGAGGACTCTAGCTGCGTCGAACCTTGAGCCATTGGGGGAGGAGGCGGATACAGTACTGGACATTCTAGATGTGGATGACATCAGAGTTACTTCCAAGTACCAGGAGTGGTGGATGCATCGGCAATGGCGAGGTGAGGGGCCATTGGGAGGGGATGAGGCAACGATAGGCAAAGAGGGTGCAAAGGCACCAGGCGAGGGTTGGGGAGCTCCTGTTGATGTGGACATGGTGGAGGTGGTAGATGTGGGAGAGGACTTTGGTGAGGAGGAGCAGCCAAATATGCAAGATGCTTCAAAGCAGGTTGATGCTCTAGAGAGGTCGACACAATCGATCGTGCTGAGGGATACAGAGGCAGGGTTGCGCGTTGAGGTAGCACGATTGACGGAGGTGCTACAGAGGCAATATGGAGAGCTTGGGGAGATGGTACAGGAGAGGGATCTCCTACAGATGCAGTTGGTAGAGTGGGAGAGCGCAAGGACTATGTCTCATCGACAAGAGGGTGATACGGATGCTGCACAAGAGAGGGATCTCCTGCAGGTGTAGCTAGCACAACACGACAATGTAGTCGCTTACTACTATAGGCGAGAGGTAGAGTGGAGTCGACGGGAGGCATATTGGGGTCGACGGGAGTCAGATTGGTGGTGGCATCGACTAGATATGGAGAGAGAGATTATCTACCTTGGTGGGTGAATACCAGAGCCTCCTGTAGGTGGCTTGTTGTATCGAACGAGAGATAGCAGGACAGAGCAGTCAGCATCATCACATCGCAGGTGGCTAGATGAGGGAGCTGCTAGTGGACATGATGCAGGGGCGAGTAGCAGTCGCCCTGAGAGATCCCATAGGACCCACACTACAAGGGGTAGCTCCCATCGCATCGATCCTATGTGATCATGGTGACCGACGCCCTAGGCTTGGGGTTTTTGAGTTTTTGGATTGTGGTAGTGAAGTCTGAGGACCGGTTCATTGTAGCCTACGAGCAATTTTGTTATGATATATATATACAGATGACTCTTTTTGGTGTTTATACATTTTACATGATTTATTTTTATGTACATGTTTTTACATTAATGTATGCATATGAGATTATGAATGCGATGGGTCTAATTTGTATGATGTATGCATATGGAATGAATGAAATGAGTTGTTGATGATTTGTCCATGCACCATAGACTGTACAAGATTGGACTAACTTTCTATATTAATGGGATAACTTTGTGGAAGGCCTGTGCATATGAAAACTTTATTTTTGTATTTTTTCTATTTTCTAATGGTGATGTACGAAATAAAATGTACCAGTTGTTTGAAAATGTAGTTAAGCTTTTCTGAGATGTAGATATTTTAACTAACTGGCCAAGACTATACATTTATTGCGTAAGACTTTTGAACAAGGTCTAAATTTGACTTGAATTTAACCAAGTTATTTTACATCCCTGTGTGTGCAAGTGAGTTCATTTATGTGGTATTTTTCAGGATACCGCCAGTGCCAGATAGGCTATCAACCAAACCTGTACTAAGGATCACCTAATTAGCTCCACTAACTCCATTGTTGTATTTAGAAAGATTAATCCATGGGACAATCTATGGTACCATAAGCTAGTTCATCCACATGCAAACATTGGTCTGTGCACACGCAAAGTTAATGTGACAGACATATCATCATGCGGTTAGGATACCACCATTGCCAGGTAGGCTATCAACCAAACCCATAATGAGGATCACCTAGATGGTTTTTCGAATGCTAAGAATTCCAAGGATTCAAGTTCAAGGTATGTGTTGGCTCAATGGTTTTGGATACTTGCTCGTCTATATAGTGATGAAAATCACTGTTTATTTTGTTTTGTTTTTCTTTTTGAGCAAGGATTTTGAATAGTGGTGATAACCACTGTTATTTGATTTTGTATTTTGAACTTTGTAAGTTTGAGCTTGTGAATGGCCTAGATCCTGTTGGTCTTGGGGATGACTACCCATCCTGGTTAGGGACATGTAGTATGAATCCTTATGACATTGGGAACCAAGGGGATAATGGAGATTATGAAGTAAGGGCATTGATATTTTAGGCCTTGGGGATGACTACCCATCTTGGTTAGGGGTGGATAGTATGAATCCTTACAAATTTGAGACCAAAGGTGAAAGGAAAGAGTTAGGATGATGGTTTGTTGAAATTTTGTTTGTGAATGGCGTTGATCCTTTTAGGTCTTGGGGACGACTACCCATCCTTGGCAGGGATGTGTAGTACAAATCCTTACAAATTTGGGGACCAACTATGATTGGAATTTGTGGGAGTGGTGAAAACCACTATTTATGATGGGGAATGGATAGGGAAGAACTTGTCCTTTTGTCAAGTCTCAGCATTCTGGAACCATTCGCACAGGGGGATGAACAGGTTAATCTTTCACCTAGGGTACCCTATAATGCTTTGTAGGCTTCTCTTTCGTTCACACAACTTAGGAATTATTATATGTGTGTTGATTTGTGTTGGGATGCTACGTAACAAGGTGTGATCCAAGTAAAACTTTTCCATGTAAAATTTGTTTAACTATGTACAGTTTTGGTTAGAAATTTAAAGACAGCTGAATGATGAAAACCCTATATAGATTAGGAGACAACTGACGATGCTAAAAATGGTGGTGGTGCTATTCTAGATGTAGGCGTTTATGAAAATGGAGCTAATGTGGAAAAGGATGGAATTGCCAAGTAATGACTGTCTATGGCGCTTTTGACTTGTATGACCTAGCAAATGTATAATGTATGGATGTGATGCCTAATGCAACCTATATTTTTGTATTTTGAATTTTTATGAGAATGCATGGAATGGAATGCAATTGTTTTGGTAATGTTGATTTTTTTTTTTGTGAGTATGCATGGAATTGAAATGCAATTGTTTTTATGATGTGGATTTTTTGTGAGTATGCATGGAATGGAATGCAATTTTTTTTTTTTGTGATTTTGATTTTTTGTGAGTATGCATGGAATGGAATGCAATTTATTTATTTATTTATTTATTTTTGTGATTTTTGATGATTGTATTGTTTTTGTTTATTTTTGAATATTTATTTTGACCAAGTAGTTATGGTAACGCTTGGAGCGTTTGGTGTTGACCAAATGGTTTACGGATACCTTTGGAGCATTTTAGGGGTGACCAAGTGATTATGAGAATCCTTGGAGCTTTTGGCTTGACCAAAGGGTTTATAGATACCTTTGGGGCATTTAGGGTTGACCAAGCGATTATGAAAATCCTTGGAGCTTTTGGATTGACCAAAGGGTTCATAGATACCTTTGGAGCATTTAGGGTTGACCAAGTGATTATGAGAATCCTTGGATATTTTGTCTTTACCAAAGGGTGTATAGATACCTTTGGGGCATTTAGGGTTTGACCAAGTGATTATGAGAATCCTTGGAGCTTTTAGTTGGACTATGGCTCTCTAGATGTGGAATGGCCTCAAATGAATGATGTTCAAGGGTTCTGTTTCCTTGATTCCTTCAAGAGAGGCAAGTCGGTATGTTCCAGGTCCTATTCTACTGTTAATGATATAAGGACCTAACCAGTTTTGGTTCTCTTTTAAGACCAAGTCACCAACCTAAAATTCCCTAAGGTGGAATTTCATGTTGTATGCTTTCTTAAGTCGCTCTTGATAGATACACAAATTCTCGAGAGCATTAACGTGTCATTCATTGAGCAACGTCAGTTGATCTAACCAGGCCTACTGCGTAGTGTCATCATCAATGAAATCTTGCATTGAAATGCACAGGGAAGGGATTTCCAACTCAAAATGCATGACTGCCTCAAAGCCATACACCAGCCAAAATGGCGTTGCCCCAATGGGCATCCAGATGTTGGTGCAATAAGCCCATAGGGCAATCGGGATCTGAATGTGCCAGTCCTTATGATTATCTGCAACTGTCTTTTTGAGAATGGTGACTAGCATTTTGTTTGACGCCTCTGCTTGCCCATTTGCCTGCGGATAATAAGGTGTTGAAAAACTATGCTAAATTTTGTACTTTATGGTCAAAGCAAGCACATCTTTGTTCTTGAATGGTGTCCCATTATCTGATAGGATCTTGGATGGAATACCAAAATGACTTATGATGTTATGCAAAATAAACTCTGCAATGCAGGATCTAGTCGTAGTGGTTAGCGAAATTGCTTCCACCCACTTGGTAAAGTACTCTATGGCTGTTAAAATAAACATGTGACGACCAGACAACGTAGGGGAGATCTTCCCAATTAGGTCAAAGCCCCACTACAAAAAATGCCAAACCGATTGGATCGGCTGTAAGGCCTAAGAAGGTACATGTGTCAAATTAGCATGGTGTTGAAACTTCATGCACTTCTTCACATATGCACAATAATCTCACTCTAAATATGGCCAATAATAACCCATGCAAAGAATGTGCTTTACGATGGCCATACCGCTGAAGTGGCCACCACATGTACCATCGTGAGCTTGGGTGATCGCCCAAGCGGACTCTTGCTGGTCCAAACAACGAAGGAGGATTCCTTCATAATTTCGATGATACAAAATGTCTCCTAATAAGACATGCTTTACCACTTTCTGTTTGAATGATCTTTTCATGGCTTGTGTCAATCCAAGTGGGAGGTTACCTAACTTGAGGTAATCCCGAATGGGTGTGTACCAATCCTGTTGATCAGAAACCTCGATAGTATGAACAACCAATCCCTCTTGAAGTCCATCCCTAGTAAAAATTGAGCAGAAAAGAACTTGTAAAAACAACGTAGTGTTGCTATTAAGAGGGGTCGGGGAGAACAAGGACCCCTAATTGGCTTGAGTCAAACAATCATGGATTCAAGAGAACTTATCTAGAGAGGGTTCAATCTGGATCAAGTGGATTCTTGGCATTAGATCAGAGCTTACACGGTCCATCACAGATTATGATAATGTTTTAACCTAAATGGTTATCATTTCACCAAAAGGGTCTTACGAGATTAGTGACCCCAAGGAGGCCATAGTATCTGCAAAACAATTTGATGATCAAGGGAGTGCCTCGATGTCATACCATTCAAGTTGTCCTAAGAATTTGTCCACAAGGGCTTTGTAGGCCTGTAGAATTGGACATTTACATTGAAAAATCCCCTTCACTTGATTGACAATCAACAACGAATCATGAAAGATGTTTAGATGTTTAATGTTCATGGTGATTGTTGTCTAAAGACCTATGAGCAAGGTTTCATATTCTGCATTGTTATTGGTGCACGAGAAGTCTAATTTAAATGACAAAGGCATTGGAGCACCTTGCGAGGTGAAGAATACAATTCCTATGCCACCCCCTTGCTCACATTTAGAACCATCAAAGAATAGGGTTATGTCAACCTGTGACTCAGGCTCATCAAAATCTGGCGATTCTAAAACATGGAAGACCCTACGTCTTATTACTGAGCATATAGTGGCATAGCTTTTTGGTAGCAAACACCACTACCAAGCAGAGCTTTTCAATGTATGCATAGTTAAGTTCATAACTGACCAGGGTGCGGCTAAGATAGTATGTAGCCTGTTATTTATGAAGTTCATTTTTCTAGGACAGCATGGCGCCCAGTGCCACCTCAGTAGCTGAGATGTATAAATAGAATGACACTCCTATTCTAGGTGGTGCCAATACTGGCAGCAAAACCAAGTACTGTTTAATATCATCAAAGGCTGATTGGCACTCGTCATCCCAATGAAATGTGACCCCCTTATGCAATAATTTATTCATGGGTCGGCATTTGTCAGATAACTGTGCTATGAAGCGCTTGATCGACGCAACCTTTCCCCGTAGACTCTCGAGTTGCTTGATGGTGGTTTGGGGAAGCATTTCAAGGATTTCCTTGACTTTGTTTGGGTCTACCTCGATTCCTCATTTGGAGACTATGAAACCCAAGAGCTTTCCAGAAGTTATGCCAAAGATGCACTTCTTGGGGTTTAGTCTGACTTTATGTTCAATGAGGCGATCGAGGACCTTGCTCAAGTCATCGAGATGATATGGGTGCAAAAGAGATTTGGCCAACAAATCATCCATGTAATCTTCCAAAGTCTTGTGCATGTAGTCATGAAAGATGTATGTCATGGCACGTTGGTAAGTGGCACCCATGTTTTTAAGGCCAAAAGGCATGACCTTATAGCAAAATGTCCCCCAAGGCATTGTGAATGCCGTTTTTAGTTGGTCCTCGAGATTGATACGAATCTGATTGTATCCTGAGAAACCATCCATAAGGGAAAGCATTTCATGGCCCATTATGGCATCTACCAATGCGTCGATGCTTGGCAAGGGAAAATCATTCGTAGGACTCACTTTGTTAAGATCTCAAAAATCGGTGCATATGCAAATCCTCCCGTTGGGCTTCTTGACGGGAACCATGTTAGAAAACCATGGAGGATAATCCACATAGATGACAAACTGGGCGTCCAACAACTTTTGTAACTCATATTTTACCAGTAAGGCCACTTTTGGGTGCATCTTGTGTAGTTTTTGCTTTACTGGCTTGATTGTCAGATCAAACGTTAAATTATGCATGACTAGTTGTGGTTCTAGTCCTGGCATATCCTTGTATGACCATGCAAAAACCTCCTTATTTTCCTTAATAAGGGCAACATAATTGGCTTGCTCTTTGTGGGAAATACTTACGCCCAGCTTAAGAATCTATGGATTCGTTGGATCTGTGTCGATGTCTACATCAGTCATTGCTTCAATCGACATGTGGGATCCATCCTCCAAATGGTGTGGAGTTGGGATCAGATGGATATCATTTGTTGAATTAAGATTATAATTAGGAATGTCAAGTTCCTATTCAGCATGGAAGACATCTTGAGTCTTTCCTAGAGTGAAATGAAACATCCCACCGCAAGGCCAATACTCTGATGGGGATGGTGGTGTGTCAGCGCGATCCCAATCTATAGCCTCTATGTCTAGATGCAATGATAATTTTGGATTGGCTGGATCATTAATGGGGGCAGTCAAGTCAATGGAGATCATGTTGATGAAATTATTGTAACCTCCATTATCGTAGGGGTGATAACTCTGACATTTAGGATGCTCTTGATGCATTGGATCTGGCTCTGTAGGCATTGGCACAAAGGGATTAGCCCGATGCGTGGACATGCAAACAGGGTTTGCCCTAGGCATTGATGGTTTGATAGGGTCTCCAGGAAGAAGATGCTCTTTGTATACCTAGAGTGGCGGGTGTAGTAATTGCTATAACTATGCCGGGTTGAGGTGCCACCTATGTATTGGACCTATGTGTAAGTGTTCAAACATGTCATCTATGTCCAAGGGGTATCGTTGTTGCATTTGTTGCCTTTGTTTCATTTGTAACATGTTGTTGAGATAGGTCATCTCAGTTTCATCTTCTGAATCACTATCGAAGGACCACAGGCCCTTGTTAACTCCAAGGGTTGCTTGCGACACATGGGGCTCACCTTGTTCAAGCAAATTTATGTGGTCCCATCTAGGTTGTTCTGCCCTCTACAGGGGGACCTAATTTTCTTGAGGTAGCCTATGATCAATGAGATCATTCAATGGGAACATCGTTAGGAAGCTTTCCTAATCATCATTCATTGGATATTCATGTGAATGATCATACTCTGACTCATCTTCGAAAGACCCTTCTTGGTATTGTCCATATTCCCCTTGTGGGTGAGTCCGTGAGGTTTCTCCTTGTTCGGCCGAAGGGAAAGGGTTGTTGAGGTCAACAAGGTTGTTTGTTTGTAATGGGAAATAATCCCCCAATGTATAAGTTGTATTTAGATTGGCATACAGATCTGATGACAACCCATCCTTGTTGCCTATCCCTAGGCCTTACATGTTTTTGACCAAGATGTCGAGGGGCAAAGGGTGATTAAACCCTACTCTTGACTTGTCATAAGGCATTTGGTATCTTGGTTGGCACAAAACATGCACTTCCTATTCATACCTACCTAACCTGTATCCATGCCAATTGCATTGGCTAAGATATTGTAATGTGAAGTCTGGGTTAGACAGATAATTGACATCTTCCACAAAGGGCTCTTCATCTTCCTCTTCTCATTGGGAAGGTTCAACGCCATGATCCAGGCCCCTAAAAATAAAGTTTTTTTTATTAGGTGGTTAGCCTAAAGGAACCACGAAGCCTATGGGGAGTTGAGGTCTTCCCATGTCTTGCATAGACTGAAGTGTGGGCGTTGCTACAACATTGCGCACTATATACTCCCTCATGCCTGTGTTAGACATCTCAACAGTAATCATTGGTGATTGAGAGGAAGCGAATGGGAGTTCTCCTTGAGTCCACTCCATGTGGGGTGAACAAGGCGTCTCGACTTCCATTCTATTAGGCACCTCTTCTGTCGAGATGTTGGAGACTAAGGGTGGTTCCGCTTCTAGGGGCTTCTTTCCTTTGTCTGTTGGTGTGGCCACCATGATGAGGCTTGGAAATGCCTCAACCATGACATGTTTTGAACATTAAAAATGCCTATAAACTCTTATTTTTTATCTAATATGTTAGTTAAGTTGATTCAATATGCTGTATATTAACCATTTTGCATGATCAATGTAATTGGAATATTATATGCTGATTTTATAGCTTTTTGCATAGTTTTGTGTTATTTTTGCTATGATTTGCTAAAATGGGATATGCTTAGAATAATAGCAACATTTCACTAATCATATTTTGATTTGTATCAAGCATTTATTTCACCTAAATTTGGCAACAGTGCAAGCAAACTGTTGCTGTGTAGCAAAAACTGGTCTTTCCCATGTAAATTCCAGCCAGCTGTCCATAAATAGCAAGGCTTGGAATTCACATGAGGAAAGAGATGAAGACCATTGGAATTTGATCTGAAGAGATAACCCACCTGAGAGATGTAGAAGAAATCACTTAAAAGGCACACATTTGTTCATTTCGAAGTATCTTTGGAATGAACAGATATCTTCAGAATGAGAGAACACAGCATCTTTAGAATGAGCGGATCTTTAGAATGAAGAATTCAGTATCTTCAAAATGAGAAGATCTTCGAAATGAAGAATGCAGTATCTTCAGAATGAGCGATATTAGGAATGAGAATGCAGTATCTCTGGAATGAGCGATCTTTAGAATGAGAATTACATTGTCTTCGGAATGAAGCCACTTATCTTTGAAATGAAAACAGAATGTGCTTTTTGACTTGTTGACCAATTTTTGAAGCCAAAAAAATGGAAATAAAGGTTGGAAAAGGTAAATGAAATGATTTTCCATCTGTCTTTGCCATCACTACTGACAAAGCCATCATTAATGAAAATATCAAGTTTTAATCTTCTTCTAGGATAAAACCAGAATTTGTTGCAGCATTGTAGGATTAGATATTTTGAGATATTCTTTGTTTGTAATCAGACCTTAGGACATCTATAAATATTGCTCCCATTCAGGTTGAGCCTAGTAATAGATAGAGGTAATAGTAAGTAGAAGCAGCAGGAAGTAGAAAGTAAGGAAGAAGCAAAAAATAGATAGAAATTGACTGTTATAGTCTTGTAACAGTTTTTCAGCAGAATTATTGTAATCATGTCTTTTAATCAATAAAGTGCACCAGTTCTATTTCATATTGCTTGTAAATGAGTGTGACTAAGATTTAAAAAGAGAGAGACTCATACCTTCTTTTGGACAAGGATGCTGGCCACTTCCAGACCTAGGAGGAGGACTAACAACAGGTTTTTATTCTGATTTTGCTATAGTAGAATGAGTTGTAGAACTTGCCATTTCAATTTCTTGTAAACAGCTGACAATATTTGCAATATTAGTTTATTTATTCTTATATTAACCTTGTGTTTAATGTTTTAGTTGCAATCTTACTTTCAACAAAGATTCCACTTTATTTTAGATTGTTATTTCTAGAATTTACTGTTTTTAGCAATTTCTTGCATTTTATGTTTTGCTATCAAATCCTGCATAGAAGATTGACAAAATTTTGTTATAGAACCTTGATAGTTTTTCATTTCCATATTAGAATTAGACTTTCATTACTACAAAAGTAATTATATTTCCTTTCTGCAACTAGGATCAAACTTTCAATTCTGTAACTGTTATTTCTGCAACATAATTAGGTCTTATTCTGCAATTGTAATTAGGACTTCATTTCTGTAGTTAATGATTAGTTTCCAATTCTACAACTTGGATTAAGATTTAATTCATGCAATTTAGAGATAGGAATGTCCTAAAACCCCCCACACAATCGGTTCCACCAATAATACCTGTTGCTCTAGATTGTCCTAAGTTACAGCTATTTCACTTCTTCTTTCGTAGATAGCCTTGTACATTGCCCTGGATTGACAGATTCATTGAGAATTAATTATGGTATAACGACTATGCATAATTTTGGCATCGTTGCCAAGAAATAGTGTTGTCAAAAAAAAACAAACAGTCCAATAGCTATAATCAGACTAAGCTGTGAAAATTCAAGGTAAAATCTGAATATAATAGCAGAGTAAGATAACAACTATTGACTTAATTTATGTCATTTAGGAGTAAACATGAATGAGTAAGTTAAGAGATGAAAAAGGTAGAACTACCCCAAAGTATCCCTGGCTTTTTCCATTAAGGAGATCTTCACGCCTAAGGGGTGAATCACCTATGTTTGAACTACCTGAAAGATTGATAGAAAAATCACCAGTCTCATCATCATTAGAACATTCTGAGATAGGAAAATCACCAATTTTATCATCATCAGAATATCCTAAGAAAGACAATTCATCAGACTCATCATCAATAGAGAGGCTTGGACCTATTGAGAGAATAATTTGGGAAGCTTTAACTTCTCCTAATAAATAGGAAACTATGGTAGAAGGAGGCAATATAGATGGCCAACATGGCTATGTTCATAATGAAGGAGATGATCAGGATATGTTCCAACCTTCCAGAACATTTGAATATCCTATTCGTCTGAATCCAACACAAAACTCTCCCATGAAAACCATTTCACCTTCAGTACTTCCAACCTTCCGAGGTGTTGTATCTGAAGATCCTGATCAGTTTTTGTTTGAATTCAAGGTAGTGTGTTAGACCTATGATTATATAAATGAAAATAAAAAACTTAAGGTTTTTCCCTCAACACTCAAGGATTTAGCACTGCGTTGGTTCATGAGCTTAGAGCCTAATTCCATAAGAACCTGGGATCAAATGGAAACTATCTTTTTAGACAAATATCAAGAATATTGTCGTGTAAGGAATAGAAAATATGAGTTATTCAGAATCAAGCAGGAACATGATGAGACATTGGAAGATTATCTTGATAGGTTCTCCTTTGTTCAAAGGAGATGTGGACTTGTAGAACCAGAATTATGTAAAACCATATTTTTGAGAGGATTACAAGATGAATCTAGAGAAGTTCTAAATTTTATGGGAAAAGGGGATGTAACCATCCTCAATAATGAGGAAATTATGGATCTCTACAGGAATTACTCTCGCACTAAGCAAAGAAGAAGAAAAATCCACACAAATGGCACTAATGTAAAGGACCTGATAGAAGAACTTGCAAATTTCAAAACTGATATTCTAGTGCACCTAAACACTACTTTGGGGGAAATGTCTACAAAAGCAAAAAACATAGAACCTTTGGCAATTTATTGCCCAAGATGTAGAAATAAACATGCTTTGCAAGAATTTCCTTTGAATAAAACATCTATCTTAGCCATTTGTAGTATCTGTTCAAAAAGGCATTCAACTGATCAATGCCACCTACTACCACAACTCAAAACTATGTTAGAAAATCACACTGAGGAACTCAACTATATTAGACCGAAACAAGGGGGAAATTTCTCTCAATACCAAAATCCCCCTTGTTTTCCTACAAATTAGGAGAATAATCCTGGTACTATGCCTTGGGGACAATCAGAACCACCCCAACGTCCTTGGAATTATCCTTAATGGACAAATTCCCAAGAATGGCCACAAGCAAATTGGAGTAACCTGCACTGGAATTAGAATCAAAACAACCCCTCATGGAATCAAAACAATCCAGCTTGGAATCAAAATCAGACTAATCCACATTGGATGCAAAACCAACCACAATGGAATCAGCAATACCAGTCCTATCCAAGGCAGCAAAGGAATCAAGGTCAAACTTAGCATTTGTTGCCTGCACCTAATCAAAATTTTCAAGAAAAACAACAACAAACATAGCAAGTGAAACAACCTCAATTGCCAGCTCAGCCAGGCACTAATCCAAACAACATGAGACAAAAACCTCCTGTCTATGTGGCTAAAGCTGAAGAAAATGTTGAAATTAATGTTCTTGATTGTAATAACATCCAACTTCATTCAGGAAAAGTTGTACCTAAACCAGTTTCAATTGAAATTAAAGAAAATGAAGAGCAAGAATCATCAGAACCAAATAGAATCCAACAAATAATGGAAACAGAAGAAAAATTAGAACTAGAGAGAATCCAACCAACAATAGAGAATGAGACAAAAATAGAACCACAGGCAGAACAATTACCAAGGATAATTCCATATCCTGAAAGATTCAATGCAACACCAAAAAATTTTGAGTCATAATTAGTCAAAGAACTCAAAAATTTGACTATATCATTGCCCTTATTGCAAGCCATTAAGGAAATACCGGAGATTAACAGTACTATCTAAAATTTGTGCATTAAAATAGCAAAAAGAAAGAAGAAAGCATTTCCCAAGACTGTGCAGGTTGAAGAAAAGATAGTTGATCTCTTATCTGGAAAACTAGTACCTCCAAAGTATAGTGACCCAGGAAGTCTAGCTATCACAGTTACCATATGTTCAGTACCAATATCAAATGTTTTAGTAGATCTAGGAGCTACAATAAATGTCATGACCAAGGATACAATGGAACAATTATATCTCAAACATATTAGCCCCACATTTATAGTTTTAGAAATGGCTGATAGGTCAGTTGCAAAACCTAAAGGAATCATTGAAGATGTCCCTATAGAAGTTTCTTCTTGGGAATTTCCTATAGATTTTTTGGTTTTATAGCCAATAAATTAACACATGGATATCCCATTATTTTGGGAAGACCTTGGCTTGCAACTGCAGCAGCCTTCATAGACTGCAGATCTAGAAATATGACTATTTCAAATGGTATTGATCTGAAACAGATTTCTTTATATCCTCCTGCAAAACCATCCAGCAAATTTTTAGGTCAGTTATGGTTTTCTGACTTAGAGGAAGAACTAGAAGAGGTCATTTCCCCCAAAGTAGTGTTTAGATGCACTAGAATATTAGTTTTGAAATTTGCAAGTTTTTCTATCAGGTTCTTTACATCAGTGCCATTTATGTAGCTTTTTCTTCTTCTCTGCTTAGTGCAAGAGTAATTCCTATAGATATCCATAATTTCCTCATTACTGAGGGTGGTTACATTCCATTTTCCCATCAAATACAGAACTTCTCTAGATTCATCTTGTAATCCTCTCAAAAATATGGTTTTACATAATTTTGGTTCTACAAGTCCACATCTCCTTTGAACAAAGGAGAACCTATCAAGATAATCTTCCAATGTCTCATCATCTTCCTTATTGATTCTGAATAAATCATCTTTTCTATTCCTTACATGGCAATATTCCTGATATTTGTCTAAAAATACAGTTTCCATTTGATCCCAGGTTCTTATGGAATTAGGCTCTAAGATCATGAACCAATGTAGAGCTGAATCCTTGAGTGTTAAGGGAAAACCTTAAGTTTTTGATTGTCATTTATATAATCATAGGTCTGACACACTACCTTGAATTCAAACAAAAATTGAACAGGATCTTCAGATACAGCACCTTAGAAGGTTGGAAGTATTGAAGGTGAAATGGTTTTCATGAGAGAGTTTTGTGTTGGATTCAGACGAATAGGATATTCAAACATTCTAGAAGGTTGGAACATATCCTGATCATCTCCTTCATTATGAACATAGCCATGTTGGCCATCTATATTCCCTCATTTTGCCATAGTTTCCTGTTTGTTGGGAGAAGTTAAAGCTTCCCAAATTGTTCTCTCAAGAGGTCCAAGCCTCTCTGTTGATGATGAGTCTTATGAATTGTCTTTCTTAGGATATTCTGATGATGATAAAATTGGTGATTTTCCTATCTCAAAATTTTCTAATGATGGTGAGATTTGTGATTTTTCTATCAATCTTTCAGGTAGTTCAAACACAGGTGATTCACCCCTTAGGCATGAAGATCTCCTTAATGGAACAAGCTAGGGATCCTTTGGGGTAGTTTTACCTTTTTCATCCCTTAACTTACTCATTCATGTTTAATCCTAAATGACATAAATTAAGTCAATAGTTGTTATCTTTACTGTTATATTCAGATTTTACCCTAAATTTTCATAGCTTAGTCTAATTACAGCTATTGGACTGTTTATTTTCTTCTGACAATACTATTCCTTGGCAACAATGCCAAAATTATGTGTAGTCATTATACCATCATTAATTCTCAATGAATATGTCAATCCAGGGTAGTGTACAAGGCTATCTGTAAAATAAGTGAAACAACTATAACTTAGGTCAATCTAGAGCAACAGGTATTATTGGTGGAACCGGTTGTGTGGGGGGTTTTAGGACATTTCTATCTCTAAATTCCATGAATTAAATCTTAATATAAGTTATAGAATTGGAAACTAATCATTAACTGCAAAAATGAAGTCCTAATTACAATTGCAGAATAAGACCTAATTATGTTGCAAAAATAATAGTTGCAGAATTGAAAGTCTGATCCTAATTGTAGAAAGGAAATCTAATTAATTTTGTAGCAATGAAAGTCTAATTCTAAGATGAAAATGAAAAACTGTCAAGGTTCTATAATAGAAGGTTGTCAATCTTCTGTGCAGGATTTGACAGCAAAACATAAAATGCAAGAAATTGCTAAAAATAGTAAATTCTGGAAATAACAATCTAAAATAAAGTGGAAGCTTTGCTGAAAGTAAGATTGCAACTAAAACATTAAGCACAAGGTTAATATAAGCATAAATAAACTAAGACTACAAATATTGTCAGTTGTTTACAAGCAATTGAAATGGCAAGTTCTACAACTCATTCTGCTATAGCAAAATCAAAATAAAAACCTGTTGTTAGTCCTCCTCCTAGGTTTGGAAGTGGCCAGCCTCCTTGTCCAGAAGAAGGTATGAGTCTCTCTCTTTCTAAATCTTAGTCACACTCATTTACAAGCAATATGAAATAGAATTGGTGAACTTTATCTATTAAAAGACATGATTACAATAATTCTACTGAAAAACTGTTATAGGATTGTAACAGTCAATTTCTATCTATTTTCTGCTTCTTCCTTACTTTCTACTTTTTGTTGCTTCTAATTACTATTACCTCTATCTATTACTAGGCTCAACCAGAATGGGAGAAATATTTATAAATGTCCTAAGGTATAATTACAAACAAAGAATATCTCAAAAGATCTAATCCTACAATGCTACAACAAATTCTGGTTTTATCCTAGAAGAAGATTAAAACTTGGTCTTTTCCTTAATGATGGCTTTGGTCGGCAATGACGGAAAAGACAGATGGAAGATATTTTCATTTACCTTTTTGAACCTTTATTTCCCTTTTTCCAGCTTCAAAAATCGATCAACAAGTCAAAAAGCACATTCTGTTTTCATTTCGAAGATAAGTGGCTTCATTCTAAAGACAATGCAATTTTCATTCCGAAGATCGCTCATTCCGAAGATACTGCATTATCATTCCGAAGATCGCTCATTCCAAAGATACTGCATTCTTCATTTCGAATATCCGCTCATTCTAAAGATACTACATTCTTCATTCCGAAGATCCGCTCATTCCGAAGATGTTGTGTTCTCTCATTTCAAAGATATTTGTTCATTCCAAAGATACTTCAAAATGAACAAATGTGTGATTTTCTAGTGATTTCTTCTGCATCTCTCAGGTGGGTTATCTCTTAAGATCAAATTCCAATGGTCTTCATCTCTTACCTCATGTGAATTCCAAGCCTTGCTATTTATGGACAGCTAGCTAGAATTTACATGGGAAAGACCAGTTTTTGCTACACAGCAACAGTTTGCTTGCACTGTTGCTAGATTTAGGTGAAATAAATGCTTGAGACAAATCAAAACATGATTAGTGAAATTCTACTATTATTCTAAGCATATCCCATTTTAGCAAATCATAACAAAAAGAACACAAAACTATGCAAAAAGCTATAAAATTAGCATATAATATTCCAATTACATTGATCATGCAAAATGGTTAATATACAACATATTGAATCAACTTAACTAACATATCAGATAAAACATAAGAGTTTATAGGCATTTTTAGTATTCAAAACATGTCATGATTGAGGCATTTCCAGGCCTCATCATTTTCCCCCCAAATTATATAATGCATGCCCTTATGCATTCTGTTGGGCTATGGAATCACATATGTCCATGTTTAGATTCCATGACCTATAGAATAATTTCTTGCCTATGTAATACCCCCTATTTTCCTGAATGTTTTTGAGCCAATATTCAAATTGTTCATCAGGCTGGGCATCTTCCTCAAAGTAGAATGGAACAGGAGTAATGATGGTCGGAGGCCTGAACCTGAGACCTATCTAGTTATGTTGCATGATATGAAGGAATCATTGAAGATGTCCCTATAGAAGTTTCTTCTTGGGAATTTCCTATAGATTTTCTGGTTTTATAGCCAAGAAATTTAGCACATGGATATCCCATTATTTTGGGAAGACCTTGGCTTACAACTGCAGCAACCTTCATAGACTGTAGATCTAGAAATATGACTATTTCAAATGGTATTGATCTGAAACAAATTTCTTTATATCCTCCTACAAAACCATCCAGCAAATTTTTAGGTCATTTATGGTTTTCTAACTCAGAGGAAGAACCAAAAGAGGTCATTTCTAAACTAGCTACCTTAGTAGTAAGACAACACACTGAAGACCTCAGTGACACAAAAAATTTAGAAAATGAAACAATCCTGATGAATGTTCTGTATGAACAAGGTTTAGAAGGGGAAGAAACAAATATCCAACAGTTGATAAGGAATCAGGAGAATAAAAAATCTAAAGATGAACCATCTGTGCTATCATAGGGAAACTTTGTTTCACTACCACATGGATGGCACCATCATCTGATTTTTCATTCTCACTGTTCCATACAAGATATGCTTCCCTCAAGTAACAACAAAATAGAAACTGCTTCTTTTCTCCCATCTCAGCAATGTCCTCTTAATCCCTTAATCACCAGGTATGAAGGAGTGAATTTAGTACTTCTAAATACAAAACAAATAGAAGTCCAGCCAGGCAAATTTTTGAACATTTACGACCGACTTACTAGGGAAGAGGAAGAAAAGTTGATAGTTGTCTTGCAGAAGCATGTTTATGCTTTTGCTTGGAACTACAAAGATATGTCAGGAGTTCATCTTGATATATGTACCCACAGAATCTATACTGAAGAAGTCAAGCCAGTTAGACAATCTCAAAGAAGATTGAATCCTGCCTTAAGAGATATTGTGAAAGAAGAAATTGAAAAACTCCTGGAAGTAGGATTCATTTACCCAATTTCTGATAGCCAATGGGTTTCTCCATTGGTAATAGTTTCGAAGAAAAATGAAAAAATGAGAGTATGTGTAGACTATAGAGAGTTGAATAAGGTGACATACAAAGACCATTTTCCATTACATTTCATAGATCAGGTGTTATATACTCTTTCTAGAAAAAGATACTTTTGTTTTCTTGATGGATTTAGTGGATATAATCAAATTTAGAGTACACCTGAAGATCAAGAAAAGACAAATTTTACATGTCCATGGGGAGAATTTGCCTATAGGGTTTTACCTTTTGGTTTGTGTAATGCCCCAACAACTTTTTAGCGAGAATTCCTAGCAATTTTTGTTGATCTGACCACCAAAAGTGTTGAAATATACATGGATGATTTCACAATATGTGGACAAACTTTTGATTTTACATTGGAAAATCTTGACAAAGTCTTAACTCGTTGTGAAACATACCACTTATCCTTGAATCCAAAAAAATGCTTCATGATGATGAAGGAAGGGATAGTTCTTGGTCATCACATCTCTCCTAAAGGGATCCAAGTTGATCCAAAGAAGGTGGAAATTATCAAGAATCTCCTTCCTCCTAAAACTCAGACTAATGTCAGAAGCTTCCTAGGACACATTGGTTTTTACCGTAGGTTTATTCCCAACTTTAGCACAATAGCCAGTCCTATGTTTGCCCTATTGACTAAAGATTCTAAATTCTCCTGGACTGCAAAGTGTCAGGAAGCATTTGAAGCTCTGAAAGAGAAATTGATAACTCCACCTGTGCTCAGAGGACCTAATTGGACATTACCATTTCACATACAGACTGATGCCTCCAATACAACAATTGGAGCAGCATTAGGACAAATTGATAATGGTGAACATTATACCATCTACAACATTAGCAAGAACTTGACAGGAGCTAAGAAAAATTATACAACAATTGAGAAGGAATTCCTAGCAGTAATTTATGCCATAAACAAATTTAGGCATTATATCACAGGCTATCAAATATTTATTCACACAAATCATACAACCATTAAGTATTTGATGAATAAACCTATGGTAAGTGCAAGAATTATTCGTTGGTTGTTGTTGCTACAAGAATTTGATATCACTATAATCAATAAACTAGGAAAAGCTAATGTTGTGGTAGATTTCTTGTCCAGGTTGTAGAACATAGATGAAGGGGAATTAGTTGATGACACTTTTCTTGATGAAAAACTATTTTCTATATCAGTCCAATCACCTTGGTTTGTAGATATAGCCAATTATTTTGTCACAGGGAAAGTTCCTCCACATTTCACTTCAAAACAGAAAAAACAATTGATCAAACAGAGTTCTTCTTTTGAATGGATTAAGGGTATGCTTTTTAAGTGTAGTCCTGACCATGTGTTACGTAGGTGCATCTAAAAGGATGAAGTGTATGATATCCTTAGAGCTTGTCATGATGAACCCTTAGGTGGACACTATTCTATAAAAAGCATAGTTAGGAAAATCCTAGGGATAGGATATTATTGGCCATCTCTTCACAAGGATGTGAAAAAGTACATCAGGCATTGTGATGCATGCCAAAGAATGGGGAAACCCACTCATACAAATGAGATGCCACTGTAGCCTCAAATGGTTTTAGAACCATTTGAGAGGTGGATGCTTGACTTTGTAGGACCTATTGATCCACCTTCTCAAGGAAAGGTGCATATTCTAGTATGCACTGATTACCTGACAAAGTGGGTAGAGGTGTGTGCTTTCAAATATGCTCATGAAGAGAAAGTCGTTGATTTCTTGTATACTTAGATTTTTCAAATATTTGGAGCTCCACAGTCTATTATCATAGACCAAGGACCCCAATTTACATCCAAAGTCATACAAGCATTTACAAAATTGTATGAAATCAAACATAGGAAATCATCACCTTACCACCCACAAGAAAATGGCCAGGTTGAGGTAACAAACAAGGAACTAGAACGCATCTTGACAAAAATAGTAGCTTTTCATAGGAGAAATTGGCTAGATAAATTACCTGAAGCAGTTTGGGCCTACAATACTACTTGGAAGTCCACTACTAGATTCACACCTTATGAACTAGTCTTTGGTAAAAAACCTCTCTTACCTATTGAATTTGAGCTACTAACATTGCACACAACACTGGAAATTGGAATTGAATTGTCGTAGGCATAAATAGATAGGATTCTGCAGCTGAATGCATTGGATGAACTTAGATTGGATGCTCTACACCAAACTAAGGTAATTCAGGAGCAGAGAAATTTGTGGCATGACAGTCACATTTAGTAGAGGAAACTTCAACAAGGAGATTGGGTTTTACTATTTGATTCTCAATATGAAGACTTCCCTAAGAAACTGAGAACTAGATGGTTGGGACCTTATTGTATTGAGGAGGTATTTGACAATGGATTAGCTCGTCTATCCCCTGTTGATGGATCACGAAGAAAGTTGGTAGTGAATGGACATCGCCTCAGGGTGTACCATACACCTCTGACTAAAGAAGAATTCTTGCAGCAACTTGATAGTTTGGATACACAATAGGTGGAAGAGATTCCCTCTTCCACTTCAAAACAATCAACATGATCATGGATTTCAAGAAAAAAATAGAAAATACAAAAAAAAAAAAAAATAGAAAACAAAAAGATGAATAAATTCTGAGTATGAATTCCTTCATGGGCATGGTTTCAGGGGAAATCATGAAATTCCTTCATGGGCATAGTCAGGATAAAGAAAAAAAAAATAGAGAAAATGAGAGGTAAAAAAAAAGAAGGGAAAATCAAGAAAAAAAGAGAGAAAAATGAATAACTCAGCAGTGAAAACCTTTTCTTAAGGCACTCATCGGGTTGGTATGCATGAAAACCAGTTTTTTGGCATGCATAACCTTGAGAAATTTTTGAACCATCATTGTACAAATTCACCAAGTGCACTTGTTTTGAAATGTTGCAAAAAATCTTAGTAGAATATCAACAAATGCAGTCATTCTTCAAAACTGGCATTAACTGTTTTTATCAGGTATATATTTCTTACATTTCTTCATTGTAAAATGATTTGTGTATAGTATATGACAATTAACCATTAGCATAAAAGGTATTCATAAGAGTTGGTATACTTAAGACATGTTTTGAAAATGAAAATATTGATTTCTACCTAATCTTCGAAACAAGAATACCAAAAACAATGCCTGTTGTATTATCTTCAGATTGAAAATTGTCTTCGAAATGACAGTAAAATGAATGTTGCACTTTGTCTTCAAAAAGAAACTTTGTCTTCAGAATGACAATTTGTCTTCAGAATGATGATTTGCTACATCATCTTCGAAATGAAGATCTGTCTTCGGAATGAGGATTTATTTTTGGAATGAGGATCTGTCTTCGAAATGATGATTTACCTTCGCAATACAACCTGATCTTCGAAATGAGGACTAATCTTCAGAATGAAGATTTAAATTTGCAAAAGAGGATTTGTATTTGGAATGAAGACCTGTCTTCGGAACGAAGATATAATCTTCGAAATGAGGATTTGTCTTCATAATGAAGACTCGTCTTCGGAATGAAGTCATAATCTTTGAAATGAAATTTTGTCTGGGAAATAAGTTATAATCTTCGAAAATAGCATTTCCACCTGGCATCTAAGAAAACAAGGTACAACAAAATCAAACTCTTTTAGTTGCATGCGATGAAGGAACACATGTCAGTCAGCACATGGTTTGTTTTTGCACCCATTGGAAATACGGATAACGTGACCAACCATATGCCACCAATTTTTAATGCCAATAAATGTGCATGTGAGAATCTGTAAAACTAATGAGGTGGATCTAACAGCAAGGACATCCATGCATCATCAACGAACAGGTGTATAGTGAAAAAGTAGAAATGTGTGCCACCTTTATTTTCGAAGACGTGTTTACGAAGTACAGTACATAGGTTACGGTTCATTTTGAAGAAGGCAAGAAATAGGGCAACGAAGGTTTCAAACTAAAACTCTGCAAATCTGCAACATAAAATAGCTAGAGAACTAGCAAAAGAATTGCAGCAGCAGTGTACGATTTTTAAATAGAAAATATGGGGTGAAAGATCAGAACAGAACCTGCAGATACCACCTACCTCCGAGAAAATATGGTAGTTGTGCAGATTTTTGAAGACGGAGGGTTTATGCCATTTCTGGATAAATTTAATGGGTCTTCTAAAGATTTGGCTGGCATGTTCGTCCATACATTCAGAAAAAACTAAGCACATGTAAATGGCATGACTATTGAGGTAAGCCCTAAAATTTTAAGTCAGATTACTGAGCTGCCCTTAGAAGAGATTTCAATTTCTAGATCTGGCAAGAATACATTGGCAAATTTAGTTAATCAATTTGTAGAGGAAAATTATAGAGAGCCAGAGTACTTAACCCATAACAACACATGCAAAGGGTTAAAAAGGGCCAGCCTACAGGAACACTAGGATGAAGTAGCCACCTAGGTAATTAAATTCCTAACCTATGAAGGGCAGTATGTGCTATTATTAGGACATCATCTATAAATTTTGAACCATCTCAGACATGGTGGACAACAACCAGAAGTTAGGGTAAACCTTCCCTTGTATCTGTATCAAGAGTTAAAAAACATGGCAAAGAGATATTAGGAGGGTAAAGGAAGCCTTCACCATCATGGCCTCATAAAACTATTTTGCCAACACCATTTTAGAGGAAACCCTAGAAGTTTTGATATGTTTTACTCTACCCTAAACGATGTCATTTTTGGGGATGAAAGTGAGGAATAAGAGGAATCAAATGCTACTGATGTTTTTGTAGAAGAGGAAACAACTATTGCAGAAAATGTTGCAGAAGATGTTGTAGAAGAAACTGCAGAAGGTACCCCTGAAGCTGTTACTGAACTACACCCTACAGCAATAGCAAAAAACCTTTCTCCTGAACCCTCAACTTCATGATACAAGAAACAAAAGAGAAGAGGATCTAGAACTGGTAGCAGAGCTGAAATATAGAAAAAGGTTCAATTTTTTAGAGGTGCAACTAATTTGTCAGAACATAGAGGTGAAGCACTTAACCAAAAAGAGGCAGTAATAACAAGGGAAATAGAGGCATCTGAAACTGACCCCATGACCCCTGTTGTCACCAAAAAATAGAGCAAAAAGAAGAAGTTTGCATCTAGAACTAGGAGGTCTACAAGAATCCATTAAAAAGAAACTGTAGAATAGGTCATGGAGGAAGAAGATAGACCAAGCAGCCCAAACATCATAGGGATACAACCAACATCTAAAAACTTTCCAAAATTCCCTGAACAAATAGCTGAGGCAGAAACTGAGCAGGATGGTTTGGAGGAGGCTACAGTTCAACAGGCTATAGATATGGTAGATACCCTTATAGACAGTCTCACAAAGCCTCCTGAACAAGAACAAATTGTTGTAGAAGAAGAGGAGATATTGGTTGAGTAGCCAACTACAGTTGATTTGTCTGCATCAGCTTCTGAAGTAGAAATAGAAGTGGAAGACATCACAGAGTAGCTGAGGGCAGCAAGGAGTGTTGTCAAAACACAAACCAGATGGATTTTAGAGAAAGAAAGCATCATTGAGATGCAAGAAAAAAAAATTGTAGAGCTCCAGCAGGAAGTGGCAGAGTTGAGAAAACTATTGTCACAATATGAAAAACAGCCAGCTATATCCAATGATGAAGATGATTTGGCTCAACTGCTTATAGATTTATCTAAAGTAGATAACTCTACTGAGACAGACATAGGAGTTCATTTTGAAACAACACTCCTTCATTCTGAAGAAGTGCCTGTTCATTCTGAAGTAGCACCATCTTATTCTGAAGCATTGCCTTTTTGTTCTGAAGATGCTTTAGAAATGGTAAAGAGCATAGCAGAGGATGTTGAAGATGAGCCACTAACACAAGAACAGTCCCAACAACAATAAAATGTTCAAGTACTCCTATTGAGGTCCCTGCATTTCAACTTGTTACACTTTCAATAAAAACAACAGATAAGGGGGTACAAGTAGAATTACTATCTAATGAAAACCCCATAGAAATAGCAAATAAGGGGGTGCAAGTAGAGTTATTGATAGATGAAAAGCCAATGGAAGTGGCAGAAAAAGGAGTTCAAATAAATCTGCTACCTAGTATCCCCCTTGTAGTTAGACCACCTAATACTGTGTCTCTAGAGCAGTACAATGCAGACATAGCTAGCTGGATGATTAGATATGAGTAGCTTGCCACTAAAACTGAAAAGTTCAAATTGGAAGCAAAATAGCTAGAAGCCAAGGACACAGAAATTTAGGCATTGAAAGAAAAGGTGTCTGACTTATGCCAAATCGCTAAATTTTTAGTCCAATTTGGACGACCAACCATATTTTACAGCCTTATTTTGAAGGAAAAATACCTCAGATGGCAGGTCATGAGGATTACTTCAAACCTCCCATATAAATTGGACACTATTACATATTTTTTGAAGGCATATTTTGATAGTCCTTTTGAGCAGAAAAATCTCCTATGTGAACTATTTTTACATAGTTTCTTCATTCCAAAGGAAGTTGACTCTCATCCTCAAATCTACATTGGAAATGTTTAGTTGAGAGCATTTATGTCTACTTTACAGAATCAGCTTTACTGAGATCAAGAGAAAAAAAAAAATAAAGTGATTGAAACAACAGCTGAGTTGTTAGTCAGAGCAATCCAGCCAAACCACCTAGTTATCACTAGGCAACACTTCTCAATGATGAACAGGGATGATATAAAGAGAATGTACTTAAACAACTTAAGGGACTGTGTGGCCAGATTTAACAATTTTTGTGATCACAATTTCTTTCCAACATTGTCAGTATGCAGAGACATATGGGCTAAACTTTCCATGTCTTTGAGAAAAATAGAACCTATCTCCTCCATCAACTTAGAATGGTCCAGAAGAAAAGAAAAAGGTGTAATCCAGCTGATTCAGATCATGCAACATAACTGGATAGGTCTCAGGTTCAAGCCTTCGACCATCATTACTCCTGTTCCATTCTACTTTGAGGAAGATGCCTAGCCTGATGAACAATTTGAAGATTGGCTCAAAAAAATTCAAGAAAATAGGAGGTATTACATAGGCAAGAAATTATTCTATAGTTCATGGAATCTAAACATGGACATATGTGATTCCATAGCCCAACAGAATGCATGAGGGCATGCATTAATATAAGTTGGGGGGAAAATGATGAGGTCTAGAAATATGACATGTTTTGAACACTAAAAATGCCTATAAACTCTTATGTTTTATCTGATATGTTAGTTAAGTTGATTCAATATGCTGTATATTAACCATTTTGCATGATCAATGTAATTGGAATATTATATGTTGATTTTATAGCTTTTTGCATAGTTTTGTGTTCTTTTTGCTATGATTTGCTAAAATGGTATATGCTTAGAATAATAGTAGCATTTCACTAATCATGTTTTGATTTGTCTCAAGCATTTATTTCACCTAAATCGGCAACAGCAGTGCAAGCAACCGTTGCTATGCGAAGAAATCTGGTCTTTCCCATGTAAATTCCAGCCAGCTATCCATAAATAGCAAGGCTTGGAATTCACATGAGAAAAGAGATGAAGACCATTGGAATTTTATCTTAAGAGATAACCCACCTAAGATATGCAGAAAAAATCACTGTAAAAGCACACATTTGTTCATTCCGAAGTATCTTTGGAATGAATAGATATCTTCAGAATGAGAGAACACAACATCTTCAGAATGAGCGGATCTTTGGAATGAAGAATGTAGTATCTTTGGAATGAGAATATCTTCGGAATGAAGAATGTAGTATATTAAAAATGAGTGATCTTCGGAATGAGAATGTAGTATCTTCGGAATGAGCGATCTTCGGAATGAGAATTGCATTGTCTTCGAAATGAAGCCACTTATCTTCGAAATGAAAAGAGAATGTGCTTTTTGACTTGTTGACCAATTTTTGAAGCTGAAAAAAGGGAAATAAAGGTTGAAAAAGGTAAATGAAAATATCTTCCATCTATATTTTCCGTCATTGCCGACCAAAGCCATAATTAAGGAAAAGATCAAGTTTTAATCTTATTCTAGGATAAAACCAGAATTTGTTGCAGCATTGTAGGATTAGATCTTTTGAGATATTCTTTGTTTGTAATCAGACCTTAGGACATCTATAAATATTGCTCCCATTCAGGTTGATCCTAGTAATAGATAGAGGTAATAGTAATTAGAAGCAACAAAAAGTAGAAAGTAAGGAAGAAGCAGAAAATAGATAGAAATTGACTGTTACAGTCTTGTAACAGTTTTTTAGCAGAATTATTGTAATCATGTCTTTTAATCAATAAAGTGCACTAGTTCTATTTCATATTGCTTGTAAATGAGTGTGACTAAGATTTAGAAAGAGAGAGACTCATACATTATTATGGACAAGGAGGCTGGTGACTTCCAGACCTAGGAGGAGGACTAACAGCAGGTTTTTATTTTGATTTTGTTGTAGCAGAATGAGTTGTAGAACTTGCCATTTCAATTGCTTGTAAACAACTGACAATATTTGTGGTCTTAGTTTATTTATGCTTAGATTAACCTTGTGCTTAATGTTTTAGTTGCAATCTTACTTTCAACAAAGCTTTCACTTTATTTTAGATTGTTATTTCCAGAATTTACTATTTTTAGCAATTTCCTGCATTTTATGTTTTGCTGTCAAATCTTGCACAGAAGATTGACAACCTTCTATTATAGAACCTTGACATTTTTTCATTTCCATCTTAGAATTATACTTTCATTGCTACAAAAGTAATTAGATTTCCTTTCTACAATTAGGATCAGACTTTCAATTTTGCAACTATTATTTTTGCAACATAATTAGGTCTTATTTTGCAATTGTAATTAGGACTTCATTTTTGTAGTTAATGATTAGTTTCCAATTCTGTAACTTATATTAATATTTAATTCATGGAATTTAGAGATAGAAATGTCCTAAAACCCCCCACACAACTGGTTCCACCAATAAGACCTGTTGCTCTAGATTGACCTAAGTTATAGCTGTTTCACTTCTTCCACAGATAGCCTTGTACACTACCATGGATTGACAGATTTGTTGAGAATTAATGATGGTATAACGACTACACATCACACCATAGGTGGCATCGTTGTGGGAGGACCGAATGAAGAAGATGAACCTGCCTGGGAAGTTGATTGATTTGGTAATGGAGATTCTTGCGTAATCGGACCCCTTTTAGATGGATTTAATTGGAAATCCACATGCATTGAAGGAAGGGTCGACTGTGGCATTAATTGTACTGAATTACAGTATTTAAAAGGTTCTAAATCTACGGGGACCATGTGCACTTGTCCTTCAAATGTGTACTTTAAACATTGATGAGCAATTGAAGGGACACACTTCATATCCTGGATCCAAGGCCACCCAAGCAAGATATTGTAAGCCATCTCACCTTCTAAAATGTGGCACAATGTATGAATGGTCTTTTGTCCCACTTGTATGGGTAGGACAATTGTGCCAACTGTTAAGCATATCGTGTCATTAAATTCTCGAAGAATATAAGTGGAAGGTACAATGTGAGAGGATAGCAGCTTCAAATGTTTCAGTGCAGTGGCTGTAATAATGTTACTGGACGAACCAGTGTCTACCAACACCCGCTTGTACAGAGTCTCATTGACTCGTGCAATAACATGCAAGGGTGGATCCGCTACATCCCTAGTCACCATTTTTAATTCATCTTCCCTAAAGGTGATGACTGGTTCAGTACACTATTTGACATGCCCCACAAAATTGTTGAACAAATTCACTTCATGGGGTTGAAGCTCAATTGCCTTCAATATCTCCATGAGAGCTTCTCGATGGGGCATCGATTATTGAATAAGATCATAAATGGAGAGCCTAGCCAATGTGGTCCTTAGAATTTGAGTAAGTCTAGTTTGAATCGTGGCCACTGGTCTAGGCGGGGGAAGTTGTGTAGGATTCACTTGAGGTTGTGACATGGATGGAACTTCCCTTGTGGCTGTCATGGGGGCAACTCTTGGGTATCTCTTGTTTCTTGTCACAATGCTGATCATCCCAACATATCCCTCCATGGGGCAATTATGTTGCACTTCATTGACATGAAGAGGTTTTGCTTGTGCATCATGTGTGGGTAAAGGATCTTTGAAAACACCCATTTGTTGGTTGTTGGGTGCGATGGGATTATCCACTACCAATGTGTTATTGTCAATGAGGTCTTGCACTAAACCTTTGAATTTCCAATAGGTGTTAAGTTCATGCCCTTTCCTTCTGTGGAATCTATAGTAAAGATCCTATCTGTAGCCCTTAGGCTTGGACGCATTAGGATCGATTGTTTGAATCTATGGCAGATTAATCAAGTTTTCCGCTGACAAATAGTCAAACAAGGAGTCCTTGGACTTGGTGTATGGTATAAATTGCCGCCTAGGGTGACGTTGCTGATTGTGGTCTTGTTTTTTATTATATTTCTCATAGTTATTGTGAGGCACCGCCTAATAATTAGCCTTTGGAGGCTGTGTTACTGGGGCAAGCTTAGGGGCATTGATAGCAACTTGATTGACCGCGGTGGGTTTCTGTTGTGTATTCCCTATTTTGGTGCTCTTGTTCCACTCTTTTTTCTTAGGCTTGGCAATTTTGCCATCTTGTATCTTGATCTCTTCGATAATTCTAGCTTACGCCAGAGCTTCTTCTAGCGTTGCATATTGCTACAGCTGCAATAGCATAGAGATCAATCGCAAATAGCTCTTTGCAAACATTTGAGTTAGGTCAAACATAGGGGGAAGGTAGGATAGCTTTGAAAGCAACATCCTCCATTAATTCCCATATGCCACCATAGATTCCTCCTCATACTACTTGAGGCTAGCTAGATCACTTAGTGACGCCTTTTTCTTTGTGTTGAAAGCGAAACGTTCTAGGAACATGTCCACTAGCTGATCCAAGTTGTAGATGCTATGCTTTGGTAGATGGGTAAACCAATCCGAGGTAGGTCCTACGAATGTGGTTATAAATGTTCTTAATAGCAATGCATCATTGTCTTGTATACCGAAGCATTGGCTCAAAAATTGAGTCACATGCTCTTGAGCATCTTCATCCCCTCTAAAGAGTTCCAACTAGGGCAACTTAAAATGTTTGGGGTATGGAGGTGTTGGCACTGACGGATGCACAGGATGACTATGGAGTTGGCGTAAGGTAGGATTTTGGGGCCCAGCAGTCTTGAGTTCCATAGTCTCTAAGCATTCTAACAACACTTTGTATGCATCGAAGGACTTAATCTCCTCCTCCTTGGTTTGCTCCCGTTGTGGGTTATGGGGAACTTGAGGCCTTTGGAGGGATAACTGGGTAGCATCCCTTCTGCCTTGATAGGGCATTTCAGCCTGCTCTTCTTCCTATTCATAATCCTCATAAGCTTCTTGAGGAGTGTCTAGCCTAGGACTGTAAACATTGATAGGAGTGTTAGGTGCATTGTTATGAAGTAATTCAGCTGTCTGACACTAAATGCGCTCTTGATTAAGGTGACACAAATGTTATAATTATTGTTGGTCTTGCCTAAGCCACGTGATTTGTGCTTGGCGAGCGGCTAGTTTGGCAAATGCCAAGTCATTTTGTTCTGTCTTCTCTTTTTTAGGATGCCTAGATGCCTCCCCTACATATCTTTCTCGATCATGGTGCTCTGAGACCCCTATATGTTGCTTCCCTCTATCGAGGTTAGCAGCATTGACTTGAAGCTTTGGTATCAATGAGCGATCTAGATATAAAGCGGGTGCAGACATGCATCATTCCCACGCTATGTACTATTCTTGAGGAATGTAGTGATCTTCCTCACATTCCTTGTTATAGGCAAAAAAGGTGTGGGCAGAATTGCCTTGCCCTGTCGGGAGAACCTGATATTCTAGATATGGTCTAGTGTGTCTGACATTAATCAAGGGTAAATTAGGAGTGAAAAAATCATATGGTTCCTCATTGTAATAAAGGGGGTGGCATGGGAATCATATTCTTCACACCACAAGGGGATACAATGCCTCTATCATTTAAACTAGATTTCCCATGCATCAATAGCAATGTCGAATATGAAGCCTTGCTCATAGGTCTTCAGACAACAATCACCATGAACATCAAACACTTGAACATCTTTGGTGATTTGCTATTAATTTTCAACTGAGTAAAAGGGGTATTCCAATGTAAATGCCCAATTCTATAGGCCTACAAAGCCCTTGTGGATAAATTCTTGGCAAAGCTTGAATGGTACATGAAAGCACGAGGATACGAAAACAAAAAATGAAAAGCTCCAAGTACGATGTAAAAATGGAACTAAACTTAATGCTAAATCCTACGAATTGAAAATGCATGAAATAGGGAAAGCATAAATGAATTGAAACTCAAATGAAAAGCCAATGCGGAAAACAACCCTTTCTTTTATTGATATGTTTCGAAATTCGGTTACAATTCGCCTCCTCCCTTTTCAGGGGCGAGGAGCATTAAATTTGTTTCTTTGTTACATCCATGGATAACCATCCTTCTTTCGCGTGCCCACATGTAATATGGGCTGACCAAAACATCATCGTCGCTTGTGTATATGAATGTTGACCCCCTGCTGCTCCTCCAATGTCTAGATCCTATGTTCAAAGAAATAGAAAGACAATCAATAGCACCTGTAGAGGAGACGAAACATGCAATCCCAAAACCTAAAGCTAATGCATGCAAATAATAAGCAAAACGATAGTTAAAACAAATCCAAATCAGCTAAAAATTTCATAGAGGCATGGGAACATCACCGAGAAGGCATTGCAAAAATAACAGTCTACAAACTTGCCATGGATTCATATTCGTTTAGGGGTGGGACGAATACACTTGCAACAAAATGCCAGATAGCACCGCCCAAAATTTCACATTTGGACAGCTCCATAACTTCTACAAAAGTGGGGGTTAGCTAATTGGGGGTATTTTGGGATGACCCAGATGGTCAGTTTCCTCCGATTTGGCCTCTAACATCCAAATTTCGATGATACCCTCTACAAGTTAGTACAAAGCAAAAAAAATGATAAAACATGATAAAAATTGCTCGAAACATTATGAAATTAAAATTGCAAACTATCTAAGCAACATAATATTAAATGCAAAAGAAAATGACAGAAAGAAAAACCTGCCATAGATTCTTAATCATTCTTGAAAGGGACGATTAGACCTGCAGCAGTGCGGGGGGCACCCGGGGCAGGCCGCCCACCGTTTGGGGCCTAATTTTGGCACCAATCCACTTGGGATAGGTCCAAAATCTCTTGTAACATGTTGTCGACAAATTGGGTGGTATGCTATGGCAAAATTTTAGGTTTTGGCTCAATATTTGACCTTCCAATGGTCACCCAATGACCTCCTCTCAAAAAGAGATCATGAATGTGAAAGGCACAAATCCAACAAGGGCATATGGGGAAGTAAAACGACAGCACTTTTTTGCTCAAAAATGCTCCTTCTCTGTATATTTTTGGGTGAGAAAACTCACCAATTTATAGACCTATAGGTCTCTTTGGATGAGCATGCAAAGGCGCCACTTGGCAGCCATGCCCTTCCAGGGGAGGGAAGATTCCTCCCTGATCAGGGGCTTCATGACTGCCCCTGTAATAGCCTCTAATGCTCAAAAATGCTCACCCACACTCCCATGAATGAAGGAAGTGTTAAGTGGTGAATCCAAGCTGCCATTGGTTGAGATTTAACTTTTTTCTCATCAAACCCACTATTCGCCCCACCCTGAAGCGAATACTGCTATTCATCCCTGGGCAGAGCGAATACTAGACTGTAATTGTTCCTGGGTGAAACGAGTATGGAGCAAAGTACCTGAGGGTGCCAAATTGACTTTTGACCTTCAAAACTATTGTAAGAGTTGTTAGGACCATTGTTTAACCTCTGGGGGCTGCCTTGGGGGCTGTGTGTGTCAATGCGATTAGTTTTTGCAGTCACATAGTCATATTGGTGCTATTTTGGTGTCTACAAATGCCCCTTTTTGGGAAGTGCTGTGCATGGTGCAATGCTAAGAAAAAATAGATAACCAAAGCACTAATGATTAGGGTTTCTCAGTAACCCAACCAACTTTGGATGCACAAAGTGTGGAAAGGGCATGCATTCTTGAATCCTTGCTTCTGACGAGCAAAGGAACTCAATTCAGGTGTTGACCTTTTTTGGTGGGGTGTTACTTGAGCTTGGACATTGATCAGTCATCAATAGGCAAAGGGCATAACATTTTGTCTATGGGAACCTTGAGTTCATGATTCATGAATGCCAAGTGTTTGATCAGCTTGTGATTATCATTTTTTTGCTGCCCCAAGCAGGAGCGTAGTTGTCTTTGTCAATGATTCTTTGAATGCATGTTGTTTCCATGATTGGGTGTGTTTTTGTTGATTGGTTACTAAGTGCGACTACCCCATAAAGCGATGAATCGATGAAGGAATGAATTGCATGAGAAAAGTGACGAGTCGCTTGACCCAAGATGACTTAGGTAAGGGTGCCTTCAGATGTTTATCGTTGAACGTGTGTGCAGTTTTCTTGACATTTAGACCTATTTTTGGTGGGTGTTAACCCTTTTGGTGACATCGTTTTAGGGATGAAATTCTCGGCAATCCATTCTCCCATGGAGCGGTCCGGATATGGTAGCCTTCTTAGGGAGTAGGAGATCAAGGATTTGCAATCCCGACGTCTGTTTTGCATGCCCAAAATATCAAGTGCAAAAGCACTCTTATTGGGCAAGTTTATTGCTTTGTTTTTGGTCATTTTTTTGTTTTTCTTGATCTTTTTATTTTTCTTGCTCTGTAATCGTTCCTGGGTAATGCGAATACCAGGTTGGTAATCTTCCTAGGGTGATATGAGAACTAACCAGAGCACTCATCCCAGGGTGGAAATTTTACAAGTAGAAAGTCCTATTTAAAGGCCAAAATTAGGGTTTGGGGTCATTATCATTTGATTTTTCTAGTGATTTTGGAGCTCTGAGGAGGAGGAGGTCAATTCTGCGAAGCGAAGCGCTGCCAAATTTTTTTTCCACCATGAGTTCACATACCAGATCCAGCATTGGAGCCGAAGCGATACTAGTAAATGATCCTCCTCGTTATTGTTTGTTTGTTACAGTGTGAAAAACCGTAATTTGCTTTTTTTTTGCCTTTTGTATTTTGTATTTGATTTTTTAAATTAAAATGAAACCCTAGATGATCAAAATTGTCGCAGAGCTAAAAAATTAGCTAAAAACCTAAGTCTAACAATAATAAAAAACTCAGGTTAGAAACGTAAAGTAAAATTGAGCGTAAAAACGTAGCTTAATTCTCGTTTATTTTTGTGGTTGTGTTTATGTGTTTGTAATTTAATCAGCTGACCTGTAGGATTAAAACCCTAGGACTGACAAATTAATTGTTTGTTTATGTTTTGGTTTTGTTTAGCGTTTATCAGGTTTAGAGTTAAAAACCCTAGAACCGACAAACAATTTTGTGGATTTTTTTTTGTTTTGTGTTTAATTTAATTTATCAGTTAACAGTTAAAAACCTAGAATTGACAAACCATTTTTATTGATTTTTTTTGTTTTTGTTTAATTATTGTATATCCATGTTTGGGCTATACAGTTTTTCATGTTTTTAATGTTTTTGTTTTGTTTTGTTATGCAGGTTGTGAAGAGCCGGTATCATGTGCCTACAGTATTTATTGAAGCGCGGGAGGCACTGACTTTGACAGACTGGGAGTGGCTTGATGCCCTTGGGCTCAAGCAGGTGACTCAGCTGGAGTTGATAGTTGGGGATCGGGCCTACCTGACAGCCCTGATCAAATTTTGGGATCCTCAGACTAATACCTTCCATCTCCCAATAGGGGAGATGATGGTTACATTAGAGGATGTCTATCGAGTTTTGCAGATTTCGATAGACGGATTGCCGATCAGGATGATGCCATGGGACTGCCATATTGGAGAGGGGACACACTGCTTTAGGCATGGGGTGAAGGTGGGTGTGAATAGCCCAGTGGAGAGGGTAGAGGTTGACTACCAGATTGGAGGTATTCTAGTACAGTGGTGGCTTGAGAAGGAGGTGTTGGGAGTTATGCACGCATTACTGATGGGCCTCATTTCCAACATGCTGCTATGTGACTCTTCGTGTGCGAGGTTCCCATAGAACCTATTGGAGGTGGTGTTTCGATTGGTGGAGTGCCTGACAGAGGCACCTATGATCATGATATGGGGATAGACATTGCTAGCATAGATATATGATGAGTTGTACGAGGTCCACTGTCGGAGGCGAAAGGGTATTGGGTGCAGCTTCTTGTTGTAGTGCTGGGCATGACAACACATAACGATGGAGAGGCCAGTGGGGTTACCATGGATGAACCAGGTGGAGATGGTGGATAGGGATGTAGGGTATGCGGATTTGTGGTGACAGTCTGAGGAGCAGGGATAGAGTCTATGATGGGTAGGTGTCATAGGGTATTATGCGGATGACTTTGCTTGGCTGACTCTAGGGGAGGTGTTTTGGCACCCTTATCAAGATTGTCCAGCCTGGCCTAAGGCTGGAGAGTGGCTTCGATGGGTACAAAGGGGGCGATGGCTGATTGGGCACCATGGTACTAAGCAGGATTTCTTCCCATATGGCTGGGTCACATGACAATTTGGGGTGTGCCAGCGGTTTCTTGGTAAGCTCGTGATCTATCGGCACTAGGGGGCCAAGAAGACTCTAGCCTGGCCAATCATTGCACCACTGGGTGAGGATTCATATACGGTGATTTATGTCCTAGAAATGGATGATGTTGGGACTACCATGGAGTATGATCAGTGGTGGGCTCTATGGTGATGGCGGGGAGAGGGACCACTGGGAGGTGTAGAGGAAGTAGCAGCAGGGGATGAGGATGCAGAGGCACCAGGTGAGGGTTGGGGGACTCTGCTAGAGGATGTGGACATGGTGGAGGTAGATGATGTGGGTGTGGATTTTGGGGTTCCAGATCAGTCAGATATGTAGGACGCCCTAGAGCAGTGGGACCCAGAGTATGCTGTTGTTCCAGAGTCACCTATGCACCAGGCAGTGGCAGAGGACACAGAGGTAGGGGTGCACACTGAGAATGCACGATTTGTGGGGCTACTGTGGAGGTGAGATGAGGAGTTGTGGGAGGCTCTGCAAGAGATGGATCTCTTGCGGGCTCAGCTTGTAGAGTAGGAGAATGCATGGGATGTGTACCATTGGTAGGAGGGGGATACTGATGCTGCACAAGAGAGGGATCTCCTACAGATGTAGATGGCACAACGTGATGATGTAGTAGCGATGTACAATCGGTGGGAGGCATAGTGGTGTCAGCACCAGATGGATTTGGAGGGAGAGATCATATGCCTCAGGGGGTGGGTACCTGAGCCCTCCAGAGGTGGGTCATCACGTTGGATGAAGGGAAGTGATACTGAGAAGTCAGCATCATCTCATCACAGGTGATTGGATGAGTGAGGGGGTAGTAGGCATGATGCGAGGGCCAGCAGCAGATGCCCTGAGGGGTCCCATAGGACCCACACCATGGGGGGTAGTTCCCATCGCACCTATCCTACATGATCATGGTGGTCGACGCCTTAGGCTTGGGGGATTATGGGCTTTTGGATTTTGTTGTGGGGTCATAGGACCGGTTATTGTAGCCTACAGGCATTTTTGATGATATATATACAGATGGCTTTATTTTATTTATGCACATGTCATGATTTGATGTTATGCATGATGATTGATGAATATGGATGTATGCATGTTAATTTATATTGATGGATGCATATGTTGTGATGGATGCAAATGTTTCTAATTTATATGATATGCAAATGGAATGGATGAATTGAATTTGTGATTTTTGGTGGTCACACCATAGACTATTTAGAACTTTTGGCTTTTTGTCCTGGGCGATTACTGGGTGACATGAATTTCTTTATGGATACGGGCTGTTTCAGATTTTCTTATGGCAATGTGAGGATGAAAGATAGCAAGTTGGTTTAGAATGTATGTAGGGTTTTTTGAAACCCAGATGTTTTAACTATCTAGCGAAGACTGTATTTTTATCTTACAAGACTTTTGAACAAGGTATGAATTAGACTTGTTGTTGACCAAGTTATTTCACATCCCTGTGTGTGCAATTGAGTTCATTTATGTGGTGTTTGTCAGTATACCACCAGTTCCAGATAGGATATCAACCAAACCTATACTGAGGATCACCTAATTAGATCCACTAAATCCTTTGTTGTATTTAGTCAGATTAATTTGCGGTGCTATCGTAGGATACCATAAGCTAGCTCATCCACATGCAAACATTGATCTGCACACAAGTTAATGTGACAGATATATCATCATGCGGGAGGTTTACCACTAGTGACCAATAGGCTATCCACAAAATCGGTACTGAGGTTTGCCTCATGAACCGTCTGAATGTTGAGAGTTCCAGGGATTCAAGTTCAACTCCCTTCTTTTCTTCAATTGTATTGGGATACTTGCTCTTTTGTAGTGATAAAAATCATTGTTTATTTTTTTGTTTGTTTCTTTTGAGCAAGGTATTTTGAATAGTGAGTGATGGAAATAACTATTGTATGTGCTTTTTGATGTATGCACTTTGGTTGAGATGTCAAATTTTGGAGTTTTGACTTTTGCAAATTTTTGATGTTTTGCAACTTTTTGAGAACTTGGGATTCTTGGGGAATTGGGTAGGGAAGATGCTTGTCCTTTTGCCAACTCTCAGCATTCTTGGGGTTATTCGCATAAGGGGATGAGCAAGATAACCGTTTCACTTATGGTGACCTAGATTGCTTTGCAGGGTTCATATTTCGTTCACACAACTTGGGAATTTTGTTTGTGTTTTAACTTGTGTCGGGATGCTACATAACAAGGTGCGATCCAAGTAAAATTCTACATTCATAAAATCTGTCTGACTTGGTACAGTACGTGGCTAGAAATCTAATGATGGCTGAATGACGAAAATGCATGATACATTAGAAGACAATCGACTATGATGTGGGAAAATAACATGAATGGTGGTACTTTGCGATGAATTATTGATAAAGTGGAAAAATGTGGAAAATGATGGTTTTTCCAAGTAATGACAGTCTATGGTGCTTTGACAGTCTATGGTTTTGTGAATATGAAGATGATATGCATAAAGATCTCTGTATTGTTATGATGATTTTGAGTATGCATGGAAATGAGATGCAAATTTTTTTTATTTTTGATGTTTTTAGTGTTTTTGAATTTTCTTGTTTTTGACCAAGCGATTGAGGGAACCCTTGGAGCTTTTGGTTTGACCAAAAGGGTAATGGGCACCTTTGGGGCATTTTTGGGTTGACCAAGCGATTGTAGGAATCCTTGGGGATTTTTGGGTTGACCAAGCGATTATGGGAATCCTTGGAGTGTTTTGGGTTGACCAAGCGATTATGGGAATCCTTGGGGCATTTTGGGTTGACCAAGCGATTATGGGAATCCTTGGAGTGTTTTGGGTTGACCAAGTGATTATGGGAATCCTTGGAGCTTTTTGGGTTGACCAAGCGATTATGGGAATCCTTGGAGCTTTTGGGGTTGACCAAGCGATGATGGGAATCCTTGGAGCGTTTTGGGTTGACCAAGCGATTATGGGAATCCTTGGAGCGTTTTGGGTTGACCAAGCGATTATGGGAATCCTTGGAGATTTTTGGGTTGACCAAGTGATTATGGGAATCCTTGGGGCGTTTTGGGTTGACCAAGCAATTATGGGAATCCTTGGAGCTTTTTGGGTTGACCAAGCGATTATGGGAATCCTTGGAGATTTTTGGTTTGACAAAGCGATTATGGGAATCCTTGGAGCTTTTTGGGTTGGGCTATGGCTCTTTTAAATATGGAATAGCCTCAAATTACTAATGTTCAAGGGTTCTAGTTCCTTGATTCCATCAAGAGAGGCTAGCCGATATGTTTCAGGTCCTATTTTACTATCAATGACATAAGGACCTAACCAATTTTCCGTGAACTTGTCCCTTAGATGGGGCAGCAAGTTAGAGTTCTGTTGGTTCTCTTTCAAGACCAAGTCACCAACCTGAGAGTCCCTTAGGTGAAATTTCATGTTTTATGCTTTCTTAAGTCGCTCTTGATATATACGTAAATGCTCAAGAGCATTAACGCGTTGTTTGTCAAGCAACGTAAGCTAGTCTAACTGGGCCTGTCACGCAGTGTCATCATCAATGAACTTGTGCATTGATATGTATAGGGAAGGAATTTCCAACTTGAGAGGCATGACTGCATTGGAGCCATACACCAACAAAAACGAAGTTTCCCCAGTGGGTGTCTGAATGCTGGTGTGATAAGCCCATAGGGCAAGTGGAATCTGAATGTGCCAGTCCTTATTATTGTTTGTGACTATCTTTTTGAGGATGGTGACTAGCATTTTGTTTGATGCCTCTGCTTTCCCATTTTCCTATGGATAATAGGGTGTCAAAAAACTGTGCTGAATTTTGTACTTTGTGGTCAAAGCACACACATCTTTGTTCTTAAATGATGTCCCATTATCCAAGATTATCTTGGATGGAATACCAAAATGACATATGATGTTATGTAAAATGAACTCCCCAATACATGGTCCAGTCGTATAGGTTAGTGGAACCATTTCCACCCACTTGGTGAAGTACTATGTGGCCATTATGATAAACATGTGATGGCATGATGATTAGGGGAGATCTTTCCAATTAGATCTAAGCCCCACTATGAAAATGGCCAAGCCAACTGGATCGACTGCAAGGCCTGAGAAGGTACATGTGTCAAATTGGTTTGATTTTGACACTTCACGCACTTCCTCACATATGCACAACAATCTCGCTCTAAATATGACCAATAATAGCCCATGAAAATAATGTGCTTTATGATGGCCATACCGCTAAAGTGGCCACCATATGTACCATCGTGCGCTTGGGTGATTTCCCAAGCGGACTCCTACTGGTCCAAGCAATGGAGGAGAATCCCTTCGTAGCTCTGATGGTACAAAATGTCTCCTAACAAAACTTGTATTGTTGCTTTCTATTTGAATGATTGTTTTTCAGCATGCGTCAATCTAAGTGGGAGGTTACCTAACTTGAGGTAGTCCCTTATGGGTGTATACCAATCCTGCTAATCGAAAACCTCGACAGTCTGAATGGCCAATCCCTCTTGAAGGTTATCCCTAGCAAAAGATGAGTGGGAAATAACTTGTATGAATAGCGTTGTGTTGCTAATAATGGGAGTAGGGTAGAACAAGGACCCCCAGCTGGCATGATTCAAATATTGTGGATTCAAGAGAACTTGTCCGTGGATGGCTCAATCTGGATCTAAGTGGATTCCTAGTGTTAAATCAGAGCTTGCTCACTCCATCGATGATTGGGATAGTATTTTGACTTGAATGGTTGTCATATCACTAGAAATGTCTTGTGGGATTAGCGACCCCAAATAGGCCATAATGTTCGCAAAATAATTCGATCATCGAGGGAGTGCCTCAATGTCGTACCATTCAAGATTTGCTAAGAATTTGTCCACAAGGGCTTTGTAGGCCTACAAAATTGGGCATTTGCATTGGAATACCCCTTTGACTTGGTTGAAAGATGTTCAATCATTTGATATTCATGGTGATTGTTGTCTAAAGACCTATGAGCAAGGCTTCATACTCTACATTGTTGTTGGTGCATGGGAAATTTAATTTAAATGACAGAGGCATTGGAGCACCCTACGGTGTGAAGAATACTATTCCCATGCCACCACCTTGTTCACATTTAGAACCATCAAAAAATAGGGTTATGTCGGCCTGTGACTCAGGCTCATCAGAATCTGGCAATTCTGAGACATGGAAGACCCCATCATCGGGTAGTTCTATAGTCATAGGCTGATCGTCTTCGAGAGGAGCCTCTGCTAGTTGATCAGCTATGACCTGACATTTTATGGATTTTTGTCCAATAAACTCTATGTCAAATTTTGTCAACAACATGATCCATTTTGTCATGCGACTACTATGATAAGTACGAATCATCATGTACCACAATGGATTCTCCTTAGACACAACATACGTCTTGTTTATCAGCATGTAATGGCATAGCTTTTTGGTAGCAAACACCACTGCAAAGCAGAGTTTCTCAACGTATGCATAGTTAAGTTCATAGCTGACCGGGTGTGGCTAAGATAGTAAGTAGCCTGTTCTCTATGAAGTTCATTCTTCTGGGCTAACACGGTGCCCAGTGCCACCTCAGTAGCTGAGATGTATAAGTAGAATGACACTCTTGGTCTGGGTGGTGCCAATACTAGCGATGAAGCCAAGTATTGTTTAATGTCATCGAAGGCTGACTAGCACTCGTCATCCCAGTGAAATGCTACCCCCTTATGCAACAATTTGTTCATGGGTCGGCACTTGTCAGATAGCTGTGCTATGAAGTGCTTAATCGACGTGATCTTTCCCTATAGGCTTATGAGCTGCTTAATGGTAGTTGGGGGAAGCATTTCAAGGATTGACTTGACTTTGTTTGGGTCCATCTCGATGCCTTGTTTTGAGACTATGAAACCCAAGAGTTTTCTATATGTGACGCCAAAAATGCACTTCTTGGGATTTAGTATGACTTTATGCTCAATGAGGCAATCGAGGATCTTGCTTAAGTCACCAAGATGATCCGGGTGCAAAAGAGATTTGGCCAAAAAATCATCCATGTAATATTCCAAAGTCTTGTGCATGTAATTGTGGAATATGTATGTCATGGCATGTTGGTAGGTGGCGCCAGCATTTTTAAGGCCAAAGGGCATGACTTTATAACAAAATGTTCCTTAAGGCATTGTGAACACCATTTTTAGTTGGTCCTTGGGATTGATACAAATCTAATTGTATCTCGAGAAACCATCCATGAGGGAAAGCATTTCATGACCCACTGTAGCATCTACCAATGTGTCCATTCTCGGCAAGGGGAAATCATCCTTAGGACTCACTTTGTTTAGATCTCGAAAATCAGTGCATATGCGAATCCTCCCATCAGGCTTCTTGACGGGCACCATGTTGGACAACCATGGTGCATAATCCATGCAGATGACAAATTGTGCATCCAACAACTTTTGCAATTTGTCTTTGACCATTAAGGCCACTATTGGGTGCATCTTGCGTAGTTTTTGCTTAACTGGCTTGATTGTCATATCAAGCGTTAGATTATGCATGACTAGCTATAGATCTAGTCCTGACATGTCTTTGTATGACCATGCAAAAACCTCCTTATCTTTGAGAATTATATAGTCAGATTGCTCTTCGGGGGATAGACTTACCCCCAACTTGATGATCTATGGATTCATTGGATCTGAGCCGATGTCTATATCAGTTGTCTCCTCGACTGACATGTGGGATTTGTCTTTCAAATGATGTGGAGTTGGGATCAAGTGGATATCATTTGTTGAGTTTAAATCATTGTTAGGAACCTCGGGTCCCTCTTTAGCATGGAAGATATCCTGAGTTGGCCTAGGGGTAAAATGAAGCATTTTACTAAAATACTAGTACTCGGATAGGGATGGAGGTGAATTGACGCGATCCCAGTCTATGGTATCTATATCTAGAGACAATGACTGTGTTGCATCGGTCGAATTGTGGATGGGGGCGATTATGTCAATGGAGATCATGTTTATGAAATGATTTTGGTCTCCATTATCATGGATGTGGTTACTTAGACATTTTGGATGTTCTCTATGCTCAGGATCTTATTCTAGAGGGACTGGCACAAATGGATCGACCCTATGTGCATATAGGAGGATAGGATCTGCCCTCGACAATGATATCACTCTAGGATCTCTTGGTGGGAGGTATTCTTCATATATCTAAAGAGGCAGGTTCAACACTTAGTCCCACTACGTTGGGTTTACGTGCCACTCATGCCCTAGCCTTATGCTTAGTTGTTCATGCACATCATCAATACCTAAGGGGTATTGTTGCTACATCTGCCGCATGTTATTGAGATATGCCATCTTAGTATCATCTTCAAAATCACTATCAGAGATCCAAAGGCCTTCGTTGGCTCTGAAAACTGCTTGCGGCATTAAAGGCTCGTCCTACTCAAGAAAATTGATGTGGTCCCATCGGTGTTGTTCCGCCCTCTGCGAGGGGACTTGATTTCCTTGGAGTGGCGCTTGATCGATTGGAGCATCCAAACGAAACATTGTCAAGAGGTTTTCTTGATAATCATCCATGGGGATCACTTGTGAGTGATCACTATTTGATTTGGAGGGGTCATACTCTGACTCGTCCTCTGAGGACCCTTCTTGACATTGCATTGACCCTCCTTGAAAATGAGCTCTCGAGATTTCTCCTCTCTCGAGCGAAGGGAAGGGATTACGAGGGTCAACAAGGTTGATTGCCATTAATGGGAGATAATACCTCAATGTATATGTCATGTTAACATTGGCATATGGATCTAATGCCAATCCCCCCTTGTTGCCTATCCCTAGGCCTTGCATGTTCTCCACCAAGATGTCCAAGGGCAGGGGGTGGTTGAACCCTACTCCTGACTTGTCATATGGAATTTGGTATCTTGGTTGACAAAGAACACGTATCCCTTGCTCATATCTGCCTTACCCATATCCATGCCAATTGCATTGGCCAAGGTATCTCAAAGCAAAGTCTAGGTTAGACAAATAATTGACATTTTTAGTAAAAGTCTCTTCATCTTCGTCCTCTTGTGTGCATGGTGCAATGCCATGATCAAGGCCCCCATACACAAAGTTTGTCTGGTTCGGTGGGTAGCCTAGTGGAACAATAGTGCCAATGGGGAGGCAAGGTCTCCCCATGTCCTGCATGGACTCTAGTGTGGGTGTTGCTACAATATTCCACACCAGATACTCCCCCAGGATCGTATTGGCCATTTCAACGATGATCATTAGTGGTTGAGGGGGAGGGAATGGAAGTTCTTCTTGAGTCCACTCCATGTCGGGTGAACCAGGAGCCTCGACTTCCATTTGGCTAGGCATATCCTCAGTAGATATAGTTGATACTGATGGCAGTGTCTCTTCCAGAGGTTTTACCTCTTCCAGGGGTTTCTTCCCTTTGTCCTTCTATTTGGCCCCCATAGGTGGCATCATTGGTGGAGGACCAGATGGTGAAGATGGACCTGATTGGGGTTTTGAAGAACTTGCTAATGAGGATGCCTACAAAATTGGACCCTATTTAGATGGATTTAACTGGAAATCCAAATGCGTTGATGGAAGGGTCAATTGCGACATCAGCTGCATCGCATTACAATACTTAAAGGGTTCTAAGTCTGTTGTGACTACATACACCTCCCATTCAAATGTATACTTTAAGCACTGGTGAGCTATCGAAGGGACACACTTCATGTCCCTAATCCATGGTCGACCCAACAAGATGTTGTACACCATCTCACCCTCCAATATGTGGCACAATGTAGGTATGGTATTTTGTCCCACTTGGATGGGTAGGACTATTGTGCCAACTGTCGAGCATATTGCATCATTGAATGCTCGTAGAATGTAGGTGGAAGTTGTGATGTGAGATGTGGGCAACTTCAAATGTTTTAGGGCCGTGGTTGTGATGATATTACTATACGAGCCAGTGTCTATCAACACCCTCTTATATGGAATCCCGTTGACCCACGCAATAACATGCAGGGGTGGATCTGCCATGTCATCAGTCATTGGTCTCAATTCGTCTTCTTGAAATGTGATGACTGGCTTAGTGCATCGTTTGACATGTCCCATGAATTTGTTGAAAGAATTTGTCTCATGGGGCTACAACTCGATGGCTTTCAGTATCTCCATTAGAGCTTCTCGATGGGGCATTGATTGTTGTATGAGCTTGTATATGGAGAGCCTAGCCGATGTGGTCCTCAAACTTTGGGTGAGTTTGGTTCGAAGTGTGGCGACTAGTCTAGGAGGAGGAGGTTGTGCAAGGTTCTGTTGCGGTTGCGACATTGTTGGCACCTCTCCTGCAGCTACCGTAGGAGCATTTATGCTCGGGTACCTCCTATTTCGAGTCACTATACTGATTATCCCTACATACCCCTACATGGGGCAGTTCTGTGTGACCTTATTGACTTGTAGGGTCTTTGCCTATGGAACATGAGTAGGCAAGGGGTCTTTGAAGACCTCCATTTTTTGATTGTTTGGTGCCATGGGATTATCCACCGCTAGTGTCTTGTTATCAATCAGGTCTTGCACCAATCCCTTAAAATTCCAACAGACATTTAGGTCATGTCCCTACCGTCTATGGAACCTATAGTACAAGTATTCATTGTACCCCTTAGGCTTGGGTGCATTGGGATATATGGTCTGAATCTCTAGCAGGTTGATCAGGTTTGCCATTGACAAGCAATCAAACAAGGAGTCCCTGCACTCTGTGTAGGGTGTGAATTGTCACCTACGACGATGCTATTGATTCTGTTCTTGCCTATGGTTTTCTCTGTCATAGTTGTTAGGAGGCACTGCTTGATAGTTAGCCTTTTGAGCCTGTGTTTCTTGTGTAGGCTTAGGGACATTTATGGCAACTTTATTGATCATGACGGGTTTCTGTTGTGTGGTCCTAGTTTTAATGTTTTTAGTCCACTCTTTTTTCTTAGGTTTGGCTATCTCACCATCCTGTATCTTGATCTCTTCAATAATATTGGGTTGTGCCAGAGCTTCTTCTAAGGTGGCATAGTTTTGTAGCTATAATAGCACAGAGATCAATCTCAAATAGCTCTTTGAGAACATTTGAGTGAGGTCAGACATAGGAGGGAGGTAGGGCAGCTTTGAAAGCAACGTCCTCCACCGATTCCCGTAGGCCGCCATGGTTTCTTCCTCATACTACCTGAAGCTGGCTAAGTCACTTAGTGATGCCTTCTTCTTGGTGTTGAAGGCGAAGCATTCGAGGAACACATCCACTAACTGATCTAAGTTGTTGATGTTGTGCTTTTGCAATTGGGTAAACCAATCTCAGGCAGGGCCTGCGAATGTGGTTATAAATGTTCTTAATAACAAAGCATCATTGTCCTGAATGCTGAAGCATTGGCTTAGGAATATCGTCACATGCTCTTGAGCATCTTCCTCACCTCTAAAGGTTGCCAACTGAGGTAGCTTAAAGTGTTCAGGGTAAGGGGGTGCTGGCATTAACGGATGTACAAGATGACTACAGAGCTGGAATAAAGTGGGATTTTGGGGCCCAAAAGTTTTGGTCTCCACAGATTCCAGACGCTTTAGCAATGCTTTATATGCATATGAAGATTTAATCTCTTCCTATTTATTTTGATCCCATTGTGGGTTGTGGGAGACTTGAGGCCTATAAAGGGATGGCCAGATAGCAACCCCTCTGCCTTGATAGGGCGTTTTGGACTGCTCTTCTAATTGCTCATACTCTTCATAAGCTTCTTGAGGAGTCTCTAGATGAGACCTATGACCCTAGGTGGGTCCCCGTAGAGGGTACCCATCATTTTTCTGAGGAGTGGCCTCCCATTTAGGTCTAGGAGGTCTTGAAGGTAGCACTTGGTAAGGTCACAAAGACCTATCTCGCACCAAGCGGTTGCATCTTTCATACGGTTTTGCTTTTTGGGTGTGAGGGTTTGGAATCCTCTCAAGCACCGGGTTATGGAGCAGCTCATCTATTTGGCACTAAATGCACTCTTTTCTAAGGTGATATAGATGCTCTAGCTGTTGTTGGTCTTGCTCAAGCTAAGTGATCTATGCTTGGAGGGTGGCATGTCTGGTGACTGCCAGGTTGATTTGTTCCACCATATTGAGCCTAGGAGGCCTAGATGCCTCTCCTATGCATTTACCTTGATCACAATGATCCAAGATCTCAATAGGTCACTTCCCTCTGTCGAGGTTGGTAGCATTTACCCGAGGCTTTGGCCTCAGTAGGTGATCATGGTATATAGCTAGTGTGGAAGTGCATGTCTCCCACACTGTATATTGCTCTTAAGGAATGTAATGATCTTCCTCGTGCTCCCTTTCATATGTGTGAAATGGGCGGGTAGAGTTAGCTCACCCTGTTTGAAGAGCCTTGCACTATGGATTTTGTCTATTGGTTCTAACAGTGAGAAGGGGTAAAAGGGGGATGACATAATCATGTGGCCCCTCTTTATGGTCCCTGTATGGCTCTAAAGCTTGTGCAACGGCCACTCATAATGAGCATTCAAAGGAGCCCTTCTGCCTAAGTTGAATGGTATGTGTACGGACTCTTCTTGAAATGGTCCATGTTGACTAGGTGTGCCCCTTAAAGGGGTGTATCTATAGTCTTGTTTAGAAATGTCCCTATGTGGACTGTCTCATGGGTTAGGCCACCAAGGTGGAATGACCAAGTCCTTGTGGCTGTAGCGGAGGTGACTTGTGCCTCCTTGTACACTCTCCATAGCCTCCGCCCGTGATTGGGATTGGCTATAGGTGCACACCATGGTGGTGTCTCTCTACAATCTATGTAGGTTTTTATCTCTTTTTATGATTTTTTTATGCTACACTAAACATAAAATATCACACACACACAAAGCAATGATTATCTCGTTTAAAGATTGAAAGTGTGTCCTAGACCTGGTTTAGTATGTTTTGATTTTTGTTTTTGTTTTTTTTTTTGGAGGTTTTTGTAAAGAACGTTTAAATGCAATATGATGGCTCTTATGACTCCCAAAAATGGTCGCCCCTTCGATATACCATTGTCAGCCCGATATACCAACCTCTCTATATACCCACCCTTATGTGAGGGAAACTATAGGTACGTGAGAGAAGATGGTACATGGAACGTAGGCGATATGGAAGGGGAATCACCCTGTTTATGACACCTACCATAGAAGACTTATCCTCATGCACTGGGAATCACCCTAGCTACACTCGGTTAGCTTTCGTCAAGATTTACGTCTAGCAACAGTAGCGATCGGGGTAATGGATGCAAAATTCAAGCCAAGGTGGTGATGAAATCCACCGTTGGTCTTGATCAAGGGCTGGGGTTTTACGACCAATTCCTTGGTGTTTAATTTTCCACATGGTGTGTGGGGTTCTTTTTATTTTGCAAAAAGGAAACAAGCAAGCAGTAAAAAATAACTTTCCCTAAGCAAGCAAGTAATCAAAAAATAGGAAAATTGAAAGCAAAAAATGACAGGAAAAGTTTAGGATCCTTACCTCTTCTCTGTCCAAATCTGCTGGCTCTGAGTCTCTGTCTTGAAACTACACAGAGAGTTATTCATCCCTGGATGGGATGAATAACATAACTATATTCGTCATAGGGTGGGGTGCATTCCCATTCGTCCCTAGATGAGATGAATTCTAGCTCTGTATTCGCCATAGACTGGAACGAACAACAGTCCCGTGTTAAAAAAAAAAAGATACCTGCAAGCAAAAGAAAGTTTTGATCAGATTTTTGATCTAAAAAAAATAGAGGATAGGGTCCCACCGTGATCGCCACTAAAATCATGAGGATATGAAAACAAAAAAGTAAAAGCTCCAAGTACGATGCAAAAATGGAACTAAACTTAACGCTAAATCCTATGAATTGAAAATGCATGAAATGGGGAAAGCATAAACGAATTGAAACTCAAATGAAAAGCCAATGCGGAAAACAACCATTTATTTTATTGATATGTTTTGAAATTCGGTTACAATTCACCTCCTCCATTTTCAGGGGCGAGGAGCATTAAATTTGTTTCTTTGTTACATCCATGGATAGCCATCCTTCTTCCACGTGCCCACATGTAAGATGGGCCGACCAAAACATCACCGCTGCTAGTGTATACAAATGTTGACTCCCTGCTGCTCCTCCAATGTCTGGATCCTACATTCAAAGAAACAGAAAGACAATCAATAGCACCAATAGAGGAGACAAAACATGCAATCCCAAAACCCAAAGCTAATGCATGCAAAGAATAAGCAAAATGATAGTTAAAACAAATCCAAATCAGCTAAAAATTTCACAAAGGTGTGGGAACATCATCGGGAAGGCATTGCAAAAAGAACAGTCTGCAAACTTGCCATGGATTCGTATTCGTTCTGGGGCGGGACGAATACACCTACAACAAAATTCCAAATAGCACCGCCCAAAATGTCACACCTGGACAGCTCTAGAACTCCTATAAAAGTGGGGGTTAGCTAATTGGGGGTATTTTTGGATGACCCAGATGGTCAGTTTCCTCCGATTTGGCCTCTAACATCTAGATTTCGATGATGCCCTCTACAAGTTAGTACAAAGCAAAAAACATGATAAAACATGATAAAAATTGCTTGAAACATTATGAAATTAAAATTGCAAACTATCTAAGCAGCATAAGATTAAATGCAAAAGAAAATGATAGAAAGAAAAACCTGCCTAGATTCTTAATCGTTCCTAAAAGGGACGATTAGACCTGCAGCAGTGCTGGGGGTGCCCGGGGCAGGCCGCCCACTGTTTGGGGCCTGATTTCGGCACCAATCCACTTGGGATAGGTCCAAAATCTCTTGTAAGGTGTTGTTGTAAAATTGGGTGGTATGTTGTGGCAAAATGTCAGGTTTTGGCTCAATATTTGACCTTCCAATGGTCACCAAATGACCTCCTCTCTAAAAGAGATCACATATGTGAAAGGCACAAATACAACAAGGGCGTATGGGGAAGTAAAATGACAGCACTTCATTGCTAAAAAATGCTCCTTTTCTATATTTTTTGGGGTGAGAAAACTCACCAATTTATAGACCTAGAGGTCTCTTTGGATGAGCATGCAGAGGTGCCACTTGGCAGCCATGCCCTTCCAAGGGAGGGAAGATTCCTCCCTGATTAGGGGCTTCATGACTACCCCTGTAACAACCTCTAACACTCAAAAAAACTCACCCACACTCCCATGAAATGAAGGAAGCATTAAGTGGCAAATTCGAGATGCCATTTGTTGAGATTTGACTTTTTGCTCGTCAAACCCACTATTCGCCCCACCCTGAAGTGAATACTACTATTCGTCGCTAGGCAGAGCGAATACCATACTGTAATCATTCTTGGGTGAAACGAGTATGGAGTAAAGTACCTGAGGGTGCAAAATTGACTTTTGACCTTCAAAACTATTGTAAGAGTGGTTAGGACCACTATTTAACCTCTGGGGGCTGCCCTGGGGGCTGTGTGTGTCAATGCGATCAGTTTTTGCAGTCACATAATCGGATTGGTGCTATTTTGGTGTCTACAGTACAACATCGAGGCACTCCCTCGATCATTGAATCGTTTTGCAGACACTATGGCCTCCTTGGGGTCACTAATCCTGCAAGACCCTTATGGTGAAATGACAACATTTTAGGTCAAAACATTATCGCAATCTGTGATGGAGCATGAAATCTTTGACCTAACACCAAGAATCCACCTGATCCAGATTGAACCATCTCAGAATAATTTTTCTCGAATCCATGGTATTCAGAATCACGCCAACTGGGGGTGCTTGTTCTCCCCTATTCCCCTTAATAGCAACACCATGCTATTTTTACAAGTTCATTCTCGCTCAAATTTTGTTAGGAATGAAATACAAGAGGGATTGGCAGTTCATACCATTGAGGTTTATGATCAACAGGATTGGTACATACCCATAAGAGACTACCTCAAGCTAGGTAACCTCCCACTTGGATTGATGCACACCGCAAAAATATCATTTAAACAGAAAGAGGCAAAACATGTCTTGCTAGGAGACATTTTGTACCATCGGAGCTACAAAGGGATCCTCCTCTATTTCTTGGACCAGTAGCAGTCTTCTTGGGCGATCACCCAAGCACACGATGGTACATGCGGTGGCAACTTCAGTGATATATCCATCACAAAGTGCATTCTTCGCATGGGCTATTATTAGCCATCTTTAGAGCGAGATTGTTGCATGTATGTAAGGAAGTGCATGAAGTGTCAACACCATGCCAATTTGACACATGTACCTTCTCAAGCCTTACAGTTGATCCAATTAGCTTGGCCATTTTCATAGTGGGGCTTAGATCTAATCGGAAATATCTCCCCTACGTCGTTAGGTCATCACACATTTATCATAATGACCACAGAGTATTTCACCAAGTGGGTGGAAGCAATTTTGCTAACCTCTATGACTGGAACCCGCATTACGAAGTTTATTTTACATAACATCATATGTCATTTTGGTATTCCATCCAAGATCATCTCGGATAATGGGACATCATTTAAGAACAAAGATGTGCGTGCTTTGACCACAAAGTACAAAATTCAGCATAGTTTTTTGACATCTTATTATCCGTAGGAAAATGGGCAAGCAGAGGCATCAAACAAAATTATAGTTGCCATCCTTAAAAATATAGTCACAGATATTCATAAGGACTGGCACATTCAAATCCTACTTGCTCTTTGGGCTTATCACACTAGTATTCAGATGCCCACTAGGGCAACTTCACTAGTGTATGGCTTTGAGGCAGTTATGCCTCTCGAGTTGGAAATACCTTCCCTGCATATATCAATGCATGAGTTCATCGACGATGACACTGCATGGCAGGCCTGATTAGACCAGCTTACATTGTTCGATGAATGACGTGTCAATGCTCTTGAGCATTTACATATCTATCAAGAGTGACTTAAGAAAGCATACAACATGAAATTTCACTTAAGGGAATTTTAGATTGGTGACTTGGTATTAAAAGAGAACCAACAAAATTCTAACTTGCCACCCCATTTAAGGGAAAATTTTATGGCAAATTGGTTAGGTCCCTACATAATTAATAGTAAAATAGGACCTGGAACATATCGGCTAGCCTCTCTTGATGGAATCAAGGAATTAGAACCCTTGAACATCAGTCACTTGAGGCAATTCCACATTTAAGAGAGCCATAGCCCACCCCAAAATCTCCAAGGATTCCCACAATCGCTTGGTCACCCCAAAATGCCCCAAAGGTATCTATAAACCCTTTGGTCAAACCAAAATCTCCAAGGATTCCTGCAATCACTTGGTCAACCCAAAATGCCCCAAAGGTATCTATAAACCCTTTGGTCAAAACTAAAGCTCCAAGGATTCTCATAATCGCTTGGTCACCCCAAAATGCCCCAAAGGTATCTATAAACCCTTTGGTCACCCAAAAAAGCTCCAAGGATTCCCACAATCACTTGGTCAACCCCCAAATGCCCCAAAGGTATCTATAAACCATTTGGTCACCCCAAAAGCTCCAAGGATTTCCATCATCGCTTGGTCAACCTAAAACGACCCAAAGGTATCCATAAACTCTTCGGTAAAACCAAAATCTCCAAGGGTTCCCACAATCGCTTGGTCAAAAAAAATATTCAAAAACAAACAAAAACAAAAGATAATCCAAAATAACAAAAAAACTGCATCTCACTTCCATGCATACCCTTAAAAGTCAAAACACAAAAATATAATAAACTGCATGGCATATTTTCTGGTCATACACGTCATAAGCACCATAGACTGTAATTGCTAGGCAATTCCATCATTTTCCACATTCAGTCCATTTTGTAAACACATCCATCAAGAATAATGCCATCCACATTTTTTTATCATAGTTAGTTGTCTGCTAATGTCTTTAGGGTTTTCATCATTTAGCTATCTTTAGATTTCTAGCCAAAAACTGTACAAAGTCAGATCGATTTTTATAAAGGTAGAGTTTTACTTAGACTACACCTTGTTACGTAGCTTCCCAACACAAGTTAAAACACATAAAAAAATTCCCAAGTTGTGTGAATGTAAGAGAAACCTACAAAGAAGTCTAGGGTACCATAGGTGAAAGGTTAGTCTACTCATCCCCCTGTGTGAATGGTTCGAGAATGCTGAGAATTGACAAAAGGACAAGCCCTTCCCCATAAAATTCCCCATAATAAATAGTGGTTAAAATCCACTATCAAAAAATCCCAAACACCTTTGATCCCCAAATTCATAAGGATTCATACTACATGCCCCTTACAAGGATGGGTAGTCATCCCCAAGGCCTAAAATATCAATGCCATTACATAATCAGATCTCCAATCACCTTTGGTCCCCAAAGTTATAAGGATTTGTACTACATGTCCCTGACAAGGATGGGTAGTCATCCCCAAGGCCTAAAATATTAATTACATTACATAATCAGATATCCAATCACATTTGGTCCCCAAAGTCATAAGGATTCATACTACACGCCCATGACAAGGATGGGTAGTCATCCCCAAGGCCTAAAATATTAATGCCATTACATAGTAACATCCCCAATCACCTTTGGTCCCCAAAGCTATAAGGATTCGTACTACACATCCCTAAATAGGAAAGGTAGTCATCCCCAAATCCAATAAGGATCAATTCCATTCGCAAGCCAAAAACCCATGAGCTCAACTTGGAAACCTAAAAATGCAAAATCGAATAACAGTGGTTATCACCACTATTAAAAGCCCTTGCTCAAAAAGAAAAACAAACGAGAAAAATAAATAATGATTTTTATCACTATGTATGAGAGCAAGTATCCCAACAAGTTGAGAAACTGAAAGATGCCTGAGCTTGAATCCCTAGAATTCTCAGCATTCAAAAAACCATCTAGGTGATCCTAATTATGGGTTTGGTGGACAACCTACCTGGCAATGGCGGTATCCTAAACGCATGATGATATGTCTATCACATGAGCTTTGTGTGTGAGCAGACCAATGTTTGCATGTGGTTGAGCTAGCTTATGGTACCTTAGATTGTCTTGTGGATTAATCTTACTAAATACAACAAAGGAGTTAGTGGAGCTAATCAGGTGATCCTTAGTACAGGTTTGGTGAACAACCTATCTGGCACTGGCGGTATCCTGACAAATACCACATAAACAAACTCAATTGCACACACAAGGATGTGAAATAACTTGGTCAAACTCAAGTCTGATTAATACCTTTTTCAAAAGTCTTGTAAGATAATGTACAGTCTTGGCTAGTTAGTTAAAGTGTCTAAGTCTCAAAAAAACCTTAACTACATTCTAAAAACAAATGTTGTACATGTCCATTCTTGCATCACCATCAAAAAATACAAAACAAACAAAAAAATTCACACATGCAAAGTCATTCCATAAAGTCATCACATAGTATAGAAAGCCAGTGAATCCTGTATAGTCTATGGTGCCACCGACAAGTTATCAACAAATCATTCCATCCATTCCATATGCATACATCATATAATTAGAAACATCGCATTCATAATAACACATGCATAAATCAACTAACTAAAATGTGCATAAAGCTAAATCATAACAAGTGTATAAAAACAAAGAAAGTCATATATATATATATATATATATATATATATATATATATATCATCAAAAAGGCCCTCAGGCTATAATAAAATGGTCCTCTGACCTCACAAACAAAATCAAAAACTCAAAAACCCCCAATCCTAGGGCATCGACCACCATGATCACATAGGATCGGTGCAAATGGAACTACCCCTAGTGTTGTGGGTCCTATGGGACCTCTTAGGGTGGCTACTACCAACCCCCGCATCATGCCCACTAGCGCTACCCTCACCCACCTGCCTGTAACGAGAGGAAGTAGACTGCTCAGTCTCACTGTCTCTTATTCGGTACGAAGATCCACCTCCAGTGATCTCAGGTAATCGCCCATCGAGGTAGATAATATTTGCCTCCAACTCCATTTGATATCGTACCAAATCCATCCCATCAATGGTACGTAGCCAATGCATCATTGCGCTATGCCAACTGAGTCCGCAAGAGATCCCTCTCCTGTGAAACATCTGTGTCCCCAGCCCAATGCATTCTCCCGCTCTACCAACTAAGTCCATAGGAGATCCCTCTCCTGTAGAACCTCCCCATGCTCCTCATATCGTATCTATAGTAGATCCTCCAATAACGCTATCTCAGCATGATACCTAGCCTCCATGTCCCCTGGGACTTCCTGGTGCATGGGCATCTTAAAGATGATAGGCTTCTCCAGAACCCACTAATCTAGAGCATCCTATATATCCGGCTGCTTCGAAACCCATAGGTCATCCCTAGTCAAGTCATCAACCTTCACCATATCTACATCATCGAGTGGAGCTCCCCAACCCTCCCCCGATGCCTTCGCATCCTCACCACCTCCTGCTGCCACATACATGCATCCTAGAGACCCCTCACCCCACCATTGCCGCATCATCCACCATTGGTCGTAATCTGTAGTCACCTTGATATAGTCCACATTAGGGACATCGATCACTACATCTGACTCCTCACCCAGTAGCTCAATGATCGGCCAGGCCAGAGTCCTCTCATCGCCCTGATGTCGATAGATCAAAGGCTCACTAGGCAATCCTTGGTGCACCCCAAAATGTCGAGTCACTTGGATGTACGAGAAGTACTCCTACTCGGTCTTGTGTCACCCGATCAACCACCTCCCCCTACGCACCCACCAGAGCGACTCCCTAGCCTTAGGCCAGGCTGGATAGTCCTAGTACGGATGCCATAACACCTCCCTTAGAGCAAGGCGTGAAAGGGCATCAGCATAGTGCCCCATGACACTGACCCATCGTCGACTTTGCCCCTGCTCCTCTAACCTCTACCACAGAGTTGCATACCCTATCTCCCTATCCACCATATTTGCTCGAGTGGTCCATGACAAACCCTATGGCCACTCCACAGCTAGTTCTACCACTCCCAGAACTGCAACAAGTAGCTGCATCCAATCCCCTTCTACCTTTGATAGTGGACCTCGTACAACTCATCATAAAGTTGTGCCAATAGTGTCTGACCCCACCTCATAATCAGTGGCTCTAAGGTCGGACACTCAACCAATCTAAAAACTACCTCCAACAGGTTTCAAGGAATCTCGCACCAGATGAGTCAGGAAACAACATGTTGGAGATGAGGGTCATGAGCAATACATGCCTCACCTCCAACATACCCTTCTCCAACCACCACCACACCAAAATCTTACCAATTAGGTAGTCCCCATATGCCCTCTCCACCAGACTATCCACCCCATCTCCACCCCATGCCTAAAGCACCGTGTCAGCACAGCCATCTGCTGATCATAATGAGTAGTCCGAATGGGCAATATGTCTATCGAAATCCATAGAATATGATAGATGTCCTCCAGAATCACTATCATATCCCCTGTTGGGATATGAAATGTGTTGATGCAGTGATCCCACAAGTTGATCAGGGCAGTCAGATATGCCCGATCCCCCACCACAGGCTCTAACCGTGTCACCTACTTGAGCCCAAGGGCATCAAGCCACTCCTAGTCCACCATATTCAACACCTCCCGTGCATCCAAAAACACCGTCGATACACGGTACCAGCTCTTCACCACCTATAAAACAAAAACAACACAAAAACATTAAAAACATGACAACCAAAAAAAAAATGTATAGCTAAAACATTTAACAAATGTACAACATAAACATTTAACAAATGTACAACAAACACATTTAATAAACTGTACAACACAAACATTTAACAAACGTACAGCTAAAACATTTAACAAATAAAACAAAACATAAAAAAAAAAAAAAACAAAATACACAAATTCTTTAACTAGGGTTTCTTAATCTTAGTTTAACCAAAAAAAAAAAAAATCAGTTAAAAAAAAAACAAATTTACAGTTACCTAGGGTTCTTAACCTTAGTTTAAAACTGAAAAACAAAAACAAAATAAAAACACAAATTTTTTAACTAGGGTTTCTTAATCTTAGTTTAAACAAAAACCAAACAAAATAAAATAGTTTAACCTAGGGTTTTCATCCTAGTCTAAACAAACAAAATACAAAAACAAAATAAAATAGTTTAACCTAGGGTTTTCATCCTAGTCTAAATGAACAAAATACAAAAACAAAATAAAACAGTTTAACCTAGGGTTTTCATCCTAGTCTAAATGAACAAAATACAAAAACAAAATAAAATAGTTTAACCTAGGGTTTTCATCCTAGTCTAAATGAACAAAATACAAAAACAAAATAAAACAATTTAACCCAGGGTTTTCATCCTAAGTCTAAACAAGCAAAATACAAAAACAAAATAAAATAGTTTAACCTAGGGTTTTCATCCTAGTCTAAACGAACAAAATACAAAAACAAAGTAAAACAGTTTAACCTAGGGTTTTCATTCTAGTCTAAATGGAAAAATGAAATATCAAGTAAATTATGACTTTTGAAAATAAAAACAAGCAAAATAAAGAGAAGGAGAACTCCCGCATCTCACCTCGGCTCTGCCACTGGATTATCCAATCTGTGAACTCATTATGTCCGCAAAAATTTGACAGTGCTCTGCTACGCGAACTCAACCTCCTCCTCATAGCTCCAAATCGCCAGAAAAACAAAGTGCAAATGAGCCCAAAACCTAGTTTTGGCCCTTAAATAGGATTTTAGGCCTGTAATCGTTCCACCCTAGGATGAGTGCTCTAGTTAGCACTCATCCCACCCTGATATGATTACTAAACTGGTATTCATCCCACCCTGGGACAATTACAGAGCAAGAAAATAAAAAACAACCAAAACTGCATCCAAAATGCACCAAAAATAGCAATAAAATTGCCGAACAAATGCGCCTTTGCGCCTGAAATTATTGGCATACAAAACTGATGTTGGGGTCACAAATTGTCACTATATTATTCCCTAAGAAGGCTACCATAGCTGGACCGCTCCACGGGAGGACGGATTTTTGACAATTTTAGCTCCAAAATACGTCACAAAAAGGGTTAAAACCCACCAAAAATAGGTCAAATTGTTCGAAAACTGCATAAGCATTCAATGGAAAACAATTGAAGGAACCCTTACAAAATTCATCTCGGGTCAAGCGACTCGTCGCTTTTCTCATGTCATTCATTCCCTGATCGATTCGTCGCTTGAGGGGGGTAGTCACACTTAGTCACCAATCAACAAACACACACCCAATCAAGGAAATGGCATGCATTCAAAGAATCATTGACAACGATAATCATGCTCCTACTTGGGGTAGAAAACAAGCAATAATCACAAGCTGATCAAACACTTGGCATTCATGAATCATGAACTCAAGGTTCCCATAGACAAAATGTTGCACCCTTTGCCTATTCATGACTGAACAATGTCCAAGATCAAGTAACACCTCACCAAAAAAAGTTAACACTTGAATTAAGCTCCTTAGCTCGTCAAAAGCAAGGATTCAAGAATGCGTACCCTTTCTAGACTTGGGGTATCAAAATTTGGTTACATTACTGAGAAACCCTAATCATTAGTGCTTTGGTTATACATTTTTGCTCAACACTGCACCACGCACAGCACATCCCAAAAAGGGGCATCTATAGACACCAAAACAGCACCAATCCGATTATGTGATGAAAAACATTGATCGAATTGACATACATAGCCCCTAGGGCAGCCCTCAAAGGTTAAACAGAGGTCCTAACCACTCCCATAGCAGTTTTGGAAGGTCAAAGGTCAATTTGGCACCTTTCATACACCCTGCTCCTTATTCGTTCTACCCTGGGACGATTACAAACTAGTATTCGTCCCACCCTGGGATGATTAGCGGTATTCACTCCAGGGTGGGGCGAATAGCAGGTTTGATGGGAAAAAGGTCAAACCTTGATAAATGGCAGATTAGATCCACCACTCAACTCCACCTTCAATGCATGGGAGTGCAAGTGAGCATTTTTGAGCTCAAAGAGGCAGTCATAGAGGCAGTCATGGAGCCCTTAATCAAGAAGGAATCTTCTCTCCCTTGAGAATGCATGATGGACAAGTGGTACCTTTGCATGCTCATTTATAAGAGACCCTCAGGTATATTAAATGGTGAGTCTTCTCACCACAAAAAAGAATAGAGCAAAAGCATTTGGATCAATGGAGTGCTTCCTAATTATGTCCTCACCCATCGCTTGTGCTTCTTACATCCTTGATCTCTATTTTGGAAGGGAGGTTATTGGGTGATCATTAGAAGCACAATATAGACCCAAAACCTAAAAATTTTGCCACAATACCCCACCCAATTTTTTGACACAACCCCCTAGGAGGTTTTGGACCCATGCCAAGTGGATTGGTGCTGAAACCAAGCCCCAAATGGCAGGCATCCCGCCCCTGGGGTGCCCCCTGCACTGCTGCAGTCCTAATTGTCCCACCCCAAAGTGATTAGAAATATGTAGCAGATTTCTTTACTATTTCATTTGCATTTCATTTTAGGTCACTCATATAGGCTACCATTCAAATTTCATGTTATTTTGATGAATATTGGCTGTGTTTCCAATGTTTTTCGCTTTCATTAGCATATAGGGAGCATCATCGGATACAGGATGATCAAGGTAGAATTTGCAAAATCTGACCTTATGGGTCATCTCAAAATGTCCCATTTTGCCTAACCCCAACTTTGTAGGTGTTTTGGAGGCCCTTGGATGGGACATTTAGGAGGTCACTTTCTGAAATCTTGTGACAGTCCTAATCATCCACCCCGGATGGATTAGAAATATGTGGTATATTTCTTGATTGTTCCTTTTGCAGTGTGTTCTTGGTAATGTTTTCATGCATCTATACAAATTTTAGCTCATTATGATATGTTTTGATTATAGTTTTAATTATTTTATGCATGCATTAACCAGAGGCCTTGGGGATCACACATTTCCCTCCATCCACAGGTGCTTTTAATCGTTTGTTATTTTTTTGAACGTAGGATCTCGATACTAGAGGGGCAGCAAGGAAGCATAGATGCATTCATGCAAGTGGCGTCGGTGATGTTTGGCCCACCCATTTCACATGTGGGCACACGGAATAAAGCATACCATCCATGGTGTGACGAAACTATGTTTAATGCTCCTAGCCCCTGAAAAGGGAGGAGAGGTATTGTAACCTGATATTAAGAAAATTAATAAAATAAAGGGCTGCAATTTACATTTGCTTTACATCTCATCCCATTTTGCTTGTTTTCCCCCTTTCATTCATTTTTCGTTCGTAGGATTTAGTGTTACGTTTTGCTTTTGTTTGCATTGCATCCGGTATGCCATTTTGCTTTCGTATCCTCGTGATTTCAGTTTGAATAGCTAAACATGGGGCCAAGGCATATGTGGCACCTAAAACAAGCATAGTTGGACCAAGTGCTACATCCACCACTTCAAGCATATCGAGAGCACCCTCCGCCCAAAAACCCTATATAGCCATCAGTGACTAGGGCAGACCCTATCCTATTATCTGCACATAGGGTCGATCTATTCATGCCAATACCCACAAAGCCAGATCTGAAGGACAAAGATCACCAAGGAATTTTAAGTCAACACCCACACGGTAATGGAGACCAAATTCACTTCATCAACATGATATCCATTGACTTAACCGCCCCCATCTGCAATCCAGCTGATCCAGCACGACCATTGTATCTAAACCTAGATGCCATATACTGGGATCACACTAACTCACCACCATCCCAATCAAATTACTAGCCTTGCATTGAGATGCTTCATTTCACACTAATACCAACTCAGGATATCTTCCATGCTGAAGAGGAACCCAACGTTCCAAATGTAGATCTAAATTTAGAAAATGATATCCACCTGATCCCAACTCCACACTAGTTGGAGGACAGGTCCCACATGCCAATCAAAGAGAATACTGACATAGACATCGGCTCTGATCCAATGAATATGTGAATCATCAAGCTAGGGGTAAGTCTATCCCCAAAAGAGCAAGTCGATTACATTGCCCTTATCAAAGAGAAGAAGGAGGTTTTTGCATGGTCCTACAAAGACATGTCGAGGCTAGATCCGTAGCTAGTCATGCATAATATAACGCTTGATCCGACAGTCAATCCAATCAATAAAAAACTATGTAAGATGCACCAAATAGTAGCCTTAATGGTAAAAGAGGAGCTACAAAAGTTGTTGGATGCACAATTTGTCATTTGCATGGATTACCCACCATGGCTGTCCAACATGGTACCCGTCAAGAAGCCTAATGAGAGGATTCACATATGCATCAATTTTTGAGATCTAAACAAAACAAGTCCCAAGGATGATTTCGCCTTGCCTAGCATCGATGCATTGGTAGACACTATAGTAGGCCACGAAATGCTTTCCCTCATGGATGGTTTCTTGGGATACAACCAGATTCATATCAATCCCAATGATCAACTCAAAACGGTGTTCACAACACCTTGGGGGACATTTTGTTATAAGGTCATGCCCTTTGGCCTTAAAAATGTTGGCACCACCTACCAATGCGCTATGACATACATCTTCCATGATCACATGCATAAAACTTTGGAAGACTATATGGATGATTTGTTGGCCAAATCTCTTTTGTGTCCAGATCATCTCGATGACTTAAGCAAGATCCTCGATCACCTCATCGAACACAAAGTTAGACTAAACCCCAAGAAGTGTGTATTTGGTGTCACATATGGAAAACTCTTAGGTTTCATAGTCTCAAAATGAGGCATCGAGGTAGATCCAAATAAAGTCAAGGCAATCCTTGAAATGCTTCCCCTAACCACCATCAAGCAGCTCAGAAGCTTGCAGGGAAAGGTCACGTCAATCAAGTGCTTCATAGTGCAATTATCTGACAAGTGTCGAACCATGAATAAATTATTACACGAGGGGGTGGCATTTCACTAGGATGACGAGTACCAGTCAGCCTTCAATGACATTAAATAATACTTGGCTTCACCGCTAGTATTGGCACCACCTAGACCAGGAGTGTCATTCTATTTATACATCTCAGCTACTGAGGTGGCACTGGACACCATGCTAGCCCAAAAAAATGAACTACATAAAGAATAGGCTACTTACTATCTTAGCCGCACCCTGGTCAGTTATGAACTTAACTATGCATACATCGAGAGCTATGCTTAGCAGTGGTATTTGCCACCAAAAAGCTACACCACTACATGTTGAGCAATATGACGTATGTTGTGTCTAAGGAGAATCCATTACGGTACATGATGAGTCGTACTTATCATAGTAGCCACACGATGAAATGGATCATGTTGTTGATGGAGTTTGAAATCGAATTCATTGGATAGATTTCCATAAAAGATCAAGTCATCATCGATCAACTAGCAGAGGCTCCTCTCGAAGATGATCAGCCTCTGAACCATCTCAGGAAAAATTCTCTCAAATCCATGATAGTCTGAATCACACCAACTGGGGGTCCTTGTTCTCCCCTATTCCCCTTAATAACAACACAACACTATTCTTATAGGTTCTTTTTCGCTCAACTTTTGCTAGGGATGAGCTTAAAGAGGGATTGGCAGTTCATACCATCAAGGTTTATGATTAGTAGAATTGGTACACACCCATAAGAGACTACCTCAAGATAGGTAACCTCCCACTTGGATTGACGCACACTATGAAAAGATCATTCAAATAGAAAGTAGCAAAACATGTCTTGCTAGGAGACATTTTGTATCGTCAGAGCTATGAAGGGATCCTCCTCCATTTCTTGGACTAGTAGGAGTCTTCTTGGGTAATCACCCAAGCGCACAATGGTACATGTGGTGGCCACTTCAATGGTATGGCCATCGTAAAGTGCATTCTTTGCATGGGCTCTTATTGGCCATCTTTAGAGCGATATTTTTGCGTGTATGAAATGAAGTGCATGAAATGTCAACACCATGCTAATTTGACACATGTACCTTCTCAGGCCTTACAGCTAATCCAATCATCTTGGTCATTTTTGTAGTGGGGCTTAGATCTAATTGAAAATATCTCCCCTACATCATCAGGTCGTCACACGTTCATCATAACGACCACAGAGTACTTCACCAAGTGGGTGGAAGCAATTCCGCTTACCTCTACGACCGGGACCCGCATTGCCTAGTTTATTTTACATAACATATGTAATTTTGGTATTCCATCCAAGATCATCTTGGATAATGGGACGTCATTTAAGAACAATGACGTGCGTGCTTTAACAACAAAGTACAAAATTCAGCACAATTTTTCAACACCCTATTATCCGTAGGCAAATGGGCAAGCAGAGGTGTCAAACAAAATGCTAGTTGCCATCCTTAAAAATATGGTCACAGATAGTCATAATTATGGGCTTATCACACTAGCATTTAGATGCCCACTAGGGCAACTCCATTTTCACTGATGTATGGATCCGAGGTAGTCATGCCTCTTGAGTTGGAAATACCTTCCATGCACATATCAATGCAAGAGTTCATCGATGATGACACTACACGATAGGCCCGATTAGACCAGCTTACATTGCTTGAAGAATGACACATCAATGCTCTCGAGCATTTATGTATCTATCAAGAGCGACTTAAGAAAGCATACAACATGAAAGTTTACTTGAGGGACTTTCGAGTTGGTGACTTAGTCTTAAAAGAGAACCAACAAAATTTTAATTTGTCACCCCATTTAAGGGATAAGTTCACGGTAAACTGGTTAGGTCCTTAAGTCATCGATAGTAAAATAGGACTTGGAATATACCAGCTCACCTCTCTCAAAGGAATCAAGGAACTAGAACCCTTGAACATCAGTCATTTGAGGTCATTCCACATTTAAAATATCCATGGCCCACCCCAAAAGCTCCAAGGATTCTCACAATTGCTTGGTCAACCCCAAAATGCCCCAAAAGTATCTATAATCCCTTTGGTCAAACCAAAAGCTCCAAGGATTCCCATAATCGCTTGGTCAAACCCAAAATACCCCAAAGGTGCCCATAATCCCTTTGGTCAAACCAAAAGCCCCAAGGATTTCCACAATCAATTGGTCAACCCCAAAATGCTCCAAAGGTGTCCATAATCCCTTTGGTTAAACCAAAAGCTCCAAGGATTCCCACAATCACTTGATCAACCCTAAAATGTCCCAAAGGTATCTATAATCCCTTTGGTCAAACCAAAAGCCCCAAGGGTTCCCACAACCGCTTGGTCACCCAAAATGCCCCAAAGGTATCTATAATCCCTTTGGTCAAAACCTCTAAGGATCCGAAAGAATCACTCGGTCCGCACCCACTCGAGATAAAACAACCATAAAGAATTTTTAAAAATAATAAATAAACAAAAGTAACAAAAAATTGCATCTCACTTCCATGCATACTCTTAAAAATCAAAATACAAAAAATAATTTGCATTAGGCATCGCAAACATACATTGCATATTTGTTGGTCATACAGGTAAAATGCACCATAGACTGTAATTACTCGGCAATTCCATCATTTTCTGCATCTTTCAACTTTACAAATAGTCCAACACAAATAAACGCCATTCGCATTTTTCACCATATCATAATCAGTTTATTCTAATGTATTCTGAGCTTTTGTCATTCAACTATCTTTATATTTCTAGCCAAAAACTCTACAAATTCAGACAGATTTTTACAAAGCTAGAGTTCTACTTGGATCACACCTTGTTATGTCGCATCCCAACACAAGTTAAAACACAAAAAAATTCTCAAGTTGTGTGAACGAAAGATGAAACCTGCAAAGAAATCTAGGGTACCAAACAGTGAAAATGTTATCTCGCTCATCCCCCTCTACGAATGACCCCAAGAATGCTGAGAGTTGGCAAAAGGACAAGCATCTTCCCTACCCAATTCCCCAAGAATCCCAAAATTCTCAAAGGGTTGCAAACATAAAAAATTGCAAAAGTCAAAATACAAACTCCAAAGTTTGATATCCAAACCCCTCAAAGTGCACACATCAAAAGGCACAAGAAAAAGTGATTCTCATCACTCAAAATTCCAATCCCTTGCTCAAAAGAAAAAAAAATAATAATAAAAATAAATAGTGATTTTTATCACTACATACATGAGCAAGTATCCCAATAAAAATAAATAAAATAAGGGAGTCGAACTTGAATTCTTGGAACTCTCAGCATTCGAAATGTCATGAGGTGATCCTCAGTACCGGTGTGGTGGACAGCCTGCTGGTCACTGGCAAAAAACCTCGCACATGACGATATATCTGTCACATTAAACTGTGTACAGATCAATGTTTGCATGTGGATGAGCTAGGTTATGGTATCCTATATTGCACCGTAGATTAATCTTACTAAATACAAAAAGGGAGTTAGTGGAGCTAATTAGATGATCCTTAGTACATGTTTGGTTCACAACCTATCTTGCACTGGCGGTATCCTAACAAATACCATATAAACGAATTCAATCGCACACACAAGGATGTGAAATAACTTGGTCAAACTCATGTCTAATTCGTACCTTGTTCAAAAGTCTTTTGAGATAACTGTACAGTCTTGGCTAGTTAGTTAAAAAATCTGAGTCTCAGAAAAACCTTAACTACATTCTAGAACACCTGTGGTACATTCCATTCTTACATCACCATTAGAAAATACAAAAAAAAATATATTACACCTACAAATTCATAACATAGTACAAAAATCCAGTAAATCCTGTACAGTCTATGGTGCCACCGCAAAGTTATCAACAAATCATTTCATCCATTCCATATGCATACATCATACAATTAGAAACATCGCATTCATAATAACAAATGCATACATCAATGTAAATAAATGTGCATAAAAATAAATGATAAACAACGACAAGTGTATAATAAAAAATAAATTCATGTATATATATTGCCAAAAATGCCAGTAGGCCACAATAAGTCGGTCCTCTAACCTCACAAAAAAATCAAAAACTCAAAAAAACCCCAAGCCTAGGGAGTCGGCCACCATGATCATGTAGGATTGGTGCAACTAGAACTACCCCCAGTGGTGTGGGTCCTATGGGACCTCTCAGGGCGGTTGCTACTAGCCCCCACATCATGCCCTTCTCAAAACACCACCAACAGGCCCTTAGGACTTAGCGTTGGAGATGAGGGTCATAAGCAACACATGCCTCACCCCCAACATGTGCTTCTAAAACCACCACCACACCAGAATCTTGCCAATCAAGCAGTCCTCCTCTACCCTCTCCATCGCACCATCCACCCCCATCTTCACCGCATGCCGAAAGCACTGTGTCAGCACCATCGTCCACTGATCCTGAGGAGTCGTCCGAATGGGCAGCCTGTCTATCAGAATCTACAGAATCCGATAAACGTCCTCTAGAGTCACTGTGATCTCCCCTATTGGGAGATGAAAAGTGTTGGTGTGAGGATACCAAAAAATGATCAGGGCAGTCAGATATGCCCGATCCTCCACCACAGGTTCTAACTAAGTCACCTGCTTGAGACCAAGGGCATCAAGCCAATCCCACTCCACCACAGTCAGTGCATCCCGTACATCAGAGAATACCATTGGCTAATGGCACCGACTCTTAACCACCTGCAAAACAAAACAACACAAAAACATTAAAACATGACAACAACAAAAATTGTACAGCACTAAACCAAATATACAACAATGTATACAAACTGTACAACAAAAAAATTTAATAAATTGTACATCAACATTAACAAAATGTACATGCAAACATTCAAAAAAATAAAAACAAAATAAAAACAATTTTTTAAAAGACTAGGGTTTTGATCTTAGTTTAAACAACACAACACAAAATACAAATACAAAACAATTAAACTAGGGTTTTGATCTTAGTTTAAACAAAAAAACAAACAAATTTTAACCTATGGTTTAATCCTAGTTTAAACGTACAAAAACAAATCAAACCAAAAAAATTCAAACTAGGTTTTTTTTTTAACCTTATTATGGACACAAAAAAAAACAAATAAAAATTTAACCTAGGGTTTTAACCTTAGTTTAAACGGAAACACGAAATAAAAAATAAACTAATTACAATTTTTGAACTATAAAATAAAAAATAAAATAAAGAGGAGCACCTATCGGTCTTGCCTCGGCTCCACAACTCAAATGTCTAGTCCATGCACTCATGGTATCAATGAAATCTCGATAGTGCTCCACTACGCAGACTCGAACTCCTACTCCTCAGCTCCAAATCGCAAAAAAAAACAAATGCAAATGAGCCCAAAACCTAGTTTTGGCCCTTATATAGGCTCTTAGGCCTGTAATCATTCCACTCTGGGATGAGTGCTCTAGTTAGAACTCATCCCACCCTAGGACGATTACAAAACTGGTATTCGTCCCACCCTGGGATGATTATAGAGCAAGAAAATAAAAAACAACCAAAACTGAACCCAAAATGCACCAAAAATAGTAATAAAATTGTCGAACACAGGAACATTTGCACCTGCACTTCATGGCATTCAAAATAGACATTGGGATCATAGATCCTCACTATCCTACTCCCTAAGAAGGCTACCATAGCTGGACCGCTCCACAGGAGGACAGATTTTCCAGAATTTCATCCCCAAAAGGCGTCACAAAAAGGGTCCAAACCCACCCAAAAATAGCAATAAAAATGCCGAACAAAGGCGCCTTTGTGCCTGACATTATTGGCATACAAAAATGATGTTAGGGCCACAAATTATCAATATACTACTCCCTAAGAAGGCTACCATAGCTAGACCACTCCACGGGAGGACGAATTTTTGATAATTTCAGCTCCAAATTGCATCACAAAAGGGTTCAAACCCACCAATAATAGGTCAGATTGTTGGGAAACTGCATAAGAAATATAAAAACAACTGAAGGCACCCTTACAAAAGTCATATTGGGTCAAGAAACTCATCACTTTTCTCATTTCAGTCATTCCCTCATTGATTCGTCGCTTGAGGGGGTAGTCACACTTAGTCACCAATCAACAAATACACACCCGATCAAGGAAATGGCATGCATTCAAAGAATCATTGACAAAGACAATAACGCTCCTGCTTGGGGCAGCAAACAAGCAATAATCACAAGATGATCAAACACTTGAAATTCTAGAATCATGAACTCAAGGTTCCCATAGACAAAAGGTTGCATTGTTTGCCTTTTCATGACTAAACAATGTCCAAGATCAAGTAACACATCACTGAAAGGGTTAACACTTGAATTAAGCTCCTTAGCTCGTCAGAAGCAAGGATTCAAGAATGCGTATCCTTTCCATACTTGGGGTATCAAAATTTGGTTAGGTTACCAAGAAACCCTAATCATTAAGTGCTTTGGTTATCTATTTTTTCTCAACACTGCGCCATGCATAGTGCATCCCAAAAAGGGGCATCTATAGACACCAAAACAACACCAATATGACTATGTGGCTACAAGAACTGATCGAATTGGCATACACAGCCCCTAGGGAAGCCCCTAGAAGTTAAAAAGTGGTCCTAACCACTCCCACAATAGTTTTGGAAGGTCAGAGGTCAATTTGGCACCTTTCAGGCACTCTGCTCCCTACTCGTTCCACCCTAGGACGATTACAAACTGCTATTCGTCCCACCTCGAGACGATTAGCAGCATTCGCTCCAAGGTAGGGTGAATAGCAGGTTTGATGGGAAAAAGCTCAAACCTTGACAATTGGCACCTCATATCTGCCACTTAACTCCACCTTCAATGCATGGGAATGCGAGTGAGCATTTTTGAGCTCAAAGAGGCAGCCATGGAGCCCTTAATCAGGGAGGAATCTTCTCCCCCCTGGGAAGGCATGATGGCCAAGTGGCACCCCTGCATGAACATTCAAAGCAAACCTTCAGGTCTATAAAATGGTGAGTCTTCTCACCCAAAAAAAAAATAGAGGAGGAGCATTTGGAGCAACGGAGTGCTACCGAATTACATCCTCATCCCTAACTTGTGCTTCTTACATCCTTGATCTCTCTTTTGGAAAGGAGGTTATTAGGTGAGCATTAGAAGCACAATATAGACCAAAAACCCAAAAATTTGGCCACAATACCCCACCCAATTTGCCAACACAACCCCCTAAGAGGTTTTGGACCCATCCCAAGTGGATTGGTGTCGAAACCAAGCCACAAATGGTAGGTGTCCTGCCCCCAGGCGCCCCTTGCACTGCTGTAGTCCTAATCGCCCCACCCCAAAGCAATTATAAATCTATAGAATATTTATTCACTATTTATTTTGCATCTTATTTTATGTCATTCATATATGCTGCCATTAAAATTTCATGCCATTCTAATGAGTTTTGATTGTTTTTTGCTTTCATTAACATACAGAGAGCATCTTCGGATATAGGGTGATCAAGGCTGAATCTATGAAATCCGTCATTCTGGGTCGTCTCAAAATGCCCTATTTTTCCTAACCCCAAGTTTTTAGGTGTTTTGGAGGCCTATGGATGGGACATTTAGGAGGTTGCTTTCTAAAATTTTATGACAGTCCTAATCGTCCCACCCCGGAGCGATTAGAAATATATAGTAGATTTCTTGACTGTTCCTTTTGTAGTGTGTTCATGATGGTGTTTGCATGCTTTTTTCCAAATTTCATCTTATTCTGACATGTTTTGATTACCATTTTAATTATTTCATGCATGCATTAACCGGAGGCCTTGGGGATTGTATGTTTCCCTCCATCCATAGGTGCTATTAATCATTTGTTGTTTCTATGAATGTAGGATTTTGACATCGAAGAGACAACAAGGAACTGAAAATGCATTCATGCAAGCAACGATGACATTTGGCCCATTCATTTCAAATGTGGGCATGCGGAATATCCCGAAGGAAAGCATACCATCCGTGGTGTAACAAAAATATATATAACTCTCCTAGCTCCTAAAAAGGAAGGAGACATATTGTAACCTGATCTCAAAGCAAAATTAATAAAAGAAAAGGGGCTGCACTTTACATTTGCTTTATATCTCGTTTCAGTTCGTTTGTTTTCTCTTTTCATGCACTTTGGTTCTTTGTTCATTCGTAGGAATTAGCGTTACATTTGCTTTTGTTTGCATCGTACCAGGTATGGCATTGCTTCTGTATCCTAAGTGCTTTTAGTTTGAAGTATTAGGTTTGTGTCTTTTGTACTTGATATACATTAAGTAGTAGCATCAACACAAACACTATTTTTTTCAGTTATTTTTTGGTCATTTTTATCTTTGATATGAAATCTATAACCTTTGATTAAATAACTTGAATGTTTCGTTGTAGATTTCCTTGAACCTTGTGTCAACCATTTTATTTTGTTGGATTCATTGTCATTATATTTCATTCCATATCCATGAAAATGAAACAAAGAAGAATAGTTTAAATATGATTGCATAATATTACATGACATTTAATACATGACAATCGGTATAAATGAAAAATATTATATTCAAGAGAGAAAACAATAACCTACTCTTGTAGCTAAGTGATGAATGTATAATTATGGATTTTTTGTAATATCCCTTCATATCTTGTTGCATGGAGGTTGATTTCCTTGATACTCTTCATGTGCTTCCTAATTTGACCCAAATTTTGTCAAGCATAGTTGGATCTAATTAATATTCTACCATATATAAAAACAATAAATAAACATCTAATTATTCTCCCTAAGACTGAATTTCATCCATGTTAAAGAGAATGCATCGATAGGCTTTCTCATAAGATGTTTCATACAAATCGAAGTCTTCACCACTAGACAAATGCCTCTCATTGATTATAGTTTCTTCGGCCTAGTCACTCTATACCACATTGCAAACAAGGTGATTGTTAATTGATTTCATACCTCTCATGCAATCCACACATAATGAATCATATTTTTCAATAAGATAATGTTTACGAATACAACCTTGAAGAACACAAGCTTATACTAATAGCTGGGGGTGAAAAGTATAAGATCAAAACTTTTCATTTTATTTCTAAATGATAACAATAATAATATCAATGTAGTAAATGAAACAATGCACAAATAATCACACACATGAGAGACACATATTTAGTGTGGTTCACACAATATAGGATACATCCACAGAGAAAATATTTCTTATAAATTTCCTCAACCAATCTCTTGGGAACAAATTCCATATTATAATTTTTATGGGCACCAATCCAAAGGAGACACCAATCCCCTATGCTCAAGTTCATGGACCTCTATCCATAGGAGACCTCTATCACTACTACTCTGGTTTGTGGACCTCGATCCATAGGAGACCTCAATACCCTTTGATATGATTTGTGGATCTCTATCTATAGGAGACACCAATCCCCTCTGCTTTACTCTACTACAAGCCTTTACACAAGACTTGCTCAATTTTTCTCCAATACTTACTCTCAAATATTCTCATATCTTCTCCAAGTCCACACACAATAATTTCTCAAGTATGCTTCACCAAAACCTTCTCTTAACTCTTCTTAAATATGCTCAAATACTATAGGTAAAACTTGTTCAAATTTGCTCACCAAGATCTACTCAAATATGCTCCAAGCCTACTCACAACTCTGTCTAACTCTGCTCAAAATTGGTGGAGTTCCATAGACACAGGAGACCTCCAAAAGAAATAGGAATAGGATTGGCAATGAAGTTGAAGCCTTTCTAGAGGGAACTAATTATTTTTTGGTTATTATTTGATTAAATCTTCATCTCTTACAAAATAATGATACTAGACTTATAATCACAGTTTATGGAAGAAATTTACCGATGCTTGGTGGACCCATTAAGACCTATCACATTCCATTAGAGGACCTTCATTTGAGATATTTAGAAGCTATTTTGTGTCCCCCTCTCCTAAGAAGCTAGGGTTTGGTAAATTTTCCTTCTTTGGATAGTAGAGCTTCAACTATGTATGGGATGGAAGACTCTAGTGTGGTCTAGATATCACTAGCAATGGCATATTCAATTTATTTTCTTATTTTATCTTGAGCAGTGGGATGCCCTTTCTTCTTGACGGAACCAAAAACTTACACACGGTGAGCGGGAGATATGAACTTGGACATGGGAATAAAGGGTTTTGGAAGGGGAGATAAAATAAATCAAAGAAGGACTAGATGATCCTGAACTGGAAGGAGAATGAGGAGTAGTCACAGGACTAGACTAAATGAGTGGGCATAGAACCTTATTACCAAAATGGGACAAGAGGAGGTTAGGAACTATAATATGTTGCAAAACAAGGGACTTAGAGGGTTGAATGAGGGAAAAAATACTGGGAGAGATCCCCAAAAACTCATTCTAAAATTCTTTAGTTAAAGTGTTACAAATATTTAGAGTCAAAAAAGCATGAACTTACCTTATTGGGATTCAGGTTAGCCTTCAGGCCAAAAGGAGGATTCATTGCTCCTCAGCTCAAAATAAGAATGATGACCGACTTGAGAGTTGGCTCCTCCAAATAAGTAGAGGGAAATTTGCTACTGCTTGGAGAAACCATACTAAGATAACCTGACTCGACCTTAGTGGTAGGATCCTTCTGAATAGTTTTTAAAAAGTCATGACCCTTTCTATAATTCACCTTCAGAACTGAATAATAAGACTGAGGGTCACCCTGTTGATTACAATGGATGAAAAAAGTGTGCTTATTTTCATATTCTAATGCTTGCTTACATCTAAATAATCCCACAAACAAATCAATTAAAGTGGGAATTTCAGAGTCCAAATTAGCATTAACATAGAAGCAAGCATTGTTCATACAAAATTGAGCTTTGGAAGCTGAATCGATTGTAATAAGATCTTTGATAGACTCTAAAATGCTTCTCAGAATCTCTTCCTACAAAAATTGAATAGAAATACCTATAAGTCTTACCAAAATGGGTGCAATATTGATTATTTGGGTTTTAATGTTGAACTTAGGATCCAATATCTTGAGAAAAAGACTTCTATGTCTAAAGAACTAGGGTCCTCAAGTGAGGATGTGCCTTGTGTCACCAAGGTAGTTCAACCTAATAAAAAATAAATCTCTAGTGAGATAAATGAGGTACATGTGTCTCTTGGGTTGCCATTTTGCAAAGGCCCATTTGCATATGGATTCTATATCCGGCCTTGAGCCCATAAATTTCACTATTAGGGAGAGAGAATTTCTAGAAATGATTGATGCCATTGCCTCAAGAGGAATGATCAGCTCTCATCAGTTTAGGCAAAGGGTTCCAATTCTAGGAACTAGGAGGTTTGAAGAAAATCCAAAGCCATTCTTAAGTGATTTCACAAAGGAATACTGAGATGGTTAAGTAAAGGGGAGCCCCAAATGGGTGCAACCCCATCATTGCCACCTTAGATCTGGGTAACAATTGTTGAAAAATTTAGAAAGTCACCCACCTCGTAACATGAACCACTACCATTGGGGTTGGTATGTAACCAAATGCATTTTGAATGATAAAATTTTTGCTACTATTGATTGAATCATTTATAGCTTGTGTACCTAGTAAACACATGTCTTTACTCTCTAGCAAAACATGAGAGGAACAAATGGAGCATGTTGGGCAATTTATTGACACCCTATGTAAACACTAATTGAATAAAAACTTGGAAAAGTGTTTGTTTGGTATGCAAAAATAAAATGTATAAGTGGCATTATCAGAAATGATTTCAAGTTAAACAATTTAGATAATTTGAAACTGGTCCGAACAAATGACCTTCATAGAGATTTGTATATTCTTAAGTCTAACTGATTTTTATGATTAGTTTGTGATAGGCTTCTCCCATATTCCATGGAACTTAAACTAAGTGAGGAAATAAAGATCCAAATCAAATATCATGTGGACTAAGGTACCATGAAGAGCATTTTTATACTTAACTCATTGACTTAGCTGAGTACTAATACTTTCCTTTTTGGATTTGCAACAACCATCATGGCACTCAAATTAAGTGAGAAAAGGAAGATCCAAACCAAATTTCATGTGGAATGAGGTACCACAAAGAGCATTCTTAGAATTTATTAATTGACTTAGCTTAGCAATAATACTTGTATTTTTTGATCTGTAACAACCATCATGGCACTTAAACTAAGCGAGAAAAGGAAGAGCTAAATCAAAGTTCATGTGGACTAAGGTACCACAAAGAGCATTATGAGACTTGATCCATTGACTTAGTTTGGCACTAATACTTTTCTTTTTGGATTTGCAACAACGATTTGAGATAGAAACTATCAACATATGCACTTGGTACATTCCTTGCTCAAATTAAGCATCTTCTTGCCTACCAAGTGAGATATTCAATAATATGTTTTGAAGGTGTATTTCATAGGACAAAGAAATCTATGCCATATTTCAAGCATGTTTTTAGTGAAAACATTATATTTTAAGCAATGAGAGAATAATACATATTGATTATAGACCCTTGAAATTCTTATATATAGAAATAAAAGTCTAAAATGAATGTCTTCAAAATAGGTCAATATACTTGCAATAGTTCCACCTAAGCATAAAATATAAGAATGTAGTACAAATTTGGTTGTTGATAGCTTGAATTAAGATCTTCTTGGAGTGTTCATTACCATTTTTTACTCTTGTTTCCATTAGAGTTCTACTTATTAGTGGTTATTAAATAGTATCCATGTATTCACAAATTCATGTTATACACTACTCATAATGAAACAAACAATTAACTACCATCTGCATGAAACTTGCACTTGAATACAATTATACCAGTTGAGGGTATTCATGTTTCCATGTAGTTTAAATAGGAATTTTATAAGAGGATTTGGATGGCTTAATATCCCTCTTATTGATTTAAAAAAAAATTAGATTCATTAGATAGAGGAAACAGAGGTTACATTGAACTCATGAAAAATAATAATATTCAACTCAGGCTTTGGTAGTTTTGGAAACAATTCCCACTCCAAAGACCAAAATAACAATTCCAAATACCTTTGTTTTCTTTTCATGTGCTATAGCTATGTCTATATATGTAGTGTATAAGGGCAAAGAGCAGCTAAAAACCAATAGGGGATGTCCCATAGAAAACCACTAGTTTCAAAGAAATATATGTGAAAATTTAATTTATTCTCATTCCTCCAATGTTGACGATGAAAGAATACAAAAATATTGTTATATTTATTCATGATGATGATAGAACTATATAACTTGTTATATCTAGAAATGATTCATGATGATAGAACTATATAACTTGTTACTTTCCAAATACGTATAGTTACAGTTTTACTGTACTAAAATATTAACAAAATCCGATAATATTCAAAATATAATAATATCTGGATCATAAATCAATTCAATACATATAAATATATCGAACTTTAACAATGAAAAATTTGCTTTCCAAATATATATAGTTATAGTTTTACTCTAAAAACATATTTGCAAATACTGTAATATTCACATGATAATAATCTTCAATCATAAATATATTTAACACATACAAATATATCAAATTCCAAAAATGAACAATAAACATATTGAAAAACTTTATTGAAATTGCTAAAGCAATGCATAAAAACAAAGTATTATTGGATAGCAACTTGTCTTAATACTCAATAATATAATTAGAATGCACCTTGCCTCTGATTTACCAATTTTTCACTCAAACATTGTGTTAACAAAATTATAAAATCACCATATTAAGTTGGTTGAAATTGTGCAAGAAATAAATAGAAATATGATATAATCATAAACAAAACAAAGACAAAAATCAAGAAGTTGGCTCAATACCTTGCACACATTGGACAAAGTGAGTTAGAAGTATGGTTGAAAAGAAGTTGCAAACCAAGTTTTTTCTCTTAGATTGCTAGATGAAAACCAAGTTATTATTTATGAAAAACAATTATCTTTTTTACCTCTTACATGTATAAAAGCAAGCAATAAATAAATTAGTTATGATTATATATGTAAATTAAAAATTCTTATTTCAAGTGCAATTCTTATTTAAAAATATAGGTGAGTGGATAACTTGAGCCCTCCATATCATGGGTAGATGTCTAAACATACCCACCCACCTCAAACATAAAAGATGAGGCAATAGGGTATCCTGAGACATCGACCAAATACATAAATGTCCATCTATGCAAATCAAGTACTACTACTAAGGACTAGGACTAAGAGTCAAACATGAAACATAAATTTCATAACTAACAAACACTCAACACAATAATCCTTCATTTCAACACATTACAACATGCATGCATGATTAGACTCTTAATCCTAATGCCCTAGTAGCACTTGCATTATCTCTATTTTTTTACCAAATTACCTTCTTGTATTTGACTGGACCACTTCATGCTTAGGATACCTACTTGCGTGACTCCTATCTTGGCTACCAACCTACGTGAATTTTATAAACATAGAACAAAAAATTTGTAACAACAGTCATTAATTATTTCCATTAATTATAACTACTTTTGAAGTACAATAATTAGGCTCCCAACCATGTAATCTGACATTCTTCACAGATATATTGAGTGCTTCCATCATTTGCATTTTCATCTTATGCAATTTTAGGTCCAATAAAATCTATTGCTCTTGAGATACTGACATATTCTACCTCCTATAATATTTTTGATCCCTCTTAGAGGTAATGTGAGAACCACATACCAACAGGTATCAAGTGGATCGTTTGTATAAAAGTCTTACCTATCTTGTGATGCTAGGATAAATGGATCATATTTTAGTCTATCCCAACAAAGTAATCTATTCATGTTGACTAGTGTGAAGCCCATTTCATCCTTTCTACATCCATTCCTCATATCAATAATATTTACCTAGAAACATTTGAATAGGGGGTATCAAAACTGATAGTAATCTAACATGATTATTTCCATAATAACACCGTACTATATGATTGTTTGAAGCATTGGGTGTGTATATTTTGTGCTTGATCTATATCAAGTAGTAGAATCAACACACACACTACTATTTTGAGTTGTTCTTTGGTCATATTTATCTTTGATATGAAATCTATAACCGTTGATTAAATAACTAAAATATTTTGCTGTAACTTTATTTGAACCATGTGCCAAACATTTTATTTTGTTGGAGTCATTGTCATTATGTTTAATTCCATCTCCATGAAACTAAAAAATATATATTTTAATGAAGATTACATAATATTACATGACATTTAATACATGATAGTTAGTATAAATACCAAATATTATATTCAAGAGAGCGAACAATAACCTAATATCATAGCCAAGTGATGAATACCTAATTATGGAGGTTTTTTTCCTTGATAATCTTCATGTGCTTATTTATTTGACCCAAATTTTGTCAAGCATAGTTGGATCTAATTAATATTATACCATATATAACAATAGTAAATAATCATCTACTTACTCTCCCTAAGACTAAACTTCATCCATGTTAAAGATAATGCATCGATGGGGTTGCTCATAAGAAGTTTCATACAAATCAAAGTCTTCACCACTAGACAAAGGCCTCTCATTTATTATAGTTTCTTCAGCCTCGTCACTCTACAAAATCAAAAACGCAAAAAAAATACAAAACAATAAATACAAAATTACAACAAAAGACAATAGAAAAAACAAAAAAGCAAAAAAATAAAAAACACACAAACCTCAAAAAAATAGACTACCCTGACCGAACCCAAGAGAAGCAAAAATAAAGTAAGAAGAAACTAGGTATCTCTAGAAGTGAATCCATCCAAGGAAATTATAGAGATAAGAGCTTCCCTTATTTGTGAATCCCACCATCTAGGAGGATGGTCATAGCAAGTAAGATCATATTTATCCAAATTCCAATTAGCTAAAGCATCAAAATTCTTGTTCTAATATCCGACCACATGATTGTAATCAACTTTCAAAAATCCCATTTGGATTAACTAAATTTTCTCAATAATTCTTTTTATTCTCCAATCAACCTTATGATTCTTAGGAGTCTTCAAAATATTAATCATGAGTTGAGATTCAGACTCAACTAGCACCTTTTACCATCTAAACTTAGCAGCCTCTTGAAGACCTCTAAGAATACCATACCCATCAGCAAGGTTATTAGAAATAATACCTAAATTCTTAGAAAAACTAAAAACCAGGGGGTCATCTGAAAGTCTACCAATTCCTCTTGCACTAGGTTTTCTAGGGTTCCTTCTAGAGGCTTCATCAGTATTGAATTTTCCAAAATTCTTAGGAGGAGGTTGCTAGTTCCTTGTTCTACTCATCTTTTAATTTCTCACATTCTCTTTAAGATGCATTTTCTTAGTGGATTTAATATTAAATCTTTGCATCACTTGATCCCATCTTTGGTGGGAATTTTGGGGGTGATTAAGGAGTTGTTGGACTGTCAACTAAGTTGGCAATGGTATTTTGAAAAATATAGTGAATATCCTTCCTATATTGATTAAAACTTTAATTGTTCCTTTAATTCCAAATATTCCAAATAAGAATGGTAGAACCCATCCAAACTAACTGCCTAGTAAAATGATCGACACCCTCTTGTTTAGGCCAATTCCTCCAAATTTGTTCAAAAGTAAAAAATTTGGGCCATTGTAAGCAAATTAAAGTGGCCATTATCCTCCATATATCAGAGGCTAAAGTACACTCAATAAAAATATGACTAAGATTTTTAACATTCTTTACACATATTTCACATATAAAAGGGCCATGAAAACCATGCTTCATAAGTTGCTCACCATTAAGCACCCTACGATGCAATAAAAGTTGAGTAAAGAACCTCACCTTAGGCTAGAGCATTTGAGCCCACAACAGATAAAATATATCAGATGATTGGTTGGGATTATTATGGAATAAGGTCAAATAACCTTGAGCAACTGAATAATCACCCTTAGCAGTGTTGTTCCATCTAAAACAATATTTTTCATAGGACCAAGAGAAAGATATCATATGAAGGATGCCTTGGATATCTTGTCTTTGCTTTTTTGGAATTTGAATATGCCAGTCCTCAATAGGGATCCAATATCCAACCTTTGAATTATAAGTATGGTACTGATACTAATTAGCCACCTTTATCTACTTAGCTTGATGAATCTCCTCCATATAAGGCCTCCAATTGGGAAACTAAGTTATCAAATGCTTGTGACCATCCCAAGAATCTATCCAAAAATTTTCTTGTTGACCATTATGAATGATTGAAAATAAATTTATCTTTATCAAATCCTCACCAGTCTTAAGAACTGCTAAAATGGGAGAACCTTTGGTAGGAAATTGATAGCGAACATGGTCTTCAATACTTTTGTTCTCAACATATTTAGCATGAAGATTATTGATCCAATGAGCATTGGTATTATGCAACATCCTCCAATATAATTTAGTAGCTAAAGATTTGTTGTTATTAATAGAATACCATAATCCTAACCCCCTTCATTATTAGGAAGACATAAAGTGTCCCATTTCACAAAGGCCCATTTTCTTTTCTCCTTAGTACCACTCCAAAAAAATCTATGACTGATTTGATCCAGTTCTCCAAGAATAGCCTTTGGAATATTGAACATAGAAGAAACATAAATAGAAATATATTGAAGGACGTATTTTACCAAGGTAACCCTAGAAGAAATCCACCTCTTGGTCCACTTTCCAATTTTATTTTTGACTTTGTCCAACAACCAATTCCAATATTTTTTTGCCTTTAAATATTTATGGGAATACCTAAATAAGTGATCAGAAGATAGGTCTTCTTATATCTTAATTTATCGAAGACTATGGATTCATGTCTGGTAGAGTAGTGAAATAAAATAACTTTATATTTTTTTTCATTAATCAATTGCCCAATAGCATTAGAAAAATAGCTAATGATTTTCTTAATATTAGAGGATTACTTAACTGTAGCTTTACCTAAAAGAGTAGATTCATCAACAAATTGAATATGGGATATAGGTCTAGCTCCATGAGCAATGGTAACTCCATCAAGGGTTTTGTTTTCTCTATTTTTAGTTATAGTCCTACACAAGCATTTGATAAGAATGATGAATAAATAAGGGGATAGTAGATCACCTTGCTAAATACCTCTGAAATATGGGCATGACTGAGAAGGCTCGTCATTGGTAATAACTAAGTAGGAAATTTAAGAGATACATCCCATAATCCAATCCATCCAATCTTGAGAGAAACCAAATTGCCTCAAAACTTTGATAAGGAAGTGTCAATCCACTCTGTCATAAGCTTTGTATAAGTTTAACTGAATGAACATGGAAGGAGATTTTTACATATCCATGGAATGGATAGCTTCTTGAGAAATAACTATCTCATTGACTATTTGATGCCCTTCCACATAACCCCCTTGTTCAGGGGAAATAATATTATGCAAAAGAGGCTTCAACATTTTTGCCATGATCTTAGTAATGATTTTGAGAAGAACATTACATAAAGAAATAGGTCTAAAAATTGAGATATGATCAACCTCTTGAGCTTTTGGAACAAGAGTAATATAATTTTTATTGATAACCTTAAAATTTATTTGGCTTTCCTAGCTTCTTCCACCACATATAATAAATTAGCATGAAGGATATCCCAGAACTCTTGGTAAAACTCAATGGGAAAACCATCAGGACCTGGGGTTTTCTATTTTTGCATTTTGAAAACAACTTGTTGAAGCTCATTGATAGTAACAGGAGTAGCCAAAATAGAGTTCTCCTCAGAAGTGAGAAGAGGAGGGATTGCTTTAAGAACATCTTGTTGAGAAGCTGAGTCAAGAGGAGTAGTAGTAAAAATATTGGAAAAGTAATCGACAAAAATAGAGTTCATGCCATCCCAAGTGTAGACAACATCTCTAGAATCTGATTTTAGGGAAGAAATAAAGTAATGACATCTTCGAGCTAGAAGATATTTGTGGAAGGAACTTGTGTTTCAATATCTTTCTTTGAGCCATTGAATTCTATATTTTTGCTTCAATAAGAGTTCTTATCTTTTTTCCCATTCCTCTAAATGAGTTGTGAGTTTAATTTCATCTGCACTTCTACTCTCTGTGAGGCCATCTAAATGGATTTTCTTATTCAAATTTTCAATTTGAGTAATAACTTCATGTTTTTTTTATGAACATCCCCAAACTCCTTCTAGTTCTAAGTCTTGATTTTGGATTTAATGTATTGCAGTATTTTGGCAAAACAGAACATCTTAGCCCCATACCTAGGCTTACCTTCCTTCCACAATTGTTGCACATGAGGTCAAAAGGAACTATCTCTAAGACACATTAATTTAAAATAAAAAGGAGAGAAACTCACATTTGTTTTCCATATTTCCACCATCACTGGCTAGTGATCTAAACTGGCATTTTTAAGCATCTTCACGTTAGGAATGTGACCATGGATTAAGAAATTTTCAGAGAGCAAAAACCTATCCAATATCTCCATTATAAAAACTGTCTTGCCTTCTGTTAGACCAACTCATAATACCATTATCTAGTTGGATGTCCACACGATGGAGGTTTACAATATATTCGCTCATGAGGTTAGTGCTTCTATCCAAATTTCTATTTCCCTCTATTTTCTTATCAAGAGAGAGGATGGTATTGAAATATCATTTGATGAATATCCAAGATTCAAGAAAATGAGATATAATATAATTTATATCCTTCCACTATCTTATTTTTTCCTCTAATGTATTTGAAGCATAAATAGTAAAGCAGAGCATAATTTGGTTAGAATGTCTACTTTGAATAGCTATAGCTAAAATATCCCAATTGCAAACCATATAGTTAATAACTACCACTTTTTGGTCCCAAAGACAAGAAATGCGACTAGAATTTCCCTGGGAACTTAGGGAAACCACTTTTCCAGTTGGACAAATTTTACTAGCAATAGAGTCCATATGCTCTATTGACATATTCATATCTTGAAGGAAAACAAGATGTGAATGATTTATCTGAATCATTCTTCTAATTTCATTTTATTTTGGAAGACTCTATTTGAGTCCTCTCATATTCTAAGTGATGATATTCATTAATACCAGGGCTAAAAAAGTTGGGAAGGGCATTAATATTACCTTCCTCTACAAGATTTTCACCTTCTTTTAACATATGATATTGATTGGTCTTGTGACCTACCTTTTGATTAGAATCCATGTTTAGTTTTTTTTTCCATGTTTCTTGACTTACTCCAATTGAATCTGAGATGGCTTCTAACATTGAAGAATTATCATACACAACCAAAGTGTTACTAGAGGGTTCAATAGACTCTATATTGGGACCTGTATTATTTGAAGTTTTTAACATTTAAATGATTGTTTTTATTGTGTAAAATTTCTCCCTTTTTTATTGAAAACCTTTGATTTGTTAGTTTATCTCTGAGTTTTTCCCTTCATCTTTAAATTGTGTTTCTAATATTTTTGTTTCCATTATTTCCTCTTCCTCACTTAGGACATCATTCATGGAAAGGATTTCAAACATATTAGCAGATTACTTTGATTGATCCTTCATAATTATTTTTTTTAGTGTTCTTCTTCTTAGACATTTGGAAACCTGCTGAGTTTATATCTTCTTTCTTTTGATCAGGAATTTTATTTGGGCAAGCGCTAGTCAAATGACCATATTCATGGTAAATTCTACAATGAAAAATAATGTTCTCATAGTCCACTACTTGATCCCAAGTGCCTTCTCCAAATTGTAATGTGATATTTTTAGGTAAGGGTTTGTCAAAATCCATTAAAAAACAAAGTCGAGCATAAATAATATGTTCAAAATTTTTAGTATAATCAATAGTCATCATAAAAGTTCCTAAAGAGTTTCCAATTGAAGAAAAAATAGTAGGATTCTAAATTTTAATAGGGAGGCCAAAGAGTTAACCCACACGGGAGGTATAGAAGACATATCTTCTTTAGATTTAAATTTTGTATGCCAGGGCTTCATGAAAAGCCCTGCCCTTCTAAAGAACCAGGGACCCCCTTAAAAATGTTTCTCTCTATATTCATTACTAGAAAATAAAATAATAAAATAATCATTTGGATAAATAGAGATTTGTAACTCGCCTTTAGTTTTTAAGATTTTTACAACCCAGAATTTGAAAGCAGATATGCTTGAAGGAAAACCCATGAATCGAAAAATTAGTCCTCTTTTTTTTAGATCTTCAATGCCAGTCTGAATTTTACCCATATCAAGATTAACAATAGAAGTTCCATAAGCTACTTCAAGACATCTTGAATTTGTTTTCTTGGGATAAATATTAGGTATTTTTAGAGGTTTATGGGAAGACCTAATATTAATATTAGCATTGGGCTTAGGCTATCCACCACAAAAGGCATCCCTAAAATTCATTTTTGGGACTGATTCTTCAAAATTCTTACCCTTGATAGTTGTTTCCATAGTAGATTTATTTTGTGGGTGCACCTTAGCACCAGAATAACTTGAGATCTAAGCTATTTTTTGATCAGCTACTTGAAACTTATTTCGTGATCTTTTTAATCCTTGCCATAGACGTGGAAAAGTATGGTTTTCACTTTTATTTTGTGTAGTAAATTGAAATCCATTTTCACTTAAGTTCATAGCATGATATGTTGAAAGATATTTCTAACCTATCTTGGATCCTGTGCATATCCTTCTAAAATATTATGTAGAAACCACAAAAATATTGGCTGCTAGGGCCCTAAGACCTCAAAAATCAACCTCTGGAGCTACTTGCACTCATCCCAGATGAAATCCTCACACAAAAAATTACCAAAAATCTTGTTCACATATAGGGGTGCACTAGGATTTGTGTTGCTCCAAATGATCTAAATATTTTCCAAGAAGTTCCCCAAATTTTGAGAAAGTTTTGAAGACCTCAAGACATCCATATTCTTGAGGAATAAGACAACAAACAAGATCATATTTGAAGTTAAAATTTGACAAGAAGCTTTAAGAAAGAAGAAAAATTTGAAGAGCCATAAATTTAAGAAGATTTGAGGATGACCACAAAGTTTTGTAGGTTGATTTATAAAAGAAGAAAATTATTGATTTTCATAGGAGAAGATGAAAGGTCATAAGACAATAAGTTGAAGAAATCATAGAGATACGATTTGGAAAGTTGTTAGAGAACTTTTGGATAGCCACTTAAAGGAAGGCTTGACAATAGAAGTGAGCAAAAAAATTGATGATTTATGGATATCAAATAATCAAATTTTGTATGTAGAAATTTGAGAGGTTTGAGCTGCAAATTTGGGCAGCATTGAAAGAGTCAATAAAGCTACATTTTGAAAGAGTCTAAGGATAGATTTGGAAAGCTTTGAAAAATATCATAAGAAGATTTAAAAATTACTAATGAGGTTAAGTACTACATATTTGAATAGCAATAGAGTAGCATTTGTAGCTACAAAATCTAGAAGGTGATAGCATACATTTGAGAGAAAATAAGAAGGAAAAGGTACAACAAGAAAGTAAAGTTTTGGGTAGCAACTATAGCTACAAGATAAAAATTCTACAAGAAGCAAAATAAAAGGAGTATTTTTACAAATTTAATACATCAATCTATCAAGAAGAAAAGCTACAAAATAGTTCATAAAAGGTGTGCATAATTGATGCTATAAAAATTATTATTTTACAAGTTTTTGAAAATAGATATTACAAGTTTTTAAAGCATAATTTTTAGAGCTATTAAAAGCTAGCAAAAAGGAGTTTTAGTAAAGTGTCTCTAAGCCAAGAAAAGAGACACCATTGTCATTATAAAATCTACAAATTATAACAACAAGAATTAAAGTTTATAAAGTACTAGAAAGGAGTGATAAGGAAACTACTATATGCTATTTTTTATACAATAAAAATATAGATTCACTCTAATTTATAATGATACCAAATAATCCTCAAAACAAAGGCTAATTTAAGGTATCAAAAGACACCAATAAGAGCATTGACCTTGCAAAATACATTGGTGAAGGAAACCACCATAAAGAGTGGCAAATTGACCACTCAAATCACCATCGAGTTACACATATTGAGGACCATAGATAAGTGCAAAAGTGATAGAAAATCATAGGGGGTAAGCACCCAAGAATTATCTAAAATAATAGCCATCAAAAGTGCCCAAGCATTATCTAGAAGTATAGCCACTAGAAGCATCCAAGTGTTGTCTAGAAGAACAACTATTGAATAGGAGAGGAGCTAACACCAAAAGGTAAAACCCACCATGGAAGAGCACTATAAAGGAGCACCAAAGTGCAAGAGAAAGAGACACCATTGGAGAAGTTGAAGCACAACCTACAAATTTATAAATGTAAAGAGTGAACAAATATATTGCAAATGCATTAAGGAAGACCAAAGGTCAAGTTATTGCAACCACCAAGAAGGGAAACAAAATAAACTTGTATAACGTATTGTGCAACATTGCACTAATTTATTACATGCATAACCAAGAATCCAAAAGCAGAATGTAACGTATCCAGGGAAGAAAAAGCATCAAAGAGCATTATAAATTTATTCACAAGGTTGTGGAATGTTATAACTAAGATTGGACCACTTGTCACAAAGAAGAAGCAATTCTAAAAGTCATCCAAGAGTCACATGTTATGTTTACCATTTTTATAAATCTTAGAGAAGTGATAGGTTATGTTAAAATGGAAAAGGAAGAACTTCAGTGACACTTGTCACTCAAATTGCAAGAGATAAAATGTTACCAAGGAAGGTAAAATATTTTTGAGCACCCATTTAGTGCATGAGATAAATCTACTTTGGAATTATCTCATTAATTACAACAAGGAGTTCATCACATTGATGAAGAAACACCTTGACTAGTTTGAAGGAACGTTGAACAAAGGAGTAAGAGTGCATATTTTCTAAGCATGTTCAACCATATCATTAAGGAGGTACCGCCTAAAATATTAAAGGTAATATTCATTACTTTTTGGAATTTATTTTATAAGTAAGATTTATAATAAGTAAAGGAATATATTATCTAAGGTTAAAGTTGAAAGTATTTTATTAGAGAGATAAGTATTATTTAAACATTAAAAATATGAATATTGCAATTAGAAAGCCTTTACAAAATATTGAAGATTGATTTGAGAATTAAAGCATTAGTTTTGAAGTTTTGTAAAATTGCACATTTGAGTTTACAAAACTAATTAAAATATTTGTAATTTTATAAGTTTGGAGAAATAAGGTATTCTACATCAAATTAGGAACTCAAAACTTGCAAATATTATTTTTAGAATTTCTAAATCTAGAGTTGGAGTTATAAAGAATTCGACATCAACATAGTTTTATGAAATCTAGAATTGAAAATTATATTTTTAAATTTAGGAAACAAAAGGAATTCAACTTAGGAGTTTTTGGTAAAGGAAAATTGCATTGATAGTTTAAGGCTTTTATTCAAAATTCTAAGAAACATAAATTTGAATATTTGTAAGACTTGAAATTGCATCCAAATCATTGATTGATAAAATAAAACTAAAGTTGCTATGTTTTGAAGAATAGAAGCTAAAAATTGTACTGTCATTCAAATACTAGGGAGATTAAAAGTTGTCAATAATTTGAAAATTAACCTTACTTTATTATTCAAAACTAAGGATAAATTAAGAATAGAATTGAATATAGTTTTCAATAATTATTTGATAAACTAAACTACGGAGTCATAAGGTAAACTACTTCAAAAATCCTTTGTAGTTCTAAAGAGGCAAAATGAATTATTTGAAGAACTTAAAGGTGTATTCATCAAAGTAAGGGAATTATGAACAAATTAGAAAAAGGAATATATCATAATATGCAAAGTCAAAGTACTCCTCATATTCCTTATCAACAGTGTACAATCATTCCACAAAAGGATAGTTCTATTACTCAAAATGAAAATAATATTTGGTATGTTGACTTAGGATTAAGTCATCATATGATAGGAAACCTACATTGGTTTCATTTCTTAAAAGCTACAAATAACATCGGTTTAAAACTAGTAAATGGAAAGAAGTATCTAGTTCATGGAAATGGATGTGTAACACCTAGAGCATCTCATCCTAATTTTATATTATACAATATCTTATACATACCAAGTTTGTAAACAAATCTCATTTCAGTAACTAAATTAGTTGAAAGCAGAAGAACAGTAGAATACAAATATGTGATTAGAAATAATAAATGTTTTATTAAAAGGTAAAATGAAATTGAGGCTATTGGATAAATCAGCAATGGAACATATTCTTTGGATTATATTGTACTGTCACAGGAGCTTGCAATGGTTCAAGATAATACTAATATATTTTCTGAGAGAGATTATAGAAAACAAAGAATCATTCTACTATAGAAGCATATGGGGGAATATAGGATTTAGAAAAAGAAAAATGAGAGTTCAACAAAATATTGCTCTACAAGGACATTTAAATATCAAAGGAGAACATGAACCTGAACAAGATGAAGAGTATGTAAAATATGAAGATCCATATTGAAGACTAAAGTCTTCAATAACCAAATAATGTAATACAATGGGGTGTTAGAATATATTACATTATTTTTTACATGCTAATGTACCACCTCGGGTACATATTTAGGTTAGGAAAGTGGCATATTTTAGATTAAGAGTATTTAATTTATGCACTGTAACAAATGCACAAGTGTGCAAAGTATTTTGGTAATGTAAATGTGCATAGTTGTCCACATGCACATGTGTCCATATAATAGGAAGATGAAGAGTCATATAAAGAGTGAAGGCCAAGAATCCTCCATATAAAGAGTCGCATTCCATTATATATAGATATATGGATGTGATGTAAGAAATATAGAGAGTGATAGATAGTCATATAAAACTATGATGGATATTGATGAAGTATGATGTATTTGCGGACTTTATTCAATAGATTTCAATTTTTTTGTGAGCATTTGTTATTAGCATTTATATGACTGATTTTTGAAGTAGTTTATGAGTTTTATACGCTTAGTAGTTTACCATTATCATATATTTTATATTGCATCTTTATTTTAGAAATTTTGGCTATATTATCTTATGTATTTAGCTTCAAAAGCTAACAAGCTTAAAATAGATCCCACTAGTATTATATCTTTCACCACATAATGGTATTACAACAAAACTTGGATATTATCCATGTAACACTTGGCAAGATTCAAACCTCGGTCTCCTCCTTAAATCCTTAAATATTGAGGAATCTAATTGGTTGAGTTAATGTCATTTGATAATAAAAATACTTTTTAAATATTATCGATAAAAATTGTTCGAAAACTAAAATATTTTATAATTTAATTTTTATAAAATATATATATAACTTAATTTCATTAAAAAAAGTACAAAAATATGAAATAAACTTAATGTAAATATTTCACAAAATTATGAATTATCATAACTTGCTTCACATATAATTAGGCTATAGGTTCAATATTTTTTTAATAATAAGATTGGTTTTTATTGGATTATAAATTGTAGGTTATGATTTCATTGAGAAAACATAAAAATAAATAAATATGTTTTTTTTGGTTAGTTAGTGTGAGAAACCCCTACGACATGCACAGGCCCGAGCAATCTTCTCCCAACCATGACCCCTCGTAAATTCTAGAGCTATGCCTATCAATAGGAAATTTAACACATAGTCACACACTCACCTCTCACACACAGAGTCAAAGCCCGAACTCTTGCGTTGTCCCCCATGGGACATAAACCTTATGTTAAGGAAAACCGTTCCCATATTCCTTGGAAGCCAGGACTTTCCATTCCATGGGGTGTGTCTCATTCGGGTATACCCTCAAGCTAACCGAGGGATTTTTGTGTATGCGTCATGATTTAACCCCACACCTCCTTCCAAGGATTAAAAGAAATTGCCAATAAAATACATGGTGTGGATATAAATAAATAAATTTATTATTATTTGGGAAGATATAATTTATAACAAATATTATCTTTCAACAACTACAATTAAAAAATATTTGCATGACCAAATAGTGGTATTCGAATAACTTTACCATTATGCATATATCATTTGGGAATATTCAAACCTAAGTTCCATTATTAAAAAAGAAATTTATAAGATTAAGCTAAAACCATCTAATCATATAAAAATGGGTATTTATTACATTATCACTGCATAGTGGTATACAACAAAGCTGCGATATCATCCATCTTTTGGCAAGTTTGGCAAAATTAAAACCTGTTGAAGAATATAAAAGTTGAGCTAAATAACATTTGATAGTAATAATAATATATATAATATTATTAGACTAAAAATTATTTCAAACCTAAAATATTTTATAATGAAATTTATATAAAAAAATTAATATGGATGTAAATGTTTACACGAATTATCATAACTTATTTTACAGGTAAACATCACTCTTATACTTTAATTATCACATATATACATTACTCCTATAATTTAATCCTAAAATAAATTAAAAAAATTAAAATCATTACAAACATATAAATCTGTGTAAAAAATTATCATAACTTGTGTCACATATATACATTACTCCTATAATTTAATCCTAAAATAAATTAAAAAAATTAAAATCATTACAAATATATGACTTACTTAAATAAAAAAAAAATGTGGGTCACAGCTTTACCAAATAAAAAAACAAAAAATTTAGTCGACTTTGCACGCCATCCTTTGTAATCTTGGAAAAAGAAAATTCGTCGACTTTGCACGGCGTCCTTTGGAATCTTGAAAAAATAAACGCACCTTCCTTTGAAATCTTTCAGCAAATACTTTTGCTTTAATGTGGTGTAAGATTTTTTTTTAATTAGGTAGTAATTAGTGGTGTAAAATTGACTTTACACACAGTCCTTTAAAATCTTGGAAAAAGAAAATTCGACTATGCATGCCGTCCTTTGAAATCGAAATCTTTTAGAAGAGTTGGTATCTTAACAAGAAAATCAACCCCCAAACAAAAAAATGGCAAAGCAGGCCCACTCAAAGAACAACAAGAGACACCCAGAAGGGGCCTTATAGTAAAATTCCACTCTTTATTAAAAAACAAGATGACCTTGAAACCAGGAATGGGAAGAAAACACCTCACGAGGGTCATGCTCGAAAACTAAAATTCAAGAAAAACCAGACAACTTCTCACTAAACCGCGAAACAAAAACAATGTAATCCTTGGAAGGTAATGAGAAGAAAGCATGAGAAATCCAATCAGGCCCGAGAAACCCATGAAAGATACAATTCCAAAGGGATCCAGTCCAAGGAAAACCAACTGAGTACCATCCCTGAGTTAAAAAAGGGCTCCATTTCGAAGAAAACATAACCCAATAGAGAATGAAGAGGAAAGCAATGCAATAGAGCCCAACTGTCCCTAACAGGGAAAAAGGAGGGACAGGTGTACAAAGATCTCCAAAAATGATAAACAAATTCAACCGCCACCTCCACTCAAGCTTGGGAAGACCACCATCCTCATCGATTTGGAAAGTACCAATGTTCACCACCGACCACGAAACTCCTTTTACAAAAAGCGATTGACATTTACAAAACCTTGAAACCATGTTCACGAACGTTCCAATGTCAGCACCCCAATTCCAAGAGTTGGAAAATGCTTAATCAGGGATCTCAGAAAAGGGAACACATAACTCCATCTGACATGGGCATCCCAAAGAAACCTTCTAATACCAAAGCTCCCCCTAACGAGGAAAGGACTAAAAGCCCCCAAAGTACCCAAAGCAACCTCCATCAGCACAGCTCCCATTGAGATCCATCCCCCAACAAACGGATAGCGAGGCAAAAAGAATTCATAATTTGAAAAGCCATACCTCCAGACAAGACCTTTCGGTAAGCTACACCACACTTGTCACCTTGCATCATAAATGAACGTAATCAACACATCCTCTAAGGCCAACCACAAAATCCTATCAGGATATAGAATGGGACAATATTTAAAATTTGAATTTGATTCGAAAATCTCTCCCATTAAGGCAGAAATAATTGAGGCCACTAAAATCCTCGTCCCAAAAATCTTATTCAAAATTTGAATTTGAATTCTAAAATCCAAGAAAAGACCGGCCATAAAGCGCAACAACACCTGCCCACTGATCGCATCTTTAAACTTCTCAACCGTCATCCTCCACATCTTTCAAAACATCATCAGAGGCCCAAAACATAACCAATCAACTTTGAGGCTTCTCATCATTAACCCGTATGATCAACTCTGCAAAAAAGTTCGAGTGCCACACCTTGAATCCCTGACAACCCACAACCAAATTAGCCAAATAATCAGCCGCCGCATTTGATTCCCTATACGCATGGTTGATGGAAAAATATTTGAAAGAAGAAATGTGGACCCTAGATTCATCAATGATATTTGAAAAACACCAGCCAGAACTACAAAGACCTTTAAGCAAATTCACTGTATTCAACGAATTCCCTTTAATGATGACCCTGTGACCTCCTAAATCCTTTAATAATTGAATACCCCAATAGGCAACTTTGCACTCAGCAAAATGAGAATACTGCACACCTAAGTCTTCAAAAAAAGCTAGAACAATATCACCAAAATGATCTCTAATTAATCCACCCGCGCCAGGTTTAACTAGATTTCCCTTCGACGCACCATCAAAGTTCAATTTTAACCACCCTAGAAAAGGTGGGGACCACTTAACTGAATTACAAATGTTGGGCGCTGGGGGTGGTCTAAAGTCTGGACAAAAACCCAAATTTAACTCCACGAGATAGGATAATCCCTTGGGATAGAAGGAAGGGACTCCTTTAAAGCGGCAGAAACGTTTTCACCAAATTTCCATAGAATTATTTTACAAAGATACGCCAGGTCATCCTCTTTATTTTTGAACACTCAAGAATTTTGTTCCTTCCACACTCCCCACATAATATGGGGCAAAAAGAATTTCCAAAAAAATTTCGTATGAGGCGACTGGAAATGAGACATCCACTGATTGATCATGTCAAGAATAGAATTCAGAAGCACCCAAGATAACCCAATTTGTTGAAGACAAATATAAAAAATATTCTGAAACACCCTGCACTTGAGAAGCAAATGGGTTGTAGACTCCCATTCCTGCTTGCATAAAAAACAATGATTGATAAAATTGAAACTATGCTTATGAGGATTGTCAATCGTTAGAATTTTATTTTTGGACTGCAAGCCAAAAGAAAATGTTAATCTTAGGCATCAGATTCTTCAGCTAGATTTTATCCCAGGGCCAAGCATCATTTGCTTATTGGCAGATAATAGAATAAGTTGATCTAACTAAAAATTTGCCCTCACTATCACTATTCCATACCAACTTGTCCTCCATTTCCTCACTACGAAGAACATAGCGGTGAAGCTCCAGAAGAATGGAGCTCCAAACCCTATGCTCCTAGATAGTTCTAATAAATGGTGGGGCTATCAACCAAGTCCAATGATTATTCTAGAGGAGGATAAAATCCTCCACTTTAATCAAACTGGCCTCCTTATAAAGTGCACAAATATCACTGAAACGTTGATATTCCACCAAGGGACGATCTTTTAGCCAAGGGATTGCTTGAAGACCATTTTGTTGAGAAGATTAGTTAAGAGGAGTAGCTTAAAAAATATTGGAAAAGTAACCAACAATAATAGAGTTCATGCCATCCCAAGTGTAGACAACATCTCCAGAATATGATTTCAAGGAAGAAATAAAGTTGTGAGATCTTCGAGCTATAAGAGATTTGTAGAATAAATTTGTGTTTTGATCTCCTTATTTGAGCCATTGAATTCTATATTTTTGTTTCCGTAACATTTCTTCTCTTTTTTCCCATTCCTCTAACTGATTTGTGAGTTTAATTTCATCTGCACTTCTACTCTCTATGAGACCATCTAAATGGATTTTCTTATTCAAATTTTCAAGTTGAGCAATAACTTCATGTTTTTTTATGAACATCCCTAAACTCCTTCTAGTTCAAAGTCCTGATTTTGTATTTAATGTATTGCAGTCTTTTGGAAAACTAGAACATCTTAGTCTCATACCTAAGCTTACCTTCCTTCCACAATTGTTGCATAGGAGGTCTAAAGGAATTGTATCTAAGCCACATTAATTTGAAATGAAAAGGAGAGAAACTCACATTGGTTTTTCACATTTCCACCATGATTGTCCAGTGATCCAAACCAACATTGTTAAGAGTCTTCACTTTAGGAATGTGACCATGGATTAAGAATTTTTTAGGGAGAAAAAACCTATCCAAACTCTCCATTATACAAGCTAAGCCTTGCCTTCTGTTAGACCAAGTCATAAGGCCATTATCTGCTTGGATGCCCACAAGATGGAGGTTTGTAATATATTTGCTCATGAGATCAATGCTTTTGTCCAAATTTTTATTTCTCCCTATTTTCTCATCCAGAGAGAGGATGGTATTGCAATATCCTCTATAAATATCCAAGCTTCAGGAAAATGAGATATAATATAAGTTATATCCTTCCACTATATTCATTTTTCCTCCAAAGCATATGGAGCTTAACAGTAATACGAAGCATAATTTGGATGGAATGTCTACTTTGAATAGTTATAGACAAAATACCCCAACTACCAATGTTAGGATCCTCAATCCGAACATTATTAGTTAGTATTAGTTAGTATTATTAATCATTTAATTATTATATTATTAACTCATAAAGTGAACCATCACAACCCTTCATAACGTGAACCATCACGTCTCTTCACCAACGTAGCTTTAGGGTATATATATATTACATTGGAAATTCACACAAATCATCCAAGAAGAAGAATAAGAATAAGAATCATAGATTCTAAAGGAGGGAGCCCCCTATAGCGGCAAAGCAATTACAAGGGAGCCCCCTTTGAGTGGCCTGCAATAACATTTACATTAATTTGTTAATAATTTTATAGTAAGACCTTGGGGTCTTTACCATTTGGTATTAGAGCCATGTGGGATTTTCTCAAGGATCTTCATCAAATAACTTTTGTGTGTGAGTATCAAACGTCGTTTGAGGATATCACCAAACACAACACAAGGCTGGATGAATCAATTCTTATAAATAGCTTCATTAGTGGATTGAAAGAGGAAATTAGAATGGAGGTGACAAGGTTCAATCCCTATACCATAATGTAGACCTATGGATTGACAAAATTAGTTGAAGATAAAATCAATGCACAACAATGATTAGGGAAACCACCTATGGAAAAATCATCAACCACTTACATCACTCCCAAACCTATGCATAATGGAAGGGCACAAAGCACTTACACAACTCCCAAACCTAACCGAACTTTACCAATTAAACGTCTTAGCTTTGAGGAGATGAAGGAACGATGAGCAAAAGACCTCTGCGATAATTATGATGAGCAATTTGGACCCCACCATAAATGCGCTACACTAACATTATATTTATTGAAGGAAGTTGATCCCTGTCTCTCCATAGAGCAAACAGATGAGGTAGTTGTGTCCAAAGTGACCAGTGCACCTACTCACCGCAATGAAGACAATGAGGTCGATGTGCAAGAAGTGATTGATGCACCAAGAAAGGATGAGGTAGACATACCCAAAGTGATCAATGCCAACCATACATGCACTCTACAAGACCTACACACACCTTCCTCACCAATAGTGAGTTCTCATCATATGACCAAACCTATTCGGAACCAATGTAGAGTGACTACATACTCCTTCTCCGTTGGCTCTACCAAGGAACCACAAAAGGATATGAAAGTGTTACCATCACTTTTGATGCATCATTCTAAGGTTTTTGAAGAATCCCAAGGGTTGCCCTTCCCTCATCATCACACATTTACTAATTTTTTTGTAAACCCCTCATTAATGCTCCATCCTTCTCGATATCCCTGCCTACGGAAGGATGACATTAAAAGAGTCCAAGAACTTACGCAAATCATTCTTGGAAAACAAAGAACAAAGCTCCTCACTTTGAGATTTGAGGACAAAGCTCTTTTTAAGGAGGGTGGAATGTTAGGATCCTCATTCCGAACATTATTAGTTAGTATTATTTAGTATTATTAATCATTTAATTATTATATTATTAACTCATAAAGTGAACCATCACAACCCTTCATAACGTGAACCATCACGTCTCTTCACCAACGTAGCTTTAGGGTAGATATATATATTACGTTGGAAATTCACACAAATCATCCAAGAAGAAGAATAAGAATAAGAATCATAGATTCTAAAGGAGGGAGCCCCCTATAGCGGCAAAGCGATTACAAGGGAGCCCCCTTTGAGTGGCCTGTGATAACATTTACATTAATTTGTTAATAATTTTATAGTAAAACCTTAGGGTTTTACCAACCAACCATATGGTGAATAACTATCTATTTTGGGTCCCAAAGATAAGCAATGCCACCAAAAGTCCTCTGGGAACTGAGGGAAACCACTTTTTCAGCTGGCCAAATTTTACAAGCAATTGAGTCCATATCCTCTATTGACATCTTCATTTCTTGAAGGAAAACAAGATGTGGATGATTTATCTGAATCATTCTTCTAATTTCATTTTGTTTTGAAAGACTCAATTTGATTCCTCTAATATTCCAAGTGATGATATTCATCAATACCAGGGCTAAAAAATTTGGGATGGGCATTAATATTACCTTCCTCTACAATATTTTCACCTTCTTTTACCATATGATATTGATTGGTCTTTCGACCTTCCTTTTGATTATAATCCATATTCAATTCTTTTTTCCCTATTTCTTGACTTACTCAAATTGAATTTGAGATGGCTTCTAACCTTGAAGAATGCTTGTACACAACCAAAATGCTACTAGAGGATTCAACAAAGTCTATAACTGGACTTGTATTATTTGAAGTTTTGACATTTAAAAGATTATTTTTCTTGTGTAATTTTTCTCCCTTTTTTTCTATTGAAAACCTTTGATTTGTTGGTTTGTCTCTAAGTTCTTCCCTTCATCTTTAAATTATGTTTCTAATATTTTTGTTTCCATTATTTCCTCTTCCTCACTTAGGACATCATTTATGTAAAGGATTTTAAACATATTAGCAGATGACTTAATTGATCCTTCATAACTTGTTTTTTCTGAGTGTTCTTCTTCTTAGGCATTTGAAAACCTGCTAAGTTTATATCTTCTTTATTTAGATCAAGAATTTTATTTGGGCAAGCACTAGCTAAATGACCATATTAATGGTAAATTCTACAATGAAAAGGAATTTTCTCATAGTCTACTACTTTATCCTAAGTTTCTTTCTCAAATTGTAAAGTGATATTTTAGGTAGGGGTTTGTCAAAATTCATTAAAACACAAATTCAAGCATAAATAATATGTTCAAAATTTTGAGTACAATCAGCAGTCATCATAAAAGTTCCTAAATAATTCCTAATTGAAGAAAATATGGTAGTATTCCAAAATTCAATAGGGATGTCAAAGAGTCTAACCCACATGGGAGCTATAGAAGGCATCTCTTATTTGAATTTAAATTTAGTATGCCAGGGCTTCATGAAAAGCCCTACCCATCCAAAGAACCAAGGAACCCCTTGAAAATTTTTCTCTCTATATTCATTACTAGCAAATAAAATAATAAAATAACCATTTGAATAAATAGAGATTTGTAACTCACCTTTAATTTTCCATCTTTTTACAGCCCAAGCTTTGAAAGCATATAGGCTTGGATGAAAACCCATGAACTAAAAAATTAGTCCTCTTTTTCCATATCTTCAATGCTATTCTGAATGTTACCCATATCAAGCTTAACAATAGAAGTTCCATTATATGCTTTAAGACATCTTGAATCCATTTTCCTAGGATCAATATTAGGCATTCTTAGAGGTTTATGAGAAGCCCTAAGATTAATATTAGCATCAGGTTGAGGCTATCCACCATAGAAGGCATCCCTAAAATTTATTTTTTGGGATTGAGTCTTCAAAATTATTACCCTTGATGAGAGTTTTCATAGCAAATTTATTTTATGGGTGCACCTTAGCACCAGATTCACTTGAGATCTGATCTATTTTTTGATCAATTGCTTGAAACTTGTTTTGTGATCTCTTTAATCCTTGCCCTAGACATCATGGAAAGCTCTAGTTTTCACTTTTATTTTATGCAGCAAATTGGAAGTTGTTGTCACTCAAGTTCACTGCATGATCTATTGAAATATAGATTTCTAACCCATATTGGATCCCCTATAACATATCCTACTAAAATCTTGAGTAGAAACCACAAAAATATTGGCCTCTAGGACTCGAAGGTCTTGAAAACCAATCTTTCGAGTTGTTTTCACTCAACCCAGATGAAACCCTCATATAGATGCTTGCCAAAAATGTTTTTCACACATAGGGATGTTCTAGGATCTGTGTTTCTCCAAATGATCTAAAAATTGGTGTAGACATTCTACGTTTTTTCAGGCATCTACTCTCAAAATAACTCTATACCCTATATTAGTATTCTTACAAATTTCATATTTTCATATTTACAAAGAATAAAAATAAAAGTAATAAGTTTCCATCTATATCCTCTCATAGATAGACAAAGTTTATTTGCAATTTGTTTGAAGGAGAAACCTCATATAAATACTATATAAGCACACGAAATAATGTTGAAAATGCTCTTTGTACCGACTAGAAAAAATCAATGAGCAAGGAGGCATATCAAAGAGATAATGGATGCTTGCCACTATCTAAATATACAAGTGGAGGAACTTATGACCATATGACTATCCTATTGATTTAATGGACAAGTGGAGGCCCATTCCGCACTTATCTATGATTGGTTATATGTGTACCTATTCATAATTTTTTGATATAATAAGTCAATATCCATGCTACGTAAAAGGTGATTGGTTGTGTTTCTCTCCATTTACAAGATAATTTAAGTCACTAAAACCAAGTTTAACTCATTATTTTGTTATTTTTTATGTGTGATCCCAATCACAATTATTGTAAATAATAGTGTGTGTGTATCCATATTTACAACATTGATGTTGGATATAGTGTGTATCTGTATCTAGTTAATTTATGATTTATCATGTGTCCCTAGTCACAAGTGTTAATGGAGTTTCATGTATCCAATATATATATTTGTCAATGAAGTTGTATCATTCCTCGTAGTTATGCAATTTTTGGCTAAGGAAATCAATGGGACACTCATTTTCAACTTTATCCTTCTATGTAAGCACCATGAATATACTTTCTATAACACCGTACACATAGAAAGAAGTATTTCTGATATTCTAACAAGTGTCAACCCTTTTCCAAGATTTTGTGAAAAGATGTAAAATTTTGATGGGACACTATGTCTTGTAAGCATCCTTTGATGCACTAATACCCTATGTCTTGTTTTTGTCTATCCTTGTCCCTCCAATTGTTCCAAAAGTTTATTGTATATCGATGTACCTACTCATGCCTTAGAAGTTTTACTTGAAAAATGCAGTGATCAGTATAAATAAAGAGTTATTTATTATATTAGTTATATTTTAGTCAATTATGAAACCTCGTACACACCTTTAGAAAAGGTTTGCCTTCTTGTGGTTTTTGCATCCCAAACACTATGATACTACATGATCAATCAAAAAACCTTTTTTATTAGAAGGATTGATACCTTGTGCTACCTCATGTCCAAACCCTGTATTTTTTTTTGAAGTTAAAGTGGTAAAAGGTAAAAAAATTGTTTGGCAATGGTAAGCTTTGAACCTTACCCTATTACCTCCTTGGATGACAGCTGACTGGGTAGATTGGATGGCTTGGACGACAGCTGACTGGGCAGATTGGATGGCATGGATGGTAGTGTTAGTCTTACATTGGCACTAAGAACGGGGGTGAATCAGTGTAGTTCTTTAAACTTAAATTCAGAGCTCTTAAAACTAAAATAATGAAACCTTAAAACTAGATAAAGCAAGTATCACAAAAGAGCATCACACAACACAAGATTTAATGAGGTTCACCAATGTGGCTACTCCTAAAAAATTGACTGCTTGAACTACCATCTAAATTTAGCCTTTGCAAAGTAACAACTTTACAATCAATTTACCAGCACCCATTGGAAGGAGCACCCACCCCTGATTTATATGCACTAACAGAAGGGAGCACCAACCCTTGATTTACAAGAACCTACTGGAAGGAGCACCAACACCTGATTTACTAGCACCTACTGGAAGGAGAACCAACCCCTGATGCCATGCTGCAGCCTGGACTTCAATTTTGAATCTAGAATTTTAACAAAAAATACCTTGGCATTTACAAGACCCTGACTGTTCTACTTCACCTTTACATTCTCTATGCACTCTGCTCTCACTGCGTAATCACTTCACAAAATTTGCTTCATCACAGTTGAACCTCATGATCGTATTCTACCTTTCGTGCAATCTGTTTTCTTTACAAATTTTGCACTTAGTACGATTCGATACGACTTACTCTCTATGCACTATGACGAAACTTTGCACACTGCTTTGTCACAGTTGAACTTCACGATCGTCTTCTCCCTTTCATGCACTCGGATTTCTTTACGAATTTGGCACTTAGCACAATTTGACACAACTTGCTCTCTGCACACTATGACCGAACTTTGCACACATCAACACGCATTCGACAACTTATTCACACTTAACAATTCTCCAAACATTCCTCCTTTTATAACAATATTTTCATGATGAAAACCCTAATATTAGTCGGCTTGCATAACAAATGTAAACCCTGATATTAGTCGACTATATAAAAAATGTAAACCCTAATCTTAGTCGGTTGTCATCGGTCTTAGTTAGCTTCAACTCATGAAGATATTCGGTAATCCCACTGCTCGAAGATTTCATTTGGTAACAGTGCCTGTAGCCACCGCACTGAATTTTGTTCACTCTTCATATTTTAGCTGCATGAATTCACTCTGTATCTGCCCCTGTAAATGCTGTAGAGATGTCGGTCCACTGTCATACTTCTCATTTCAGTTGGGTTCTCCTTCTTAACTTACACATTTATGACCTGTAACGAAATTGTGACATTTCTACCTCTGTATCTTCTTTTGTTGCTATTGCCACGAAAATACAACATGTCACGATATCATGACACTTTCACCTTTGTACGCTTTCTCTTAGCTTTGGCCCGTGAAAATACATGTCGCGATATCGTGACACTTTTTCTCCTTGCACTTTTTCTTTCCTTTGGCCCGTGAAAATACAACATGTCACGATATCACGACACTTTTTCTCCTTGCTCTTTTTCTTAGCTTTGGCCCATGAAAATACATGTTGCGATATCACGACACTTTTTCTCCTTGCGCTTTTTCTTTCCTTTTGCCCGCGAAAATACAACATGTCGCGATATCGCAACACTTTTTCTCCTTGCTCTTTTTCTTATCTTTGGCCCACGAAAATACATGTCGCGATATCGTGACACTTTTTCTCCTTGCGCTTTTTCTTTCCTTTGGCCCGTGAAAATACATGTCGCGATATCATGACACTTTTTCTCCTTGCTATTTTTCTTTCCTTTGGCCCACGAAAATACATGTCGTGATATCGCGACACTTTTTCAAACCTACTTTCTCTCTCTTGTTTTAGTCATAAAAATGCGACATGCCACGAAATCACGACACTTTTCTTACTTGTTCTCTTTCTTCGAACTTATCGCGAAATAACGATACTTTTTCCTGCTTTCTCTTTCTCTTCCAACATGTCGTGAAATTGCGATAGTTTTTCCACTTGAATTTTTCTCTTCCAACATTTCACGAAATCACGACAATTTTTCTTGCTTTTTCTCTCTTTTCCAACATGTCGCGAAATCGTGACAGTTTTTCCTGCTTGTTGTATATGTTGCAATATTGTGACACTTTTCTTACTTGTCTTTTTCTTTGATCTTTTGCATATGGGCCACTTTGGTCTTCTTGGAAAATCATTGTACATACTTTGAGTAACCTTTGAACTCCTATTTCCTGCATCTGAATAGCTTTTGAACTTCCTGTCCACTGCATCAATAGATCTATCTGACTGTGTTGACAACAATGACAATACTGCTGCTGCACCTTGCTCAACAATCTCCCCCTTTGGAATTGTTGGCAATACATGTGCAATTTTCTATAAATCTTCTCCCCCTTTGATAATAATACCAAAGGGCTACTGCAGACTCCCCCTAAGTCCATGCACAACATTCTCAGGCACAATTTATTACACTTAGAAAACATCATAAGCATGAGCAAAAAGATAATCAAATACTTAAATGCTCCCCCTGAGAATGTGATCCTTGTAGCTAGTCAATTCTTGGGAAGTGTGACCACTCCCAATTTATTGCGAAGGTACTCAAAAACTTCCTTGGGCAATGGTTTTCTGAAGATATCTGCTACTTGCTATGTAGTTGGAACAAAATCCAACTTAACCTCACCTTCCGCAACTTTCTCCTTCAAAAAGTGATACCTAATAGCAATGTGTTTTGTGCGTGAATGCATAACCGAATTCTTGGAGATGTTAATGGCACTAGTGTTATCACACTTAACTGATATTGGCTCACTAAATATAATACCAAGATCTTTCAGGGTTTGTTTCATCCACAATACCTGCGTACAACATGTTGTTGCTGTAATATATTCTGCCTCTGTTGTCGATAAATAAACTGACTCTTGTTTCTTACTGTGCCATGCGACCAATCTGTCTCCAAGATAGAATGCACCTCCACTGGTACTCTTTTTGTCATCTACACATCTTGCCCAATCTGCATCTAAATACGAAATAAGGGTGAATTCTTTACCTTTTGGATACCATAACCCATACTCCATAGTACCCTTGAGATACCTAAGAATCCTCTTCACTACTGTCACATGAGTCTCCTTGGGATTAGCCTAAAATCATGCTACCATGCATACTACATGCAAAATATCTAAAGGTACAGCAAGATCCCAATCATAGGTTTGTACATGGTTTGATCATCAGGTGGAGATTTGTCATCCTTACTCAACTTGCAACCTGTCGTCATGGGAGTGCTAACTGGCTTACAATCCTCCATTGTGAACTTTTTTAACATCTCTTTCACATATTTAACTTGAGAAATAAATATGCCCTTCTTATTTTGATTAACTTGCAACCCGAGGAAATACAAAAGTTCACCAATCATTGACATTTCAAATTATTTTTGCATCTTATTTGCTAAATCTTTACATGACTCATCTTTGCTGCTGCCAAATATGATATCATCTATGTATAAAACAAGAATAATAAGATAGCCATTTTCTGTTTTGACATACAAATTACTATCCACCATACCTTTCTTAAACCTTTGTTGGGTGAGATAGTTGTCTAGCCTTGCGTACCATGCTCGGGGTTCCTATTTTAAGCCATTTAATGTTTTCTTCAACTTTCAAACAAGGTTGGGATCATCACCAAGTTGAAAACCATCTGGTTGCTCAATATAAACCTCTTCTTCAAGTTTCCCATTCAAAAACGTTGATTTCACATCCATTTGATAAACTTTGAAATTCTTGTAGACTGCTAAAGCCAGAAACATTCTAATTACCTCTAGTCTAGCTACTGGTGCAAAAGTTTCCTCAAAGTCAATACCTTCAACGCATAACCCTTACATACCAATCTTGCTTTATTTTTTACTACATGTCCGTGTTCATTCAATTTGTTTCGAAAAATCCATTTAGTCCTGATTATATTTTTATTTACAGGTCTAGGTACTAACTCCCAAGTTTCATTTTTCTTGATCAGATCTAATTCTTCATTTATTTCCTTCATCCAAATTTCATCTTTGCTTGCATCAGCAACATTTTTGGGCTCAATGCTGGATAATAGAGAGTAGTTACTTACTACTCTTCTTCTTGTCTGAACACCAACTTTGGGGTCTCCAATTATTTGCTCCCTATGTGATTTTTCTGCCACTTGCCTGTTTTGAATTTCTTATTTTCTTCCACTTCTAAATCACAACTTAAATCATCCGAGTCAATTTTTTGTATCTTTTCTGTTTTGTTTTCCTCATCTTCTTCAATAACCTCTTCATAAATTGGGTAGTTCATTTCATAGCTAATTACTCGTTCTCTACCTTCATCAAATTTAACATCGGCACTGTCCACAATTTTCTTTAGCCTATTGTTGTAGCATTTGTAAGCTTTGATTTTTGATGAATAACCAACAAAAATACCTTCATCCGCTCTATCTTCAAACTTACTAAGATTATCTTCAGTTCTTTTGATATAGCACTTGCTGCCAAAAACTTTGAGGTATTTTGTTGTTGCTCTTTTATTGAACCACAACTCATAAGGAGTTTTTCTTTCATGTGTTCTTAGCATGTACCTATTTTGTATATACACCACAGTATGGACTGCTTCTTTCAAAAATCTGTCTACTACTCTACTTTCAGCCAACATAGTCCGTGCCATTTCCTACACTGTCCTGTTATTTCTTTCTACCACTCCATCTGCTGAGGTGTCATGGCTGCTAAAAACTGTCTCCTAATATCGTATTTTTCATAGTACTCTGTACACTCCTTTGAAATGAATTCTCCTCCTCTATTTGATCTTAAACATTTGATCCTCTTTCGTGTTTCATTCTCAACATGGTTCTAGAAAATTTTGAACATATCAAGAGCTTTTGATTTATGCTTCAAGAAAAATATTCATGTCATTCTGAAATAGTCATCAATGCACAACATAAAATATTTGTCACCATTTATGCTTTGTGTTCTCATGGGTCCACATAAATTAGTGTGTATTAGTTCCAAACATTTTCTTGAGTACTCTTTTGTTTTGAATGTGACTATATTTTGCTTCCCCTTTTGACATGAAGCACAAATTTTGTTTGCAGGTTTGCTGATGGTGGGAATATCTCTCACTGCCATTTTTGAGGTGATTTTTACTAGATTATCAAAACTGATATGACCGAGTCTTTTGTGCCACAACCAATTTTCTTCTTCCTGTCCAATAAAACAAGCTCCTTTTGAAGTCTCTGAGAGCATGTACAGGTTGCCAGATGTCCTTGATCCAGTTGCTATCAATTTTCTATTGTTTTTTTTTCTGACTTCACAACCCTGCTTCATAAAAACTACTTCATGACCTTTATCACAAATCTGACTTACACTCAACAAGTTATGTTTCAAACCATCCACAAACAAGAATTCTTCTAACTTAATTTTTCTGTCACTAATTTTAATTGAACCTTTACCAACTATCTTAGCTCCATCATTATTTCCAAACTTTACTGAACCACCTTCATATTTCTATAACTTATCAAATTTATGTTTGTCACCTGTCATATGAATGGAGCATCCACTATCAAGTATCCATGGTACATATTTATTCTGTGCTTTAAATGTTGTTTGTATGATTAAGGATTATTTTTCTTTCTTAAGTCACTCTTTTCCTTTCCATTCTGTTTTGATAGTAGCTTTGGGTTCTTGTTTTGCCTTTCCCTTATCCATAGCTTGTGCATGTTTTTCGAGAAGTTTCATATTTTGTCTCATCCTATTTGGTTGAAAATTTCTTCCTTGAAATTGATTTGATGCAAATGTACTTCTACAGTTTCTTGCAATGTGCCCAAAATTATGATAGTTATAACATTCTACTGTATAATTCATCAGAGGAGAAAAAGCATTTCTACTTGGTGAAATTCCTTGGTCTTACATTATATTTGTAGTCTGAGATTTTATGTCCATAGCCATTGCATTTAAAACAGAAACCAAAAAAGGGATAATTGAACCTAGGTGATGGTCTTTGCCATGTTGTTGTAGGAGCCATAGGTCTTCTTCTTCTTTGATGTGTGACATTGGTGAATCCATCATTGTCAATTCTCCTTTCATGCCTGGCATTATTGCTTTCTTTTGCATGAGACGTTTTTCCTTGATCAACCTGATTCTTATCTTCATTCTTTATGGATTCTAAATTTCTAGCCTTTGATCCATTTGATGATTCTCCTTCGACGAAACCTAGACCAAATTTGATGCCTGCAGGCCTTTGGTCATTTATGATATTATCTAGCTTCATAGAACTTTCTTCATGTTTGTGATAACAACTAATTTTCTTATTCATATCTTCTAGCTGCATTCTTAAACCAACAATCTCTTCTTCTAGCTTGCTGCAATAATCTATTTTCATGGTTATTTGCACTTCGAGATCTTCGGAGATTTTCTTGGATTCTTCTAACTGTACTTTCAAACTGGTTATGATTTCATTTGCATCCTCAAGCTTTCTTGAAATTTTCTTATTCTTTTTCTTTTCTATCTTCCACTCTTCAAGTGCAAAGATCAACTCACCTTCTAGATCTACTTCAGCCTCAAGGTTTTCACCACTTACTTCAGAGTTCACTCCTTATTCCTTTTCTGATTTTACTTCTTCAAATGCCATAAAAAGAGCTTCACCTGTTTCTTCTTCAGAATCCTCACCAAAGCCATCTTCTAATGAACTGGCATTCCTAGAGATGAAACTTTTCTTCTTGAAGTTGCCTTTTCTAAAATTCATTTTCTTCTTCCAGTCACTTCTTTCTTGGTGCGATCCTTCATCATTTTTGTTCTTCTCTTTAAGTGGACATTTAGTCATAAAATTCCCAACGCCTCCATAGTTGAAACATTTAAGTGGTATCTTTCCTCTATATTTTTCTTTTCCCCTTTTTAGTTTTCTAACAAAGTTTGCTTCTATTTCATCTGATGTCTCTTCTTCCTCGGACTCTTGTTTTGCATTTTTGTTTTTAAGGGATTTAAAAGCCGCTTCTCTGTCTGTGGGTTTAGATCTTCCTATCCTCATCTCATATGTAGTCAAAGAACCATACATCTCATCTATACTAAAATAATTTAGATTTTTAGATTCTTCTATCGTTGAGACTTTAGAATCAAACCTTTGAGAAAGAGATATTAATACCTTTTTCATGATGGTAGAGTCTTCGATATCCTCATCGAGTCCTCTGATCGCATTAATGATTCCATTAACTCTCAGCATATATGCCTCAATGTTTTCATCATAATTCATATTTAATGCTTCGAACTGAGCTCGATGTGTCTGTAACTTGGCCTCCTTGATCTTATCATCTCCTTCATGAATACTTCTCAGTTTGTGCCATATTTCTTTTGTCGTTTTATAGCTCATGATCTTTACTAGTTCATTGTCTGCTAATCCGCACATGAGAGCATTCGTTGCTTTTGAGTTATTATCAAATAGTTTCTTTTTGTCAGCCTCTTTTGGAGAAGTGATGGGTATAGTGTATCCACTAACTACTGAATCCTAGATGTCGTATCCCAAAACACAGAGATATGTTTGCATCCTGATTCTTCAGAACGTGTAATTAGATACGTCAAACAATGGTTCTTTGTTTGATGAGAAGCCTTCACCACCTGCCATTGTGTTACTTCCAAGATCATCCTAGCCGGTTAAGATTGTACAATAACTTGGCTCTAATACCAATTGTTAGTCTTACAATGGCACTAAGAGGGGGGGTGAATCAGTGTAGTTCTTTAAACTTAAATTCACATCTCTTAAAACTAAAATAATGAAACCTTAAAACCAGATAAAGCAAGTATCACAAAAGAGCATCACACAACACAAGATTTAACAAGGTTCACCAATGTGGCTACTCCTCAAAAATTGACTTCTTGGACTACCATCCAAATCCAGCCTTTGCAAAGCAACAACTTTACAATCAATTTACCAACACCAACTGGAAGGAGCACCCACCCTTGATTTATCTACACTAACAAAAAGGAGCACCAACCCCTGATTTACTAGCACCTACTGGAAGGAGCACCAACACCTAATTTACCAGCACCTACTGGAAGGAGCACCAACCCCTAATGCCAAGTTGCATCCTGGAATTCAATTTTGAATCTAGAAGTTTAATAGAAAACACCTTCGCTTTTACAAGACCTTGATTGGTCTACTTCACCTTTGTGTTCTCTGTGCACTCTGCTCTCACTACGCAATCACTTTGTACACTCTGCTTCATCACAGTCAAACTTCATGATCATCTTATCCCTTTCATGCACTCTACTTTCTTTGCAAATTTTGCACTTAGTACAATTTGACACGACTTGCTCTCTGCGCACTACGACCAAACTTCGCACACTCTGCTTCGTCACAGTCAAACTTCACAATTGTCTTTTCCCTTTCGTGCACTCTGCTTTCTTTATGAATTTAACACTTAGCATGATTTGACACAACTTGCTCTCTGTGCACTATGACCGATATTCGCACACATCAACACGCATTCGACAACTTATTCACACTTAACAATTCTCCAAACAACCCTCCTTTTATAATAATATTTTGATGATGAAAATCTTAGTCGGCTTGCATAACAAATGTAAACCCTAATATTAGTCAACTGTATAAAAAATGTAAACCCTAATATTTGTCGGCTATCATTGGTCTTAGTCGGCTTCAACTCATGAAGATATTCGGTAATCCCATCGCTCAAAGATTTCATTCGGTAACAGTCCCTGTAGCCACCGCACTGACTTTTGTTCACTCTTCATATTTTAGCTGCATGAATTCACTCTGTATCTGCCCTATAAATGTTGTAGAGATGTCGGTCTACTATCATACTTATCATTTCAGTCGGGTTCTCCTTCTTGACTTGCGCATTTACGACCTATCACAAAATCGTGATATTTCTGCCTCTGTAGCTTCTTTTGTTGTTGTTGCCATGAAAATACAATATGTCGCGATATCACGACACTTTCGCCTCTGTAAGCTTTCTATTAGCTTTGGCCTATGAAAATACATGTCACGATATCGCGACACTTTTTCTCCTTGCGCTTTTTCTTTCCTTTGGCCCGCGAAAATACATGTCGCGATATCGTGACACTTTTTCTCCTTGCTCTTTTTCTTAGCTTTGGCCCATGAAAATACATGTCGTGATATCATGACACTTTTTCTCCTTGCGCTTTTTCTTTCCTTTGGCCCACGAAAATACAACATGTCACGATATCGTGCCACTTTTTCTCCTTGCTCTTTTTCATAGCTTTGGCCCGTGAAAATACATGTCGCGATATTGCGACACTTTTTCTCCTTGCTCTTTTTCATAGCTTTTGCCCGTGAAAATACATGTCGCGATATCACGACACTTTTTCTCGTTGCACTTTTTTTTTCCTTTGGCCCACGAAAATACATGTCGCAATATCACGACACTTTTTCAAACTTACTTTCTCTCTCCTATTTTAGTCGTGAAAATGCGACATGTCGCAAAATCGCGACACTTTTCTTACTTGTTCTCTTTCTTAGAACTTATCGCGAAATCGCGATACTTTTTCCTGCTTTCTCTTTCTCTTCCAACATGTTGCGAAATCGAACTCCCTACCTTATTGTGGTTTTTGCATCCCAAACACTATGATACTACATGATCAATCAAAAAACATTTTTTATTAAAAGGATTGATACCTTGTGCTACCTCATGTCCAAACCCTATATTTTTTTTGGAATTTAAAGTGGTAAAAGGTAAAAAAATTGTTTGACAATGGTAAGATTTGAACCTTACCCTTTTACCTCCTTGGACAATAGTTGACTGGGTAGATTGGATGGCTTGGACGACAGTTGACTAGCCAGATTGGATGGCATGGACGGTAGGGAGTTCGACTCCTATTTCCTTTCCTCCTTTCCTCCCTATTTTTCTTCTTTCCTATATATTCCCTAAGTTTTCTAAATTAGTTAATTCTCCTATTATTTAAGCATTATAAACACTGCATTTTGGTGAATTAATAATACTTTACATTTTTCTATTGCTCCACCTAACTATCATACCACATCTGGTATCAGAGCGAGGTCGAAGAGGGTCTACAAATCGAGGTCGAAGGAGACCAAAAACACACAAAATGAGGTGAATCAAGGTGAGGTCGAGAGAGTCTACAACACGTGAACCGAGGTGAGGTCAAGAGGGCCCATGAATCATAAACCAAGGTGAGATCGAGAGAAGGCCCACATAGAGAGAATGAGAGGAGGAGGAGAAAACCACAGGAGAAGCCAACCAAACATTGACACATGGTGAGGAGAGATCAAGACCAATGCAGACTCGAGACCAGACAATAGGAAATGTGGCAGACCAGAAGATAGGCTACATGGTGAGCAAAGGTGACAATCGACGTGGCAAGGAGAAACATGATTGAGAAGGAGGCAAAATGGCAATAATTGATTATCCGAAGGGAATCGAGTGACATTGTGTGTGTTGAGGGTTTTAAACACCTCAAACAACATCGCAAAGTGGATGTGGGACTAAAGTCCATTTATTTTTTTTGTCTTGTGCACGACCACGATAACATAAAGGAGGCAAGCCTCTGTTGCCTTCCCGTCGGGCCATGTAGCTTGACTGGCTTGAGGAGCCAACCTTAAGGCTCCCTCCCTTGGCGGATTGTAGGTTTGAAACCCGACGATAATGTTGTTTCATTATTTTTTATGAAAGCAAAAGTCAAAAGTCTTGAAATTGATGTTTTTTGCCTTTGGTTCTCATTGGCGGTGGTGGCCGAGTTGGTAAGCATGATTTTTTGAAGGAGATAGGTTTCGGGTTCGATTCCTGCAAGGGTTTAAATTTTTTTTAAGTTTTTTTGAAAATTTTCTTTATATTATTAAATTAATTATTTATATTATATTTAATAAATTAAATATAGTTGTTTTTTTAAAAAAATCTTTTTTTAAGGGCAATTTGTTTATTTATTAAATAGTAATATAGATTTGTTTTAATACTATAAAAGAAGGAGAATATTGCCTAAGATACAATTCATTGTAATAGAAGGGTTCATTTTTCACTTGATTCAAGGAATCACAAACTATAGAAATCTTGTGTAATAAGCCTAAGAGGCTTAGTTTTTTTTGTAAAAGAGAAAGGATAAAATTTGTAAATTTGTAAAGAGGCATTGATGATAAGACCAAATGGTTGTTATCATGCCTTATGTGTAATTTTAGCAATAGAAGGTGCAAAGAGTTTCGATGAAAAAGTAAGAGGTTATGGGCTAAACATTGTGTTTAGCCAACTTTAGAATGTAGTAATTGCACATCAAAGGCATCTTGACTCAGGGTACAAGGAAGAATTTAAAGATAACTCTTTCAGGAGTCAATTTGAACAATCAGAATCCATACAAGCTGCACCACAAGAATCAAAATATACACACTATAGTATTTTAGTGGAAATTTTAGAACCAAAATCACCAAAAATAATATTGATAAGTGACGACAAAGAAGAAGTAGCAAAAAATTTCGTGAATCAAGAGATAGCATCCCCACATCAAGAGGAACAAGCAATCAATGATAGAGTAAATCAAGTCAGATTTGAATTAAATTTGTAATCTCTTATTTCTTCTTTCTTCTTCCTTCCTTATTTGAAAAAGCAGATTACTTTATTATAACCATGAAATAAAAATATTTTTTTAGTAACTATGGCCTCACACAACAGTTTACTTATACCAAAGTTCAACGTTTATGACTACGAGTATTGGTCTACAAAAATGGAGACCCTGCTCATAGGAAGAGGTTTGTGGAACATAATAGAAGAGGGTTACATAGAACCCTCAGACTGGACAACACTAAGTGCCATAGACAAGAAAACATGAAAAGAAGGACAAAAGAGCAACTCTTATGCTCTTTCTCATCTCTAAGTAGCATTGGAGAAAAATATATTCCCTAGAATCACTGCTTGTACGATTGCACAAGCTGCATGGAAATATTTGAGTGATGGATTATAGGGTAGTAATCAAGTGATGTAGGTGAGTCTTCAAACACTAAAAAGAGATTTTGAAAATATCAAAATGAAATATGATGAAAAATTCAGTGATTATTGTGTTAGAGTAAAAGCAATTTTTGATAAAATGGTTACACTTAGCAAGGAAATCAAGCCTGAGATAATTGTAACAAAAAATTTTCTAACACTTCCATAGAGATGGAATCATATTGCCATAATTATAGAAGAATCCAAATATCTTTCCACTTTAACATTTGATGCATTAATTGGATCGTTAATGTCACATGAAGAGAGATTTCTGAAATCTCCTTCAACCAGCTATGGAGGCGACAAGAATGCCTTCACATCCAATGAAAATATTGTAAGAGGATGTGGAAGAGGTCAAGGTAGAGGACAAAAAAGAGGTATAGGCAGAGGCAATTGTAGAGGAGTCAACCAAAATAGAGGAGGCAACCAGAACAGAGGAGGCAAATCCAACAAAGGAGACAACTCATATAGAGGAGGCAATCAGCATAGAGGTGGAAATCAAAATCAAGGAGGAAATCCAAGACAAAGTGGAAATCAAGGGTGAGGAGGCAATATCTTGTTTCAACTATGGCAAGCCAGGTCACTTTGCTCGTGATTGCTGGTCAAAATATTCACAAGGCAGTAGTAGTAAATATGGAAATTATGGAGAAAAATATGATACCTCTAATATTTTTCTTTCATATGGACAATCAGAATATAATCTAAATGACACATGGATTCTGGATATTGGTTGCTCAAATCATATGAGTGGCAAAGAAAATTTATTTACAACTCTAGATTCCACTTATAAATACAAAATTAAATTAGGGGATGATAAAGCATTGCAAGTAGAGGGGATTGGAGCCATGGAGGTTCCAACCAAAGAATTACTAAAGAAATTCTATTACACTCCAAAGCTCCAACACAATTTGTTAAGCGTTGGATAAATTATGGAGAACAATTACAAACTTGTATTTGATAAAGGACGATGTATCATTTTTGATAAAAACAATTGTAATCGTGTCATCACATAGGTCCCCATGACCAAGAATTTTTATATCTATTTCATCATTCATATTTTAGCATAAATAATATTCTATAGTTTACATTATCTATTTTTCTAGGATCATATCAGGTTCTTAGCAGCTTCCTGGATTCAAGTGTATTGCCTCCGACTGTACTGGAAAAGGTACGTGTAACTTCCGTTTTAGTCATAGGTCTGGTCAAAGCACCCTAGAAATTAGGATATGATCAGTTGGTTTGATGACTAATTGACTTTCGTAGTGCTATGTCCATAGTGCTACTTCCATAGTGCTACTTTCGTAATGTTGACCTGTTCACAAAGGAAGACATCCAAACACACCATATGGCATAGAAACTAACAATTCACACAATAAATCATCACAGATATCACTTTTCATCCATTCATAGTAATTTAAGTATAAGATGTTCATATAAGCAAATTAACCCAAGTGTTCATCAAATGTCCACACTCACTCACAAAATATAGCAGTTTGGAGGTGCAAAATTAGGCAATATAAAAGTAAAATGTAACCTATATCCTTAACCTATCATTTTCCCCCCAACTGGAATGGTTGCATGTCCCTATGCAACTAACTAACATCACTAATGGTCTTGGGTGTTGCAGCAGTAGTCTCCAATTCTTCATACCATTTTTTTTATTATGGCTAGGCGTTCTTCAAACTTGCTCTTGATAAAGCCAAGGTGAATATTGTATTCAGTCTTTGCTATGCCCATGCGAGTGTCAACCTCTTCCTTTAGTGCCCGTGCTTCTTTCTGCAGACATGTCAGAAGGACTGTTGTTGAATCTGTTGGTTTCCCTTGAACAAAACCCTCCTGCTGAATTTTCTCATCATTAAACTTCATTTTTAACTTCTGCAGTGGTTCTGTTGGACTGAAAGTCACCTTCTTTCTGTCTGAAACAGGGTTTCCTTTCGTGTTGCTGTAACAGGCGTAGACCTCTTTGGAACCGAGGCTTTCTTCTTAGCAGCAAATTTCGTTTTAGTGGATGGTTCCGGCTCTGTTTCTTTCGACCCCTCATCTGATGAATAGGGAGCATTCATCTCAGGAAAATAGGAAGGACCGTCATCCTCTTCTGGTTTGAGGGGTTCTTCTTCAATTGCAAACTCATGCTCCTCTTCATAGTCATTTTCTTCTTCGGCCTCTTCTGCAGTTTCAACTTTGTGTGCAACATTACCTTCTGAATCGTCATCCTCTGCTTCTTCCTCTGACTCAGCCTCAGATTCTGTTGCTCCTGTAGAGGTAACCAAATCATCCCAAGTGACTTGGGGATTATTTCTAATACTGTCTAGAACTAGAAGCTTTATAAGGTCGGGATGTGCAATGGCTCCCGTCTGTCCATTCCTCACCGTTCTTGCCATTATCTTAATGGATTCCTTTAAAAAAATAAGGCACATCCAAAATGCCATGTCATCCACTTGCCAGGTCAATACCCACCTCTTCTAAATGTGTCATAACAGAATGATCTGTATCAAAATTATCACTTGATTGTATGACCACTAAGTTTATAAATAAGTGAAATTTTGTAGTAACAATCCTCCCACAGTGACAACTACAGAACAACTGATATATACAAGGACTACAGAACAAGGCATACAAATGTAAAGACTGTCTCCCCCCAACTGAAAACATTCCATGTCCTCATGGAGGTAAGGTAAAAGAAGGTTCAAAAAATAGAAAGGAGATGAACACTGTGAATTAAAATTTACAAATAAAAAACAATCTTAAACGAAAATACAATGAAAGGAATAGAAGCAATACCTATGAAAGCTTGACTGAGTGAAGGTGCCAGACAGTGCGCCAGGAAGAACATGGACCCAACAGAATCAATACTGTGGAAAAGGCTCTGCCAAGTTGAAGGAACTCCAAGAACTGATCGAGCCAAAGATATCACTTTTTTTTTTTTTTTTTCAAGTCACACCTGCCAGCAACCTGGTTTTCAAATGTGACTTGTCCAATAGCGCCAGTAAAACTGGTTTTCACGATTGGATTGATTTGAGCAAGGAGAGGAGCCAGTTGCCTGGTTTTCATCTTGTCCTTGGTCCCATGATGCCGGTTAAGGTTTTCATCATGGAAACTTATTCTCAATTTTTTTTTTTTTTATTGAATGCTGAAGAGACAAGTTCACAAACTGACAGTAGGAATTGCAACTCTGCCTCTACAAGCACCTGTTGAAGAAAATCAACTTTGGATAATGGTTGATGATAAACCTTCAAGCGATGGCCATTGACAAGCATTCCACGGGAGGAGTCATCAATGGCTTTCAGTTGAACAGTCCCATTTCCAAAGACATCAGTGATTTTGTAAGGTCCCAACCATCATGTGCGTAACTTCCCTTTAAAGTTTTGGAACTTGGAATCGTAGAGTAAGGTCCAATCCCCAACCTGAAATGTTCGAGGGGTAACGTGTTTGTCATGCCAGATTTTTTGTTGCTACTGTATCAACTCAGTCCGATGAAGTGCATCAAGTTGAAGTTCATCCAACTCATTCAACTGAGCAAGTCAGGCTTGTTGAGTAGTGTTAAGATCAATCCCAACTTCTACAGCAGTCCGCAATGTTTGTATCTCAAATTCAATTGGCATCACAGCAATCTTCCCATAAACCATTTCATATGTGAGACTATAGTAGTCTTCCATGTAGTATTATAGGCCCAGACAGCCTCCTTAAGTCGTTGAGACCAATCTGCACGATGGCCAGCTACTGTCTTAGTGAGAATGTTCTCGAACTCTCGATTTGTAACCTCCACCTGACCATTGGCTTGGGGGTGGTACGGTGAAGATTTTCGATGATGGAGTTGATATTGTTGAACAAATGCAGCAATAACATCAGAGGTAAACTGTGGTCCCTGATCAGTTACTATCTCACGAGGAGCACCAAACCGATGGAAGATGCTATCATACAAGAAATCAGCAACCTTTTCCTTCGTAGCTTGCTGTAATGCTTTCACTTCGACCCATTTGGTAACATAGTCTGTGCAGACCAAAATGTACTCATGAAGTAGACTTGGAGGACTGATGGGGCCAACAAAGTCTAAACCCCATTTTTCAAATGGTTCGAGCATAATCTGAGGCTGAAGTGGCATCTCCGATGAGGTTGTAGGTTTACCCATGCGTTGGCATGGATCACAGCGAGCAACATACACACGAGCATCCCGATGCATTGATGGCCAATAATAGCCAGTTTGAAGGACTTTGTAAATGGTTTGTTTGGTAGCATTGTGTCCTCCACAGGGCTCATCATGAGCAGCCCTCAAAATATCATAAGCGTCTATTTCCTGCACACATATTTGAAGAGCATGGTCAGGGCAATGTTTAAACAACATACCATCTATCCACATATAAGGAGCACTCTCATGAACCAACATTTTCTATTCAAATCATGAGAAGTGTGATGGCATTTGTCCTGTAACCAAGAAGTTAGCAATATCTGCATACCAGGGTGTATAAACAGAAACAACAAATAAATGTTCATCTGGGAAAGCATCATGTACCTCTTCTGGTTTAGCAGGAGCTTGTAAACGTGACAAATGGTCTGCCACTATGTTATCCTTACCCGGCTGATCGACTATGGTGACATCAAACTCCTGTAACAACAATAACCACCGTACAATCCTACCACTAACAACTGCTTTATTCATCAAATATCGAATTGCAGCATGGTCAGTATGAACAAACACTTTATAGCCAAGGATGTAATACCAGAATTTGTTCATTGCATAAACAACCGCAAGAAACTCTTTTTCCGTGACTGTATAATTCAGTTCAGCATGATTAAGGTTCTTACTAACATAATACAGTGCATAAGAATCCTTTCCTTCCACTTGCATTAAAACAACACCTATTGCTCTATCAGATGCATCCGTATGTATGTGGAATGGCAAGTTCCAATTTGGTCCTCTAAGGATAGGTGTGCTAGTAAGTTTGTCCTTCAAGTGTTGAAAATATTTGTCACACTCATTAGTCCATTCAAAATCATTAGACTTCGTTAACAAGTGAAACAAAGGTGCTGCTATTTTGCTGAAATCCTGAATAAATATCCTATAATATCCAGCATGCCCTAGAAAATTGCGTACCTCTGTTGGGGTCTTTGGTGGCTGTAGTGAATTGATAACTTGAATTTTTGCAGGATCAACTTGTATACCTTGGGCAGAGATAAAATGACCTAAAACAATGCTAGAAGTCATCATAAAATAACACTTCTCATGACTAAGGGACAAATTGTGTTGCTGACATCGTTCAAGGACCTTTTTGAGCTTACCCATAGTTTCTTCAAAAGTCTTACCATATATGGTAAAATCATCCATATAAACTTCCAAGCCATAAACACTAAGATCAGTGAAGATAGAAATAATAGCTCGCTGAAAAGTAGCAGGGGCATTGCAAAGTCCAAAAGGCAATACAGGATATGCAAAGGTGCCCCAAGGACTTGTAAATGTAGTTTTTTCTTGATCCTCATCGGCTACTTTTATCTGGTTGTATCCACTAAATCCATCAAGAAAAAAAAAATATTCTTGATCGACAAGAGTATCAAGGACTTGATCAATGAAAGGCAAGGGAAAATGGTCTTTCTTAGTAGCTTTATTGAGTTCCCTATAATCAATGCAAACATGCCATTTTCCATTCTTTTTGGGTACAATGACCAAGGGTGACACCCATTGACTATCAGAAATGGGGTAAATAAACCCAACTTTCAACAGTTTCTCAATTTCCTCTTTTACAATTTCCTTAAGAGCTGGATTGACCCTCCGTTGAGGCTGCCTAACCGGGTGACTATCCTCTTTGATGTAAATCCTATGAGTACAAACAGAAGGATGAATACCTCGCATTTCACTATAATCCCAAGCAACTGCAGTTTGATATTCTGTGAGTAATGCTGTAAGTTGTTTTTCTTGGGAACTAGTCAATGCATTATTAATGTTCAATGTCTTTCCCGAAGAGACCTCAATTTGCTTACAATTGGATATGTTAGAATCAATCCCTGACAACTCTTTAAGAAAAGGATTGAGAGGACAGTAATGAGGTAGAAACTTATGCAATAATGACTTATGTTGTGCTGTTGATGGAGTACAAAGTGAAAAGGGACATTCTACCAAGTGAGGCAACTCAGCAGAGTCAGTTGGTTCTTTGTCTTCATGGAGATGTTGTTCAATAGTAATCATGGACAATTATTGTATTAATTCATCACCTGCAGACTCATCCACCCAGATGTGTTCATCATCATTATTAGGAGTAGCAGGTGGATACAAGGTTAACGTTTTGTTTCACATCCCATCGGATATAGTCATAGTCCCTGTTCTGCAACTGATGCAAGCATCAGCAGTGGCTAACCAAGGTCGTCCCAGAATCAAAGGATGCCCTCCCAATGTTGTCTTAGTTTGAAGAACTACAAAATCGACAGGGTACTCCCAAGAGGAAACTATTATCATGAGATTTTCTAAAATTCCCTCTGGCTTAATAGTAGATCTATCAGCCAACTGTAAAACAGTTTGGGTTGTTCGTAAATCATGCAGTCCCAAGGCATCAAAAGTATCCTTGGTCATGACATTAATGGCTGCACCAAGGTCTACAAGAACATTTTTCAGACTATGTTTACCGATATGGACCAAAACAATAGGAACCCCAGGATCCATATATTTAGGCACAACAAGTTTACCAGCCATTAGATCAGAAAGTTGTCCCATGAACTGTATTGTCTTGGGTTCTTTAGACTTCCTTCCTGGTCTTTTAGTACAGATATTTTTTATGGCCTTAGCATATATGGGGACATATTTAAGAGCTTGCAACAAAGGTATCTTCACATTGATGTTGTGTAGTTCCTCTAATAAATCAAAGCCTTGTTTACTGTTGTTCTTCTGTGTTTCCAATCTCTCAGGGAATGGAGGTTTGAGGTTGGTGACAGAACCCTTATTAGCTATTGTAGACTGACTAGTTTCTGGTTCTGGTCCAGATAGGGGAATTCTTTCTGAATTATCAACCAGTGGACTAGTAGTTGGTAATGTTGGGGCTACAGGATTTGTCACAACATCATCCTTTGTTTCCTCCACAATGAAAGGTGGACCAGGATCCACTAATCGTTTGCTTGACCTAAGTTGTATATCATCAACTGGTGAAAAAGAGACTGAATAAGTCCCTTCAGCTTCATAGACCTGTTGTGAAGCAGGTCGATTATTAGGATTGGGGACTGGTTGTGCTGGAAGAGGGGGTTGTTTCGGTGGACCTGCATTATTGTGCCCAGATGAGGGAGGTGGAAACAATCTTGGTTGTTGATTTTGAGGGGGAAATTGTCCCCGTGGTGCATTAGATTGTTGCTGGTTTGAGAAAAATGGTGGTTGTGACCAAGACTGATTTTGCCATCCTTGCGGGGGCATTGGTTGATTATACCAATCAGACCGTGCAAATGGTGGATCATTATTGAACCAAGAAGGTGACTGAGACCATTGTACATTTGACCAATTCTGATTAAAATTTGGAAAACTAGGGCCATAAGGAGTAGGCATACCTAGATAACATTGGTTGTATCCTTGATTGAATCCTTGAAATGGTCTCCATTGCGCTATGAAGAACATATATTCATTGGATTGTTGCTCTGGTTCCTTCAATGTTGACTTCATTGCAGGAAGATATTGGCACTTATCTGTAGCATGAGATTGCTCACAGATACTACAAATCATAGTCTTGTCCAAAGGACATTCTCGAAGCGCATGTTTGTTCTTGCAGTGAGGGCAATAAATTGATTCAGTAGAAATATCACTCTTACATTTTAAAGTGTCCATTGACACTGTCAGAGTACTAAGTAACTCTATTTTCATATTCTCGAGCATATTTGTTAGCTCAGCACGACTGATTCCTCCAGATGAAGTTCCTGGAGTATAGCTTTGTAGGGTTGGTCATGTTCTAGAGTAATTTATGCATAATGACAGAATAGTTTCAAAGGGTTTACTGGATATGTCTCCTTCCCCCATGACATTGAGAATATTTAAGGAGTCATCTGACAAACCCTTGAGAAAAATGGTCTTCAACACATCTTCTTCTAACTTAATGTTGCCTCTCTACAATACAAACGTGAATCTATCGAGATAATCCTCCAGGGTTTCATTGTCCTTTTGAGCCATACGGAAAAGCTCATTCTTGCGATCTCGAACCCTACAGTAATCTTGGTATTTGGACAATAAAATTTCCTTCATTCCATTATTACCTTCCCAAGCATGAACCGAATTCTCTGGTAAACCCATGAACCACCGCAATGCCACATCCTTTAATGTAGAAGGGAATAGCTTAAGTTTTTGCACATCATTTATATAATCATATGTTCGACATAATACCTCGAATTCGAAGAGGAACACATCTGGGTCCTCGGTCACCAATCCCCTAAATGTAGGTAATATCGAAGGGGAAATATTCTTCATCTTACCCTCCAGAATTTCATTCATTTCGATTACGAGTGTTATCCAAAGTATCTTCCTCATCGGTTTTTGTAGGCAATCGTATCAAAAATTTGAATGTATGTCAACCTTGTGCCCCTGCATCATTTGTGTCCCCCATGTGATATGCCCAGGGTGTCCACCACCGATATCGATATTTGTCAGTCAAATATGAGGACGGGGTCGGAGTGAGTGACGATAATGATTCTATTTCATCTAAGATCCCCTGTGGCTGAGAATGGGGTTGTCCTTCTAGAGGTGTTTCTGGTGCAGAGGAATACCCTGAGGTATATCCTGATAATGACGTGTGTGAATATTCCTTAATGACTGATTTCCCTTAGATTGATTTGTAGTATCCGATGTATTAATGGGTTTCGCACCCTCTTCTTGCTCTTTAGTACCCGTGGGGTTTTGATTGGGGGTTTTGGTGATAAATCGACCACGACGATGTGCTCGAGTCATATACTCATGTCTCCCCCTTACAAAATGACTTCCTGAAAAACAAAAAGTAAACAAAATCTTAAAGCAAATAGAAGAAACCCTAAATATAATTGGAAATGAACTTCAAAACCTGATCCGTGATCCTGGATTCCAACTGAGAATTACTTGTTGTGTCGTGGTGTCGACAAGAGCTCTAAATGTCGTTCCAAGTTGAGAATAGATAATCCCTCTAGATATTTAGGTATCACGAATCCTTAACATTCATTGAACCCAGTATTGTGCACCTTCCTCGGCAATGGTGCCAAAATGATGCGTAAGATTTGCCCTCATTTACTTGTCAAAACCTAGGGTTTGTATCTTTTAAAAGGTGGGTGCTGTATGAGCCAATATGGTATTCCAGATAATGCTAAGTGGTTTTCTATATAAAATCTCAAAACAAAATTAAATTCAACTTTTAGCAACAATTACCTACTACTGGAAATCAACTACAACCAGCTTCTACTTTGGAAAGTAAATATGAATCTACAGAATATAAATAAACTAAAGAAGATAAACTCGAGTACTAAAGTAAAACTACACTACTACAGGAAGAGATGTAGTGACTAGTCCTTCTTTAGTGGGCCCTAACCAAAGGAGAGGCTAGTGTACAAATCTTCCTATGAAAATCCCCTTATTCTAACTCACTCAATAAACATGATACATGAAAATAAAACATAGATGAAATGAATACTGAAACTTTATTGCTTTTGATAAAATGATAACTACATCAGGATCATACCACAGTTTGTGACAAATGATTCCTTCTGCTCTGAATTCCACTTGCGAAGATGATTACAAAAACATAGCATGGGTCCCCTACTTTGGGATCTAGACTATTATTTTATAATCTCCAGATCCTTATTCAGTTACATAGAAACTAACATAATCTTCTTCAAATGGCAGATTGCCAAAATCAAAAGATTGTACAACAACAAACACCCTAAAAATGAATCAACTAGACTTCACATAGCGACTGGACTATTTTCAGATCTATTTCATCATTCATATTTTAGCATAGATCAGATTCTGCAGTTTACATTGTCTATTTTGCCAGGATCATATCAGGTTCTTAGCAGCTTCTTGGATTCAAGTGTATTACCTCTAACTGTACTGGAAAAGGTACGTGTAACTCTCATTTTAGTCGTAGGTCTGGTCAAAGCACCCTAGAAATCAGGATATGATCAGTTGGTTTGATGACTACTTGACTTCTGTAGTGCTGCTTCCGTAGTACTGACCTGTTCACAAAGGAAGACATCCAAACACACCATATGGCATAGAAACTAACAATTCACACAATAAATCATCACAGATATCACTTTTCATCCATTCATAGTAATTTAAGTACAAGATGTTCATATAAGAAAATTAACCCAATGTTGAGCAAGGTGTTGCAGGAGTTTTGTCATTGTTGTCAACACAGTCAGTTAGATCTAATGATGCAGTGGACAGGCAGTTCAGAAGTCATTCAGATGCAGAGGACAGAAGTTCAAAGGTTATTCAAAGCATGGACAATGAGTTTCCAAGAAGACCATAGTTGCCTATTTGCAAAAGATCAAAGAAAAAGACAAGTAAGAAAAGTGTCGCGATATCGCGACATATTCAGCAGGCAAGAAAAACTATCGCGATTTCGTGACATGTTAGAGGAGAGAGAAAGCGCAAGCAAAATTGTCACGATTTCGCGACATGGCCGAGGAGAGAGAAGGCGCAAAGAAAACTATCACGATTTCGTGACATGTTTGGAGAAAAAGCGCTAAGGAAGAAAACTATCACGATTTCGTGACATGTTTGGAGAAAAAGCGCTAAGGAAGAAAACTGTCGCGATTTCGCGACATGTTCGGAGAAAAAGCGCTAAGGAAGAAAATTGTCACGATTTCGCGACATGTTTGGAGAAAAAGCGCTAAGGAAGAAAACTGTCACGATTTCGCGACATGTTCGGAGAAAAAGCGCTAAGGAAGAAAACTGTCACGATTTCATGACATGTTCGAAGAAAAAGCGCTAAGGAAGAAAACTATTGCGATTTCATGACATGTTCGGAGAAAAAGCGCTAAGGAAGAAAACTATCACGATTTCGCGACATGTTCGGAGAAAAAGTGCCAAGGAGGAAAAGTGTCGCGATATCGCGACATGGGTTTTCACGACCCGAAGGGAAGAAAAGTGCCAAGGAGGAAAAATGTCACGATATCATGACACGTCGAGTTTTCGTGACCCAAAGATAAGAAAAGCACAAAGGAGGAAAAGTGTCACGATATCGCGACACGTCAGGTTTTCGCGACTCGAAGAGGAGAGAGAATGCATGGAGGCAAAAGTGTCACGATATCGTGACATGTAGTTTCATGAGGAAAGCTACGTAAAGGACAAGAGGCAGTTGAAGCCGACGAAGTTAAATCGAGCCAACGTTATTTAGGGTTTGTAGACTAACAAAAATTAGGGTTTTGTAGTCGACGTTCTTTAGGGTTACAGTTGACTATAGTTTAAGTTTTATTCTTGAAATTTAATCTATAAAAGGAGGGCTGTTTCAAGTTTGAGAATGATTTTTTTGAAGAAAAATTTGTGCAAGTGAAGTCCATGGTGAGCAGAGAGTGAGTCGTGTCGAATCGAGCTTAGTGCGAAGCAAAAGCGCACAGAGAGCAGAAGTGGTAGTTCGTTTGTGTTAAAGCGAAGTGTGTGAGGTAGTTATAGAGAGTTGTTGAGCAAAAGCGCATAGGAGCAGAAGCGATAGTTCGATTGTGTCAAAGCGAAGTGTGCGAGGCAGTTGCACAGAAGCAGACTGGTGGTGCGAAGCAATTGCATAGAAGAAGCAGAGTACATAGAAACAGCAGATAGTGTGCAAAAAGTGTGAAGGTATTTTTCTGTATTTTTCTTGAAGTCCAAGTTGCAGCTTGGCATAAGGGGTTGGTGCTCCTTCCAGTAGGTGCTAGTGAATTAGGGGTTGGTGGATGGTTGGTGCTCCTTTCTGTTGGTGCAAAAAAATTGAGGGGTTGGTGCTCCTTCCAGTTGGTGCTGGTAAATAAGTTGTAAAGTTGTTGCTTTGCAAAGGCTGGATTTGGATGGTAGTCCAAGCAGTCATTTTTGAGGAGTAGCCACATTGGTGAACCTCGTTAAAATCTTGTGTTGTGTGATGCTCTCTTATTAACTTGCTATATCTGGTTTAAGTTTGCTTTATTTCAGCTTTAAGTATTGCAAGTTTAAAGTTTTAAAAGATCACACTGATTCACCCCCCCTCTCAGTGTCACTGTGAGTGTAACAATTGGTATCAGAGCAAGGTTCTTGAACAGGCTCAATCAGCTAGGGTGATCTTGGAAGTGACGCAATGGCAGGTGGTGAAGGGTTCTCCTCAAACAAAGCACCATTGTTTGACGAAACTAATTATGCGTTCTGGAAAATCAGGATGCAGACATATCTTCGTGCTTTGGGATTTGATATCTGGAGTGCAGTAGTTAATGGTTACACAGCTCCCGCCACTGCTCCAACCGACAACACCGGTAAAAAGGCATTTGAAAATGACTCTAAAGCAAAAAATGCCATCATGTGTGGATTAGTGGACAGTGAGTTGGTCAAGATCATAAATTGTGAATCAGCAAAAGATGTATGGGACAAACTAGAAAATATTTATGAGGGAGATGACAAGATCAAGGAAGCCAAGCTTCAAACTCATCGAGCTCAATTCGAATCATTAAAAATGACCAACGATGAGAACATAGAAGCCTTTATGCAGAGAGTTAATGGAATCACTAATTCAATCAGAGGTCTCGACGAAGATTTGGATGATGCTACTATCGTGAAAAAGGTATTAAGATCGCTTCCCCAAAGGTTTGATTCTAAAGTCTCAGCCATAGAAGAAGCTAAAGATCTAAATCACTTTAGTATGGATGAGATGCATGGTTCCCTGACTGCTTATGAAATGAGAATAGGAAGGTCTAATCCCACAGACAGAGAAGCAACATTTAAAGCCCTAAAAGGTAAAGACACAAAACAAGAGTCTGAAGAAGAAGAAACTTCAGATGAAATGGAAGCAAATTTTGTCAAAAAACTAAGAAAGGGAAAAGGAAAATACAGAGGAAAGCTACCTTTTAAATGTTTCAACTGTGGGGGCATTGGACACTTTGCTACCAAATGTCCTCTCAATGAGAAGAACAAAGGTGAGGAAGCATCTCATCAAGAAAGAAGTGAATGGAGGAAGAAGACAAACTTCAGAAAGGGCAACTTCAAAAAGAAAAGTTTCATCTCCAGGAATGCAAATTCTTCAGAGGACAGCTCTAGTGAGGATTCTGAAGAAGGAACAGGTGAAGCTCTATTCATGGCATTTGAAGTAAAAAAATTAGAAGAGGTAGAAAAATCAGAGAAGAGAGAAGGTATGAACTCTAAAGTATGTGTTGAAAAACCTGAGGTTGAAGTTGATCTAGAAGGTGAGCTGGTTTCTGCTCTTGTAGAATGGAAATCTGAGAAAAGAAAGAATTATAAACTTTCAAGAAAGCTTGAGGATGCAAACGACATTATAACCAGTTTAAAAATACAGATAGAAGAATACAAGAAAATGTCCGAAGATCTTGAAGTTCAGATAACCATGAAGATAGATTACTACTGTAAACTAGAAGAAGAAAATGTTGGTCTACGAATGCAGATACAAGAGCTGGATCGAAAAATTAGCTGCCATCACAAACGTGAAGAAAGTTCGAAGAAGCTGGATAAAATCTTAAGTGATCAAAGACCTGCAGGCATCAAATTTGGTCTGGGCTTCGTTGAAGGAGAATCATCAAACGGACCAAAAGCCAAAAATGTTGAAACTATAAGGAGTGAAGATGAGAAACAGGCTGATGAAAGAAAAACAAATCATGCAAAAGAAAGCAGTAATGCCAGGCCCGAAAGGAGAACTGACAATGATGGCTTTACCAAGGTCACACATCAAAGGAGAAGAAGATCTATGGCTCCTACAACAACCTGGCAAAGACCATCTTTCAGGTTCAATCATTACTTTTCTGGTTTCTATTTCAAATGTAATGGTTATGGGCATAAAATTGCAGACTGCAAGTATAATGTAGGACCAAGAAGCTTCATTAGTAGAAATGCTTTTGCACCACTAATAAATTATGCAGTAGAATGTTTTAACTATCATAACTTTGGGCATATTGCAAGAAATTGTCGTAGTACCTCTGTTTCAAATCAACCTCAGAAAAGAAGAGTTCAACCATATAGGACAAGACAAAATAGAAAACTTTTTGAAAGATATGCACAAGATACTAAAAAGGAAAGTCCAAACTAGAGCCCAATACCGTAGTCAAAACAGAGTGGAAACAGAAAGAACAGCTTAGGGAAGAAAAGGAATCCCTAATAGTACAGACAACTTTCAAGGCTCAGAATAAATGTGTACCATGGATTCTTGACAGTGGATGCTCAAGTCATATGACAGGTGATAAACAAAAATTTGAAAAACTACAGAAATATGAGGGTGGCTCTATGAAGTTTGGAAATAATGATGGAGCCAAGATAATAGGAAAAGGATCTATCAAAATTAGTGATGGGAAAATCAAGTCAGAAGAAGTTTTATTTGTGGATGGTTTGAAACACAACCTGTTAAGTGTCAGTCAAATCTGTGATAAAGGACATGAAGTAGTCTTCAAGAAGCAGGGTTGTGAAGTCAGAAAAACAAACAATGGGAAATTGATAGCAACTGGATCAAGGACGTCTGGCAACCTGTACACACTCTCAAAAACTTCAGAAGGTACTTGTTTCATTGGACAAGAAGAAGAGAACTGGCTGTGGCACAAGAGGCTTGGACACATAAGTTTCGATAATCTGGTGAAAATCAGCTCGAAACAAGCAGTGAGAGATATTCCAACCATTAGAAAACCTTCAAATAGTATTTGTGCTTCATGTCAAAAGGGAAAGCAAACCAGAGTCTCATTCAAAACAAAAGAGTACCACACTAGCAAGCCTTTGGAACTTATACATACAGACTTATGTGGACCCATGAGAACACAAAGCATAAATGGTGACAAATACTTTATGTTGTGTATCGATGATTATTCCAGAATGACATGGATATTTTTCTTAAAGAATAAAATAGAAGCTTTTGAAATGTTCAGATCTTTCAAACATCTAGTTGAGAATGAAACAGGAAAAAGGATCAAATGTTTACGATCAGATAGAGGAGGAGAATTCATTTCAGATGAATTTACAGAATACTATGAAAAACATGGTATCAGGAGACAATATTCAGTAGCTAGAACTCCCCAGCAGAATGGTGTGGTAGAAAGAAAGAACAGAATAGTACAAGAAATGGCACGCACTATGCTGGAAGAAAACAAAATAGCAGACAGATTTTGGAAAGAAGCAGTCCACACTGCAGTATACATCCAAAACAGATACATGCTAAGAACTCATGAAAGCAAAACACCTTATGAGTTGTGGTTTGGTAGAAAAGCAACAACAAAACACCTCAAAGTTTTTGGCTGTAAGTGTTACATCAAAAAAATTGATGATAATCTTGGGAAGTTTGAAAATAGAGCAGATGAAGGTGTCTTTGTTGGGTATTCTTCAAAAAGCAAAGCTTACAAATGCTACAACAAGAGACTCAAGAAAATTGTGGACAGTGTCGATGTTAAATTTGATGAAGGTAGGAAACGAATAGCTAACTTTGAAGAAAACTACCCAATCTATGAAGAAGTCATTGAATGAGATGAGGTGAATGAAACAGAAAACAAACCTACACTTGATTCAGATGACTTAATCGATGACTCAGAGGTGCAAGAAAATAAGAAATTCAAAACAGGCAGCTGGCAGAAAAATCACCCAAGAGATCAAATAATTGGAGATCCCACAGCTGGTGTTCAGACAAGAAGGAAAGTAGTAAGTAATTACTCTCTTTTATCCAGCATTGAGCCCAAAAACATAGATGAAGCAAGCAAAGATGATAGCTGGATGAAGGCAATAAATGAAGAATTAGATCAGATTGAAAAGAACAAAACTTGGGAATTAGTACCTAGACCTGCAAATAAGAATGTAATCGGCACCAAATGGATATTTCGAAACAAATTAAATGAAGACGGACAGGTCATTAGGAATAAAGCAAGACTGGTTTGTAAAGGCTATGCACAAGTTGAAGGCATTGATTTTGAGGAGACTTTTGCACCAGTGGCTAGACTAGAAGCAATCAAAATGTTTCTGGCCTTAGCAGTCCACAAGAACTTCAGAGTTTATCAGATGGATGTAAAATCTGCCTTTTTAAATGGGAAACTTGAAGAAGAGGTCTATATTGAACAACCAGATGGTTTTCAAATTAGTGAAGATCCCAACCTTGTCTGCAAATTAAAGAAAGCTTTATATGGATTAAAACAAGCACCACGGGCATGGTATGCAAGGCTAGACAACTATCTCTCTCAACAGGGATTCAAGAAAGGTTTGGTGGACAGTAATCTGTATGTCAAAATAGAAGGTGGGCATCTCATTGTTCTTGTTGTTTATGTAGATGATATCATATTTGGCAATAGCAAAGATGAATCTTGTAAAGACTTAGCAAATAAGATGCAGAAAGAATTTGAAATGTCTATGATTGGTGAACTGTCTTACTTTCTTGGGTTACAAGTTAATCAAAATGAGAAAGGCATATTCATTTCCCAAATCAAATATGTGAAAGAGATGCTAAAAAGGTTCACAATGGAGGACTGTAAGCCAATTAACACTCCCATGACAATAAGCTACAAGGTGAGTAAAGATGACAAATCTCCACCTGTAGATCAAACCATGTACAGATCAATGATTGGAAGCTTACTATATTTAACAACTACCGGACTCGATATTCTACGAGGCGGTTTGCATGGTAGCAAGATTTCAGGCCAATCCCAAAGAGACTCATGTGACAACAGTAAAAAGGATTCTTCGATATCTCAAGGGTACCATGGAGTATGGGTTGTGGTATCCAAAAGGTAAAGACTTCACTCTTATATCATATTCAGATGCAGATTGGGCTGGATGTGTAGATGACAGAAAGAGTACCAGTGGAGGTGCATTCTATCTGGGAGACAGATTGGTTGCATGGCACAGTAAGAAGCAAGAGTCAGTCTCTTTATCTACAGCTGAGGCATAATATATTGCAACAACAACATGTTGTACACAAGTTTTGTGGATGAAACAAACTCTGAAAGATCTTGGTATTAATTTTAGTGAGCCAATATCAGTAAAGTGTGATAACACCAGTGCAATTAACATCTCCAAGAATCCAGTTATGCATTCACGCACAAAGCACATTGCCATCAGGTATCACTTTTTGAAGGAGAAAGTTGCAGAAGGAGAGGTTAAATTGGATTTTGTCCCAACCACAGAACAAGTAGCAGATATTTTCACAAAACCATTGCCCAAGGAAGTGTTTGAGTACCTTCAAAACAAATTGGGAGTGGTCACACTTCCCAAGAAGTGACTAGCTACAGGGATCACTTTCTCAAGGGGAGCATTTGAGTATTTGACTATTCTTTTGCTCATGATCATAATTTGTGCTAAGTGCAACAAATTGTGCCTGAGAATTGTGTGCATGGACTCAGGGGAGTCTGCAGTAGCCCTTTGGTATTATTGACAAAGGGGGAGAAGAGTTACAGGAATTTACACAGGTGTTGCCAACAATTCCAAAGGGGGAGATTGTTGAGCAAGGTGTTGCAGGAGTATTGTCATTGTTGTCAACACAGTCAGTTAGATCTAATGATGCAGTGGACAAACAGTTCAGAAGTCATTCAGATGCAGAGTACAGAAGTTCAAAGGTTATTCAGAGCATGGACAGTGAGTTTCCAAGAAGACCATAGTGGCCTATTTGCAAAAGATCAAAGAAAAAGACAAGTAAGAAAAGTGTCGCGATATCGCGACATATTCAGCAGGCAAGAAAAACTATCGTGATTTCGTGACATGTTAGAGGAGAGAGAAAGAGCAAGCAAAATTGTCACGATTTCGTGACATGTTCGAGGAGAGAGAAGGCGCAAGGAAAACTATCGCGATTTCATGACATGTTTGGAGAAAAAGTGCTAAGGAAGAAAACTGTCGCGATTTCGCGACATGTTTGGAGAAAAAGCACTAAGGAAGAAAACTATCGCGATTTCGTGACATGTTTGGAGAAAAAGCGCTAAGGAAGAAAACTGTCACGATTTCGTGACATGTTTGGAGAAAAAGCGCTAAGGAAGAAAACTGTCACGATTTCGCGACATGTTCGGAGAAAAAGTGCTAAGGAAGAAAACTATCACGATTTCGTGACATGTTCGGAGAAAAAGCGCTAAGGAAGAAAACTGTCACGATTTCGCGACATGTTTGGAGAAAAAGCGCTAAGGAGGAAAAGTGTCACGATTTCGCGACATGTTGGGTTTTTGCGACCCAAAGGGAAGAAAAGTGCCAAGGAGGAAAAGTGTCACGATATCGCGACACGTTGGGTTTTCGTGACCCGAAGGGAAGAAAAGTGTCAAGGAGAAAAAGTGTCACGATATCATGACACGTCGGGTTTTCGTGACTCGAAGAGGAGAGAGAATGCATGGAGGCAAAAGTGTCACGATTTCGTGACATGTAGTTTCGTGAGGAAAGCTACAGAACCACAAAGGCAGTGAAGCCGACAGAGTTAAATCTGAGCCGACGTTCCTTAGGGTTAAAGCCAATGAAAATTAGGGTTTTGCAACTGACATTCTTTAGGGTTACAGCTGACTATAGCTTAAGTTTTGTTCTTGAAATTTAATCTATAAAAGGAGGGTTATTTCAAGTTTGAAGTTATAACTTTTGCAAAGAAAAATTTGTGCAAGTGAAGTCCGCGATGAGCAGAGATCGAGTCATATCGAATCAAGCTAAGTGCGAAGCAAAAGCACACAAGAGCAAAAGCGGTAGTTCGTTTTGAAGGTGTGAGGCGAGGGGGGTGGTGCGAAGCAAAAGCGCACAGGAGCAGAAGCGGTAGTTCGTTTGTGTCGAAGCGAAGTGTGCGAGGCAGTTGCGTAGAAGCAGACTGGTGGTGCGAAGCATTTGCACAGTAGAAGCAGAGTACACAACAGCAGACAGTGTGCAAAAAGTGTGAAGGTATTTTTTTGTATTTTTCTTGAAGTCCAAGTTGCAGCTTGGCATAAGGGGTTGGTGCTCCTTCCAGTAGGTGTTGGTGAATTAGGGGTTGGTGCTCCTTTCTGTTGGTGCAAAAAAATTGAGGGGTTGGTGCTCCTTCCAGTTGGTGCTGGGTAAATAAGTTGTAAAGTTGTTGCTTTGCAAAGGCTGGATTTGGATGGTAGTCCAAGCAGTCATTTTTGAGGAGTAGCCACATTGGTGAACCTCGTTAAAATCTTGTGTTGTGTGATGCTCTCTTATTAACTTGCTATATCTGGTTTAAGTTTGCTTTATTTCAGCATTAAGTATTGCAAGTTTAAAGTTTTAAAAGATCACACTGATTCACCCCCCTCTCAGTGTCACTGTAAGTATAACACCCAAGTGTTCATCAAATGTCCACACTCACTCACAAAATATAGTAGTTTGGAGCTACAAAATTAGGTAATATCAAAGTAAAATGTAACCTATGTCCTTAACCTATCAGCTTTCATCTCCATCCACCAATCTCTACCCTTAGACACCTTAGACTACCCCCAAGAAAACTTGTTGGGTTTCATCACCAAAAAGAATCTCATTGCCCCATCCAAGCCATAGGATTCACCATATAATTTATATTAGCACATTCAAACATACAAAATAAAAATCTAAAAAAAGAATTCACATTAAAATGAGATAATCAATGAATGAGGTAAGATTTTTTTTTTGTGGAAAACATCCAGAAGGAATACCACTTTTAGGTAAAACCCAAGGAGACATGGGTATCTCTTTCGCTAAAATTACCTAGGGCTCACACCTGACCTACCACCTTTGACATACTCAAGGAGCAAACTTGAAACAATAAAAAATAAGAACACACAAACACAAACACATAAGAAGAAAAACAAAAAAATTGCTCCTTGAATGTGTACAAAATATAAAGCACAATCAAACACACACACAATAAGATAAAAAAACACAATACGAACCACATAGAAAAAACACAAGAACAACATAAAAAATAAACATAACAAAAACAATAGAAAGATACAAATATAACCAACAAAAAAATGAAAAACAAAAACAATCAAAACCTTAAGATCACCTTTATCCAAATCCCAATTAGCTAAAGCATCATCACTCTTGTTATGATATTTGACCACATGATTGTAATCAAATTTCAAAAATCCCATCTGGATTAACTGAATCTTCTCAATAATTGATTTTATTCTCTAATCAACCTTATGATTCTTAGGAGTCTTCAAAATATTAATCATGAGTTGAGAGTCAAACTCAACTAGCACCTTTTACCATCCAACCTTAGCAACCTATTGAAGGCCTCTAAGGATACCATACCCCTCAGAAAGTTTATTGGAAATAATACCCAAATTATCATAAAAATTAAAAACCAGGGAGCCATATGAAAGTCTACCAATTCCTCCCACACTAGATTTTCCAGGGTTCCCTCTAAAGGCTCCATCGGTATTGAATTTTCTAAAATTCTTAGTACGAGCTTGCTAGTTCCTTGTTCTACTCATCTTGCAATTTCTCACATTCTATTTAAGATGAATTTTCTTAGTGGAGTTAATATTCAATCATTGCATCACTTGATACCATCTTTGGTGGAAGTTTTGGGGGTGATTAAGGAGTTGTTGGACTGATTCAACTAAGTTGGCAATGGTATTTTGACAAATATAGTGAATATCCTTCCTATCATGATTAAAATTTAATTGTTCATTTCATTCTAGATATTCCAAAGAATAATGGTAGAACCCATCCAAACTAACTACATAATAAAATGATCGATACCCTCTTGATTAGGCCAATCCCTCCAAATTTGTTCAAAAGTAAAAAAGTTGGACCCTTGTAAGCCAAGTAAAGTGGCCATTCTTCTCCATAGCTCAAAGGCTATATTAAACTCAATAAAAAATTTACTTAGGGTTTCTACATTATTTCCACACATTTAACATATAAAAGGACCATGAAAAGCATACTTCATAAGTTGCTCACCAATAAGCATCCTACGATGCAGTAAAGAACCTCACCTTAGGCTAGAGCTTTTGAGCCCACAACTGAGAAAAGATGTCAGATGATCGGTTGGGATTATTATGGCATAAGGCCAAATAACCTTGATCAACTGAATACTCACCCTTAGTAATATTGTTACATCCGAAGAAATCTTTTTCATAGGACCAAGAGAGAGATATCATATGAAGGATGCCTTGGATATCTTGTCTTTACTTTTCTAGGATTTGAATAGGCCAGTCCTCAATAGCAATCCAATATCTACCAACCTTTACCAGTATGGTACTGATAGTAATTAGCCACCTTTATCCGTATAGCTCTATGAAGCTCCTTCATCCAAGATCTCCAATTGGGAAACTAAGTTATCAAATTCTTGTGATCATCCCAAGAATCTATCCAAAAATTTTCCTTTTGTCCATTATGAATGATCCAAAATAAATTTATCTTTATCAAATTATCACCATTATTAAAAAATTCTAAAATAGGAGAACATTTGGTAGGCAATTGATAGCGAATAAGGTCTTCAGTACTTTTTTTCTTAGCATATTTATCATAGATATGATTGATCCAAAGAGCATTGGTGTTATGCAACATCCTCCAATATAATTTAGTACCTAATATTTGTTGTTATTAATAAAATACCATAATCCTGACCCCCCTTCATTCTTAGGAAGACATAAAGTGTCCCATTTCACCAAGGCCCATTTTATTTTCTCCTTAGTACCACTCCAAAGGAAAAGATGAATTATTTGACCCAATTCTCGAAGAACAACCTTTGGGATATTCAAAATGGAAGAAACATAAATAGGAATAGCTTGAAGGACTGATTTTACCAACGTGATTCTACCCCAAGAAGAAAGCCACCTGTTGGTCCACTTTCCAATTTACTTCTTGAATTTGTCCAACAACCAATTATAATATTTTTTTATGCCTTTGAATATTGATGGGAATACCTAAATAAATGATCAAAAGGGAGGTATTATTATATTTTAATTTATCAAAGACCATGGATTATTTTCTGGTAGAGTAGTGAAATAAAATAACTTTAGATTTATTTTCATTGATCAATTGCCTAGTAACCTTAGAAAAAACGCTAATGATTTTATTAATATTAGAGGCTTACTTAACTGTAGCTTTACCTAAAATAGTAGAGTCATCAACAAATTGAAGATGAAATATAGGTCTAGCTCCATGAGCAAGGGTAACACCCTCAAGGTTTTTTTTTTCTTTTTTTTTAGTTATAGTCCTACCAAAGCATTCGATAAGAATGATGAATAAATAAGGTGATAGCAGATCACCTTGCCTAATACCTATGAAAGCTGGGCATGATTGAGAAGGCATTGCCATTGATAAGAACTAAGAAGGAAACTGAAGAGATACATCCCATAATCCAATCCATCCAATCTCGAGAGAAACCAAATTTCCTCAAAACTTTGAAAAGGAAGTGCCAATCCACTCTGTCATATGCTTTGGATAAGTTTAATTGAATGGACATGGAAGGAGATTTTTGCATATCCATGGAATGGATAGATTCTTGAGCAAGAACTATCTCATTGACTGTTTGATGCCCTTCCACATAACCCCCTTGTTCAGGGGAAATAATATTATGCTAAAGAGGCTTCAACCTTTCTGCCATGATCTTAGTAATAATTTTGAGATGAACATTACATAAAGAAATAGGTCTATGGAAACATAGAAGTTGGAGAAAGCTCTAGAATATATTTAATAGAAAAATATTTGTGATAAAAATAGATGTTGGATATAGTTTTTATTGACCTAACAATAAATATAATATTTTGGTGTTTTGATGGGAATGATCCCAATAAAAGCAAAATATTTAGTGTGCACACTATAAGATCATATATAATCTAATAAATATATTTAGGAATAACTCAATAAAAGGGTTGATATTAGAGGAGTATATCCAATGGATAATAATGGTAACTAATGAAACTTATTTTTCTAAATACTCATTATATTTTTTAGGATTTTATATGAAATAATTTGAAAAATATGCTATGTTAGGAATTTGGTGAAAAATTAACGCCCTACAACTTGACATTATGAGTTCAAGTCTTTTCCATCACTTATGTCTTGTAATTATCAATTTTCTCCTTTTCTAAGGTTTGAGATATCTTTTGCATCATGATAGTTGACATGTTTATCCTTTTTGTTACTATGAACATTGTACAAAACTATTATTCATATTTTCTTTCTATTTTTAATAATATGGATGGAAATTTATGGTCTCTTTAGATGTGTTTCATGGATAACATGGTGTATTGTTACTAATGCCTTGCATTAGTGTATTTGTTACAAATTGGTTTGATCCACTTTTCTTGATGATCATAGATTCAAATATCATAAGTGTTTACTCAAACTTGTGTACAAAGTTCCCATGCATTGCATTCATCCTTATAGAATCATAATTATATTTATTTATCTAGGCTTGCACTTCCATTCATACCAATAGTGGAAACTTTAATGGACAAAAGGTGCTAGTGTAGTTTATTGCATCCAAGGTATCTAGAGTTCAAATATTTCTAATGATATTTGTGTCATACATATTTATTAGATGCATTATTCCCATGTCAAAAGGTATGGTGATTCATTTCATGCAAGAGTGCATGTCGATGTAGTAATTGGTAAGTTATTTTGTAGTATCAAGGATATGAGTCTAAGTCTTTCTTATGGTATATTTTTGTCCTTCCAAGAATAATGCCACATATACATATCTTTGTACCATAAGTTAAATCACACCTTGCCAATTTGAAGCGCAATAGGGGGTCAACAAATTATCTTAGTGATCTTAAGGCTTTCTTTGATGCTTGAGATCATGAGTTAGAATATCATCCAAGACTATTCATTTTTTCTCCAAATGATAGCATGGCTAACGAGTTGCTCCTTTTAGATCATGACATGTGGTAGATGTTGATTTATCTTCTAAAGTTTGAAGTCTTGTTATTTTTTTCAATTTTTTTACTAATATGCCCAACCTTCAAAAGACCATTCATTTTACATATAAAAATATTGTGGGCCATTTTTATTTTCAAATCAATCAAATTTTGAGCTTTATGCATCAATGACATTATTTTAAGGATATATTATAGTGTTGATGAATATTTTTTGGCTACATGAGTATACTTTGGATGGTCCATGTGAGATATGCCTTGTTTCTATGGGCCCCTATTAGATAATGGGAGTTGATTATTTAGAGGATTGCTTCTATTGCTTAGAAGTACTTTCAAGGAACACAAACATTATTTTTATTCTTTATGACATTATTCATTTTTGGATTGGTGGAAAATTTATATTTCCTATTTGATCTAGAAGATGCAATCATGAATTTATGTCCATGTAAGAGTTGATCTATTATATGTACCTTTAGTAGAGTAGATAGCAAAATTTATGATCAAGATTGATTGACCCATTGAAACATTTTTTATAAGGGTAAATGGTGTTACCATATCTTATGTCTCTTCTATTTGGACTATGAAGGGTATTGGAATATTAGTAATATGACCTTACTGACCAAGGTCAATAATGATTATATAAGCCTATGGAACATGTGTAATGTATTCCTTACATAAACCTACATGCATAATTCAATGTATTCAACACTAGTACTATAAATTAAACCACTAATATGATTGATATTATAAGGTTGTAATTAAACTTATAATTTAACCTTTAAGCCAAGTTATGTCAACTTGAGTTTAATATATCATTTTTGGATATTAAGTACCTACAATAATACCCCCAAACACTAATATGTCACATTAGTGTGTGATACATCGTGGGTTGCTTTTGGGCACCCAAATTTTTGTATTTTATTTTATATTATTCTTTCACCTATTTGTTATCTTATTTTTCTCTTATATCCTTTTGCATCTAATTGTGGTGAATGCTATGCTTCAAATTTTTTTTTGAATGTTTTATAAAATCTAACATGGTATCAAAGCAGGTGCAAAATGACACCAATTGATCACATAGAATAATTTTATTTTTTTAGCAATATAAGGATAAAATTGAAGAAGAAATATCTTTTTTTTTTAACTTTTGAAATAAATAAAATAAAAAATTAAATTTTAACACCAAAATATCATAGGTTATGTTGTTTTACACTAGGGATATTAATTTCTACAATATCACTCACACAAAATCACATTCACATAGTAACACTAATATATCACAAAGTAAACCTTTATTGATAAATAAATAAATAAATCAAACTTGTTACATAGCATGGAGATTTGTATCCAATAGATAATTTTACTTGAATTTTTTCTCCTCAAACTCATAGTAAATACAAATTTTTATATACCCCACATTATGACAAAGCTTTCATGATTCCATAACATCCCACTTTACATCTTGACACATCTAAAATGACTCTTCACTTTTATACTTGACAATTATCACCTATGAATCTTCACTTGGACACTTGACACATTGAACACTCATAATTCACACCTCACACTTGCACACCTTACACCTTTCGCAGTTTATTATATAACACATAAACACTCTCCACACTTTGACATATATTAATCCACTCCCTAAGATAGCTATTTATAATAGTAATCCATGATATTTTAATCTATAAAATAATGTAATATCTCAAAGAGTGACATATAATTTGATTGTATTCCATAAACAAGACATCTTGGTAGGCATAACCATTCTCAATTATTTCAAGTGAGAGAGGTAAAGGTTCAATTTACACTTGGAGTAATTTTACATGTGTGCACATCTAGCTATGTGCATAATATTTCCTTAGACTACATAATACACAAATAACTTCATGGTAGAATATCTATCTTGATAAAATATGGTAACATTGTGATAACTATATGTTCTATATATTTGGAGATCATAGGTTTAAATCCTTGTGCCACAAACATCTTCATTCTATGCCCAAAATTAAAATTGGCAGCAATATTTTTCTAGCTTTTTCACCTAACATGATAAGTCTACATATTATTTAATTTATTTTATAAGTGAGAACAACATGCTAGAGGTACTTTCTTGTATACTCAATTGTTCAAAACTTATGACCATTTTATCCTTCTAAATATTTCTCTTTTTGTTATTTTATAAGAAATTTTTGGTAAAACATTGACTTTATGGGAAACAAAATCTTCAAGCCACCTATTGGGTTGCTCTATTGGATAACATAGGAGGTGTGGAAGCTTTAGAGGATGCAAATTGAAATCTCATCAACAAAATTTAATTTTTCAAATATTTTTTCTCAACACATTGTTAATATTTTTAGGATGTTCTCTACTACATAAATCTAGTAAGTGTAGCATTTTAGATAGCATCACAATGGATAGACTCTATTATTTCAAAGGTAGTATGATTGAATCCTATAGAATATTTTCCTTCTATTCCTTAAATAATATTTTCATTGATATATTTAAGTAACTCCAAGTAGATTGTTATTGTCAATAGTCAATAGTAATGTGTTGATAAAGTTATTTTGTATGTAGTATATCCAAAATTTGAAACTCCTAATAAGTGTTTTTTGGGTGTTGGTTGTAATTTACTAATGCTATATTTTATCATTTTAATGAAGTCCCTAGAGTCTTTATCTCAACTAGACCCATGATCATTAGGAATAACACAACCTTTTCAACTTCCTTTGCATGACATTTAATTACCATGTTTCTCCTAAAAAATGAAATATGAATTAAAAAATGCTACATTGAATTATTTTGAAATAAAATAGTTGAGTTTAATGCATTACTTTCTTGGAATGTATGTTCATCAACATTAATAAGAAATTTTTATTTTCCAAACAAGGGTTGTTAAAGATATGTTAAAGAAGTTTTATATAGATAAATGTAAACTAGTTGCCACTTCAATGCTCTTGGAGTAGTGTTGTACAAGGATAATGTAGCTAAGAAAGTAAATATCACAAGTTATAAAAATATTGTCGGTTTTTTAATATTTATCACTAACAATAGACTAGACATTGCTTATGTCGTTTCTATTGTTTCAAGATATATGAATAAACCATGTGAAATTATTTTGAATATTACTAAGAGAATATTGAGGTATGTGAAAGGTAATATTGATTTTGGAATTTATTATTATGTGAATAATAAGATGAATCTTATTGGTTTTAGTAATTTTGGTTGGGGTGGTAACTTGGATGACTAAAAGTCTTCTTTTAGAAAAAAAAAAAATAGTTTTGGATTGATCATATGGAGCTCAAAGAAGCAAGGATTAGTTGTTGTTTACTCAAATTTTGAGTGTATTATAGTCATTTTAGCTAGTGCACAATCATTATTAGTTAGGAAGGTATTGGAGGATAAATATGAGTAGCAATATCATCCTATAGTTATGTTTGTAATAACATAGGTATAATTCAACTGATAAAGAATCCCATCCATCATAGTAGGTCTAAAATATTTGATTTGATTTATATGTTTATTAGGGATATGATACAAAATATAAAAGTAGAGTTGAAGTATTATAGCACTTAAGAGCATATTATTGATGTATTCATAGGAGTTTCCAAATCCTAGTTCTTAAAAATTAGAGACAATCTTGTGAGACTTCTTAGCATCAAGGGTGAGAATATTGGAAATATGATGTTGACCAAAACCGATAGCTATAAAAATAAAGGAAACATGAAGTGGAGCTTATAAATATAGCTATGGAAATTATCAATTGAGCTTGTAACTATAATTATGCAAAATTCCCAATTGAGATCCTAACTATAGCTATGCAAATTCTCAATTGATATTTTAACTATATGTATGTATAATTCTATTTAAGATTATAATTGTAATTGTGTAGATTATCATATGGGCTTGTAACTATAATTATGTAGATTTCCAGATGAGTTTGTAATGAGCTCCTAACTATAGCTATGCATATTATAAGTTAATCTTAAAATTATAGTTGTAAAAATTCTTAGTTGATCTTGCAACTAACTTGTAGAATTCTATTTAAGATTGTAATTGCAATTATATAGGTTATCAGTTTGTTGGTGTGTGTGTAAAATAATAATAATGCTCTTGATATGTAATATTTCTAAGATGTGATTTTTTTTGTTAAATAAAAGGGTTGTAGTTTTCACAATTGAAAACTTGTACATCAATTATGAAAATATAATAATAAAAAAAATAATCTAATGTCTTTTTTAGCTAAGTGTTAGTAAAAACACTTTTCATATTTTAATATAATATGTTAAGTTTATTTAGTATCAAACCAATAAGTAATAAAAATTAGGAATATATATGTGAAGTGGTCGTTAGTGTAATAATAATGCTTGTTTGTTTTGGAATACTTATTATCTTAAATATTTTAAAGTTTCTTTTATATTTTTATAATTATATATTATTTTATATAGATATTGTAAGTTGAAAAAATATTTTTTTAATACATAAATATACTTTATTCTACCAAACAAAAAATAGTAGTAAAATATAGATAGAAATCCTATCCATTATCTTCCTACAGTAAAAAAAAATAGTTTTTTGTAATGGTGTACAACTTTAGTAGGTTGAAATGTAAGACTTTGGAATTTCAAATATAATATTTAAGGTTTAAATTTGATGAGGGTTAAACTTGTAAACCATACTTCAGTAGTAGTTTTGTTGGATGAACATATAATTATTAAATAACATCTTCTATGAAAATAATCTCATATGATCTATGGTCTCAAGAATGTACAACCCTACTACACCACATAAAATGCTTAAATTATTTCTTACTTTATAAGAACATGAAGGATTAAAAAATATTTTTATTGAGTCCATTGGTGTATATTATATGTTATTTTTAAGTAAATACCAAATCCATATAACAACCTATGCAAGTTAATTACAATTTTGAATACAAATTTTTATAATATCTTATACATGTTAATTGCACCTTCAAATACGTCTTTATATGAGATTTTTGAAGGGGTACGAGGAAGATGGTTCATTGGGTATTTTATTTTCTTTTGTTTGTTTTTTATTCGATGGAATTAGTAAGCCAACATTTAAGAAATTGTGACTTTCATAATAGTTTTATGGAGAAATCAAACTACTTTTTATGTTTACCAAATTTTAATGTGACTATTTCACTATGGGAAAATGTAATACTACCATAGTTTATTCCTATATAAAAATATTATTTATACATTACATAATTTTTTATTCACAACCAACTTGGTTGTCTTCAAGCTATTACTTGGAATAACAAACACTCACATTAAACACCCAAGAATAGACTCAAACAAACAACTATAACAACTATAACCATTATTTCTATGATGTAATACTTTTTTATAACACATTCCTAATTACATAAAGTCCTTGATAGGGACAAGAACACAAATAGCTATATTTGGACAAATGCAAAAATCCAAAAAACCACTTGATTAACTTCACCAATACATAAGAATCACGGACAAGGACAAATTCTATGATCCATAACTTATAATGATGTGAACATGGAAAAGTACATCTACTCACACCTCATTATATTCTCAATCAAATATAAGGATAAACTAAACTATCCATAATTGTACAACCAAAATACATATGGATACATACTCTATTTATCAAACTAGCAAACAAGGATAAACATACCATCTTCAATATTAAATGACCACTTACCAACAACTTGTTTGATATTCAATATTTGAATAGATGAGCACTACAATATTCACATCCTCATGACTAAGAATATATACAACCAATCATAAGTAAAAAATACCTTGTGTATACATTGGACATACACAATCATTCATAACAATATTTTTTAATTTCTTTTGATTTTGTTTAGAGAAGATACTCCTCAATTTCCTTGTGTGAAGGGTCTTAAAAATACGTCATCATATATCTTTTCCTAGTGATCTTAATGGTCTATTGGATTTTCATGATTTAAACATTGCTCATTGTATTAAGAGAAATTTCCTCCAAGTTTTTTTTATGCATCTTGAACTTTATCATTTGAATAAGTCATTACCTATGATAAGTGATGTATTGATGCTTCATTTTTCTAAATATATATTGTATCACTACTGAATGCAATCAAATGTTGAGTTCCATGTGTAAGGATGTTTTTTCCTTCTTAATAACATCCATTTTTAAATATATTTAGACTAGAATATATAGACATAGAGGAATCACATTCTGAATGGACCTCTTTGACTTTGAGCTACTTTAAAATCGTGATTCTATTATGCATGACTATTGAGAGAATGTAGAATTATTCTCTCTTAATTATTAAAATTTATGAAGGTGTTGGGTATCATCTATAATTCACATTTATAACTTAATTTTAACACTAATATAATGACTTGAATTCAATAAGAAAAATTAATGTCTTGACTTGACATATTAACTAAAACTACTATAAAATGTTGGAACTCTTATGGGACTAATTGAGGAAGTCATGGATTCCATAGAGAATAATATCATCTATACTCAAATAGGAAAGCTATAGATATTATAGGGTATAATTATAAATATATTGCAGATACCTTATATGTAATATTATTTAAAAAATTAATTAAAATTATATAATTAACTCAAATAAAAAACTTATTTGTATTGTTGAAACCTTTGAAGTAACCCTCACAATATAATTTGCTAGTTGAAATGAAATATATAACTAGAAAATCTATATTTAGACCTCCCCCTATATCAGAATATGGTTTTTAAAAAGGCTATATAATCAAATATCTAATCCTTCAAATATCATATATCATTAACAAATATCACATACACCTCCAAAAAATATCTCATTCTTTCCCAACCATTGGAGATCCTCTATTCTCCATCCACATCTCTACTATAAATGATGTTTACACTATAAAATCTAAAATATCCCAAAATAATTTTCATCTACATACAAAACTTGACGCGGAGGATTGTGGTATTGGAAAAGCATGACTTGACAAAAAACAAAATGCTAATTCCATTAGAAGAATAGTACACATTTAAAAAAATTTAGAACTTACAAGAAAGCACAAAGATCCATGGCTCTAATACCATTTTGGAAAATGTAAACTTGTGATACTTTATTCATATATGAGTATTTATACATTACATAAGTTTTTATTCACAACCAACTTGGTTATCTTCAAGTTATTACTTGTAATAACAACCACTCACTTTGGATACCTATTAATAGATTCAAATAAACAACAATAACAATTTTCACCATTATTTATTTTATGTAATACTATTTTCTATTTTTACACCATTTAAATTATAAAATGATGTATAAAATAAGTTTTATGTTCTTCCGTCATACTAGCTCATGGAAGGAAAGTGCATGTGTTTCATCTAACATAATATCATTTCAAATATATTAAACCTCTCCAAGATATTTCCAAGAATAAAAATGACATATAAAAGACTTTTTGCATGCAAAGAATATTCTTGACATCTTCTATCATGGATTTATTTGGTAAAAATAAGAGTTAGATATTTATGGTGGTCTTCAATTCAAAAAAATTTGGGATGATAACTTGAATGTAATTTATTTGATTTCATCTAGATTTTAAAACTAAGAAGCTTTCTATTTTTCCATTATTTTTATACCTATTTGAAGTTAAACTCTATTGCAACAACCAACTTTTGAGTTGAGGAAGCCAAATAGTTTTCTTTCATACAATAATAGTGTTATCTTTGGCCCAAATTGTAGGTTCATTGGCATTTAAACACTAGGGTTAGGATTATTGGTTGTTTTAGTTTATAAAAATATGAGTTATATTATTTTTGAGATATCATTTATAGTTTTTATCTTAAGTCATCTATAAAGTATATATGAGACTTTGTCCTATCCAAGTTTCTATAACACTTTATTCTCTAAATAGTTAGAACTATTACTAATTTAGAATGGAATTTGTTACTTGTGATATGTGATTTCCTACTATAGAATTTGATCTATTAATTTACTAAAGTTTAACTATTTTTCTATTTATGGGAGTTGTTTGATTACAAGTAGTTTCATAGATTTGGTATTGGTTCCTTGTGGTGGTGTAAAAGTGAATTTGAGGCAATTTGGAACCTCATTCAGTCGAATCAACTTCCTAATACCCAAGCAATTGCTCTCAATTTTTTAGGCTCCATATTTTAATGTGTTTTTTTATAATGTTGTGGTTTGGCTATTATTGATTGCTTTTTCTATATCTAATTAAAAATATATATTAAGAGAATCAATATCCTTGTGAGATAGTTTTTTATTACAATAATATCATTGAGCTAATTAAAATAGCAACACTTTTTGGGAAGTGCTCAAATGATATCTTTAGGGTTTCACTTTGGGTCCCCTAGTGTATTAGCGAACCCTTGCCTTTTTCTATATTGGCATAAATTAACTAGAATTTTTAGTACACAAGGCAACCTAAGGATGTTTACATTCACCAAAAGAAATGTCAACCCAAAAAAAATGATAGGTACCATAATATTCCTTTTAAAATCAATAATTGTTTCCCTTGTATATTTTCTTCTTTTGGAACCATGAGTACCCATCTCATTGCTTAGGATATTCATCTTCCTATTACCAACATAATTACATCCAATATGTATATATACCATGCTTCTCAAGAGAATGAGCATTTATGTTTAGTATAGTTGGCATCCTTCATTAATAAAATATAAAAATAAATGTAGGAAACACTAGATTCAATCCAAGTTGATTTTTTAAACAATGAAACCATATATATCCTTTTTATATCAAGCATTACCTACTTAATAACTTCTAATAAGTCTTTGTAAAACAATAATGGGGTAATTAGAAATACCCAGAACCTCTGATGGATGACCCTTCTATAATAAAGAATGTTTAGTTCTAGGACTACTAGCTTTAATTATGGATTAACTCACAAAAAAATTCTTTCAGGATCAAGAGTGAAGTAAATCTATGTAAATAGCAATATCAATATCAGTATCTCATAGAATATAGCACAAATGAACACAATATACAAATATTACATTAAAGATAAAACTTGGTTACAATGCATGGATATTTACCTCCAATATATCCTTTTTCATGACTCTTGAGTTCTCTAACAATTAATCTCCTTTTTCATCTAGGAGATGTATCCTTTCATATTCCTCTAATAAAGATAAATCTCTTAACTAATCACATATTGACTCTTCACACTCTCTTGAGACTTTGCACTCTTTCTCATATTATCACATGCATTATATAAATTATCTATAAAAATAATATTGCAAAGGAGGACCAAATAATAGAATATCTTGAACACCCCCTCATATTACATTATTTTCTAAGAAGACCTTGTCCCTTAATTATTTGACTCATATTTCTCTTCATTATTTAACTTTGAATCTATCATGGATGGATACTATTATCTATGCATACCTCTAGATAAATGTATCTTAGTCAGCTCTAGGTCTCTATTTCTTGGTCACTACCTTCAGGTCACTACCACTAGTTTTGCCTATGGGTCATGTGACAAACCAATCAAACACACAATGGTTATAACTATGTAACTAACTTATAGGCTTGATAAAATAAGAATATGGTTGATAGGGGTAATTATTTTTTCATTTTTAAAGTTTATTTTTGCACCCATTAGTAATTAGTACATAGTATTCAGTACCTCATTTTAGAATTTGACCATTGCAATCAGCCTCCCAAGTGGACGAGACTAGTTGGGTCTCATAGATGCCCTTAGTGATTCTACCATCTCAACATTTTTTTGGTGAATTTATAATCCCAATTTGGGTTATCCTCTAGGTCCCATAGTAACTAGAGGGTAAATAAATAACTCCCTTTCCTTTGAATGTTATATGGATTTTAACTCATCTATTACTAAACATGTAAGTATTATTAGCATAAATGCTATGGTGCTTGATTGGTGGTCATGCACCCAAATTAATATAAAGCATCATGGGATATTAAGGTAATTCCATTCACTTGGATCTATTCATGGTTTCCTTGATGGAGTTTTAAGTAATTATAGTGGTTCATTGCATTTTGAATCATTGTAGAATATTATCCTAAAGTTCCAAATCTCCCACCAAGATTGTCCTTGACTAGGCAATATTATCTTGAAGATATGGTTCTCCTATCAAGACTCCCTACATGATAATATCACACAAGATCCACCATCGTATATAATAATCTAGATAGACATCCCATTCTTCCTATCCTTAACAGTCACCCATGAATATTCATTGGTTACATACATGTAATCCAATAGTATTGGGTATTTTAGTTTTTTTCATCCTCTTCGATATTTTTCAAAGGATAAGTTAAACATTAAGGTATCATTATCCCTATTAGGTATTTTTAGACTCTCGTGTTTAGGAGTTAACCTCTTCTATATAGGCTTTCACACTTCTAATTAACCCTAAACCTTTATTGATGTCCAAAAAAAAATTATACTCTTTCTTTCTTACAATGAATAAAGAAGAAAACCTAAAAAATTAACTAAGTTTAATTTCTTATAATTAATAAATAAGAAACCCATAAAATTTAAATATTAACTTCAAATGATTTTTCAAGTTATATTCCTATTTTAAAAGAAATCTATCAAGGATTAATATATATTAAAGACTATATATATTTTTATTTTTTAATCCGATAAAACAAATAAAATAAAAATATTTTCTCAATATTAAATTAACTTTGTTAATATTAAAAAAATTTAACCACTATTGTTCAACTTTATTATTTACTATTTCAAATAACGGGATTAGCGAAGGTAGGAATGGAGCAAAGCAGGAGCGGAGGCAGGTGCAATTTTTGCAAACATGATTTTCATTCTGCTGGAGGTGGGAAACAGGGTTTCCAAACCCCTGGAAGCTATGAGGCTCAAGGAGGGAACAAGCAAGGTTCTGAAGCAACTGAGGAAGAGCAAGTGGACAGTGACAAGGACACTGAGGGTTTTAAAAAATTAGAGGGACACAACCCCCCTGATATTATTTTTGATAAGGCCCACATCAAGAATTCTGAGGGCAATAAGTCTTTTGCACAGGCCCTTAAAGGTGGCAATAGGGTTTCCTTACATTCCTTACCACCTCTCACTCCCAATGGGTAGAAGGTATCCGTGCCTGAAAGCGTAATGGTAGACTTTATATCGATGGAAAATTTTTCTCCGGGAGCAAATTCATAGGGGGCAGGCCGGATATTGAAACGATTCAACGATGGGCATCCTTGAAGTGGAAGACTTCTGGACACATGGAGATTATTGCATTATCAAGGGGGTTTTTTGTGGTACACCTTAACAATAGTGAAGATGCTAGTCGTATTCTAATAGGAGGACCTTGGTTCTTGGGTCGAAGAAGTCTTTTTCTTAGGAGATGGGTTGAGGATTTTGACCCAAAAAAGCAGAGCATAAACTTTGCCCCCATTTGGGTCCATCTCCTTGCTCTCAAGCTGGATATGAACAAGGCTTATGACCGCATAAACTAGAGTTTTGTCTCTGCCATTCTTCAGAAATTTGGTTTTCATCATGAATGGATCAAGCTTTTGGAAGGATGTTTTATGAAACCTTGGTTTTCAGTCCTTGTTAATGGTGCTCCTGCTGGATACTTTCAAAGTAAAAGGGGCCTAAGGCAAGGTGACCCTATCTCTCCCATGTTGTTTATCATTGTGGCCGAAGCCCTTGGGAGGACAATCAAAGCTGCCTGTAATATTGGTCTTAGTTCAGGAATTAAAGCATCATCACAAACACAGGCAGTTGCACATGAACAATTTGTGGATGATACTTTGTTGTTAACTCTTGCATCAGTTTTTGAGGCTAAGGTCATAAAACATATTCTAGAGCTATATGAGGATGCTGCGGGGAAAAAGGTAAATTTTTCAAAGAGTAAAATTTATTTCTTTAACACTCCCATTCAGAGGCAGATTAAGATTGCTAGGATTCTTGGATGCTCAGTGTCTACTCTTCCATCCACATACTTAGGCCTTCCTTTATTTACAGGAAGAGCTACTGATTCCATGTGGACTAATGTAATTGAAAGAATTCAGAGGAAGCTGTCTGGATGGAAAGGGAATTTGTTATCTCAAGCTGGCAAGGCAGTTCTTACCAGGTTTTCCATTCAAAGCATCCTTGTCTACTTTCTCTCTATTTTTAAAGCTCCTACAAGTGTCTACACTAAAATTGAACAGATCCAGAAGAGGTTCCTATGGACTGGTTCTGAATCTAAGCAACGCTTTCACTTGGTGTCTTGGGATAGGGTTTGCAAACCAAGGGAGTTTGGAGGTATTGGGCTAAGGAGAATACAACATTTAAACATGGCCCTCCTGGCCAAACAAGCATGGCATATTTTGACAAATGCAAATGCAGAATGGATTACTATAATCAGAAGAAAGTATTTGCAAGAAACTAAATTCTTAAGTTATTCCTTTCCTCCCAGGGGATCAATTTTTTGGAAATCAATCCTTCAAACTAAAAACTTGCTAAGCAAAGGGCTACGTTGGAAACTGGGAAATGGAAGAAACATTGATTTCTGGGACCACAAATGGTTAAAGGACTATCCCCTCTCTACATACCCCATCCTTTCAACCCTTAGAGCTTGGAAAATTGAAGTTTTTGGTACCAAAGTTGCAGATTTTATTACTTTGTCAAAAAATAGAAGGGTATGGAAGCCAATAATGAACAATGATCTACTAGGGGCATCAATAATATTGGAGAATGAATTAAGATAGTCTTTACTCCCTTCTGGAATTCTTGAGGACCAACTTATCTGGGAAGCTTCAGACAATGGGGAATTTTTTGTCAAGACTGCTTATCTGATGCTTATTGATAATGATGAACCTACTTTCCCTCACTTGGAAGTTTGGCCCAAAAGCATTGTTCCGAAGTTTGGGTTTTTTGCATGGTGGCCATCCAAAATAAGATCCTCACCATGGATAACTTAATAAAAAGAGGTGTGATTGTTGTTAATAGGTGTTATCTTTGTATGTCTGAGTGGGAGTCTATTGATCATTTGTTTCTGTATTGTAATTTTTCTGTCTCAATCTTGTTAGGTCTGTTACAAGTGTTTCATATTTATTGGGTCCATCCTCAGTCCATTTTTGACTTATTTTTCCAGTGGCCTTCTCCCTTTTTGAATAGGCATCTTAGGTATATGTGGAATATCTACCTTCATCACTACTTGTGGTAGATATGGTTGGAAAGGAATCGTCGGGCCTTCTTGGATAAGGTTTCTCAGTCATCCTCTGTCCTGTCAAAAATTTTAGTATATGCTAATGAGAATGCTTGTTTAGTGCCTACAACATCTAGAACTCCAAATCCTTTTGAAGCTTCATTAGTCCAGTCATTAGACTTACCTCTCACTGATGGCCTCAATCATCCTCAAGTCTGTCCTAGAACCATGATCACATGGACCCCACCCCCCTAGGGTGGATTAAGTTAAATTTTGATGGGGCATCTAGGGGAAACCCAGGTGAAGCCAGGGCTGGTGGCTTACTTAGAGACCACAAGTGTGAGGTGCTTGTAGCTTTTGCTAAACATCTTAGAGCTCAAACTAACAATGTGGCTGAAGCGAGGGCAGTTTGGAGGAGCCTCAAGGTGGCAGAGAATTATCCAGGGAAAATGTTGGTGGAAGGTAATTATCTTATTATTATAAATCTTCTAAAGAACACTAAGAGAGCTCCTTGGATATTTTATGACTACATCCACGAAGCAAGGGCTCTAATTCATGATCGACCCGAGGCCATAATTTTGCATACCTTCCGGGAAGCAAACATGGCAGCTGATAGGCTGGCAAATGAAGGCATTGTAGCTGCAAATTTGATCACGTGGACTGAAAAATATTCCTCATGCAGTCTCAATGGTGATAGATAATGAAAAAATTTATATTGGAAGGCTCAAAGTGGATCAATGACAGAAAATGGGGGCATTTTTAAAAATATTTTTTTTGAACCTTATAATGGCTTTTGTCATTTTTGTTTTTTTTGTTCATGTGACTAGTGTTCTTTGCAGCTGGTGGGGCACTGATATAAGTTTTTTATCTACAAATTCATGCATGGGAAACATCCGCTTTGGCCTCAAGTATTTCCCAAGGTGTGTTTGGATTCGATGTCGCAAAAAGGCCCTAGCAAGAAATAACAAAGTGTTGGAGATCCCTGACAATGAGGTACCAGACCCCACCATAATAGTCTTGGAGAAGATGACAATTTCATCAACCTCCAACAGTATCAACTAGTTGAAGAGTCTGTCTGGCCTCATCAGTGCTACTGTTGATTTGTGTGATTCTCTAAATATTCTGTTTTATAGCCAGCAGTTCCAGGGGCACAAGGAGTCGAAGGCAAAATCTAAAGATGATGGCAAGGAGGATGATAAGAAGTTAGATGAGGACTACAAGGAAGACTGCTTGGCCTTTTGGCTGTCCATTCTATGGGATGTTTTTTTGACCATATTCTATTATTTTTATATGGGCACAAGCTACTCTGCATGGTGCTTGCATGATTATTTTTTGTCTTTGTTAGTTCTATTTTGCATCTTTCTTTTCTGATGGCCATAATATTAGGCTTCCATAGTTTAGTTTGGCTGTATTCGATGGAAGAGTAGGTCTTGGCCCTTTTTGTTGTCAGTTTAAACTTTTAGGGCTTGGCCTTTGTCCAATTGGTCAGTGGACCCTATTTTGTAAAATGGTTTTGGGTCAACCAGTTAAAACCCGGTGTTAATTATAATATTCTCTTACTTACCAAAAAAAAAAAAAAATTAACCACTATAATTATTTCATAATAACTATTGTGCTAATATTTTAATCTAAATACTTAATAAGGAAAGAGCACATTATTATTAAAAGACTAATTATTCCAATAAAGTAAATATTTTAACCATTTTATTATCATTCTAAATTAACACTCTACCACATAATTTAACAATATCTACTTAAAAAAATAATTTGATCAATAAGCAAAAAGCGTATTGTAATTTAAGTTGCATTTGAAAACTTTCCAACACTAAGAGTAAAACATTCTAACACAGGTTTAAGGTGTAGATCTTTTGGTTCAACCAAACCTTATGAGGGGCGGAGGTCCAAGGTTCAAATATCGGGCCTCACCAAACTGAATGCTTCTCCCTTTCCTAGTGCTTTCAAGGACGTAAAAGGCTTTAAATTATTGTGGCTTAGTAGTTATAGGAAAAAACGAAGAATTATGTGACAACTTTTGAAGTTGATAGTGTAGAATATTATGACAATCAAAAAATCCGAACAACCCACCTGTGGAAACTACCAATTCCACCATGTAAATTAAAAAAACATTCTAACACACTAATAATCATAGCAAAATCCATAGCTTTATTTTTCTAGATTTTCAATCACGTCAACTTAGCATATTACACTGATTTTTAATACCTTGGTATATGGTCCTTATGATTCTCATTCATTCTTAAAATAAGGTTTACTTATTATAGATAAAATACAAATAAGTCACAATTCTAACATCATTTAATATACCTCCAAAATATGTTTTAAAATAACAAATTTTTTAGTAATTATTTTTAACTTAAATAAACTCATAGATTCTTTAGGTGAAACTATATATATATTTTTAAATAATTTGAAAAATATATATTAAAAAAAAGATCACTTATAAGTTGGGATGAGACTTATCCCAACTTTAGCCAAAGAGAAAATATGTTTACAATCGTAAAATAAGATTTGCATTGGATACAAATCTTCTAAACCATATTTCTACAATGGTTGTTCACCTGTTTGCAACTGTCAAAGAATATCTATATTGGAGCACAAATATCCTAAACCATATTTTTGCAATGGTTGTTCAAATTAGCTAAACACTGATTTACTGATCAACTTGCTTAATCATCTCATTCTCAATAGCAATGTCAGTGTGCCACTAAACTCCTATGTCCTTCTAAGTGCCCATCTTAACCAATAAGTCTACCAATTTATTTAGATCTCTACTCACATAATATGGAATCACATCATCTAATTCCCTTCACAATTACTTAATTTGAGTAACAAGAATCCTCAACCAACATGTCTTCAAATCAAATTTCCTCATGCAATCTAGTGGCTAACATATGAAGGTATAATATCTATGGACTGAATGTACATTTATTCAAGAAAGAGAAATCACCAATACATTATTCTATTTTTTGGAAACCCTCTAAAAATATAAATATAATATTTTAGGTTATTTTAAATGATATTACTTTGTTGAAAGGCAAGATATCACACATTAAAATAACTCACCATATAATCATTTCCATGGAATTCCCTTCCTAGAGTTTTAATTCCATAGGATTTATTAAAAAACTAAAAGTGGGCATACTTTGGCGAGCCACCAATAGGAGAGCAATCTTGCCTTCATTGTGCTCAAGTTAAGGATATTGTGAGATGAGAATGTCCCATGGGAGTATAATTTAAAATAGAATGTAACTATTTAAACTTTACTCAATAACAAGAAACCAAAGCATAAAATTCAATTTACCACAACTAATTTGGGTAGTCAGCAATACGTTTAAATACAACATTCAATACCATCATTCAAATATCAAGGTGTTTTCATAAAACTTAATGGAAAAAATTTTAAGAGCTAAAATTATAATACTCATCAACTTGATGGAGAAGAATAACTAAAAATCTCCACCATGAGATAAATTTAAGCATTGATTTCCACATCGAGTTGGGGATTTGTGGCTAAAAATAAAAAAAGTATTGAATAATATTGTAGCTAAAATAGGAGGTTGGGCCTAATATTAAAAGCATTCTAGAAGCAATATGCATAAGTCACAACAAAAAAATGCCTTGGTTTTTACACCTAACAAAATTATCCCTCTAAGTGCAGAAATACAAAAAAGTGATTTATTATATAATGGCAGCATGAATGGTATGAATGAAAACTAACCTACATTAATATTAAATGAAGACAACCAAACAAAAACCATGTTGAAAGGAGAACACACAATAATACTGTTTGTGTAATGAAAATGTCTACATAATGAACCGATTGAGAGATTTTATATGATAAACCCATGAAGCTTAACAAACAAATTGATGGGAAGAAACACATAACAAACTAGTCTGACTTATCATATAAAGATAACATTCAATTAGACTTATGAGAACATTGAAAAAATACAAATTGAGGAAGTCTAGCCCAACTTAACCAGTTTAACAAAGTAATATAAACTCAAATGTTTTTTTAGAAAGCAAACAAAATGAAGAAAATAAAGAACATGCATCCAATTCTTATTTCTCATTCAACAGTTATAACGAACTACAAATTTTCAAAGAAATTGCATTACATATTAAAATAGAGAATTATTTTAAGAAGCTTCTATGATAATCTAGAGTTCAAATACATACTTAGCTTTGTTGAATTACGGTCTAGTTAATTCTATAAATACCCAAGCAAAGAATCCAGACTATTCTTTCTTGTTCTCCCTTTTGTTCTTGTCCCTCTACTGAATAAAACATACCACACATGTAGACCTTCCAATGGACCAATTTATAAGAAGGAAAATATGATAAAGATGCATGTTGATGGCTAGCTCATCATGGCCTTGTTCCACTAGATGGATAGGCAATATGTTTTCAATGTCCCAATTGCCCTAGAAAGAAAAATATTTTCTGCATAAAATTAAAAGCACATATGTAAAAATAATCTCCTTTCTAATTTTATTAATTTAATTTATTAATAATATACTATCATTATAAGTATTTTAATAAATTGTTATAATTTATTCTAAAATAAAATAAAGCAATGGATAGCAATAAAATATACAAGCAAATTATCACACGCATTTATGCCTCCAATTTGATTTTTATAGGTAACTTGATGATATTAGAAGTTATCATCTACCTCATATGAATAACTCCCATGCTCATGGAATTTTTCTTGCCATTTGAGGGTTATCAAAAGCATATACTTTAATCACTTAAACATACAAGGCACACATTTACAATGCACCTACATGAATGCATCTATTCCAAGCTTCCATGTACCAATGGGCCATTGGTGAGTGTTTCATTACTAGGGATTTTTTCATTACTACCAATGTGAATACCCCACCATGGTGTTATTTACACCACCATCATTTCCCATTTTACTTTTCAAGGACCTGTAACTGCAAAATATGGACCATTAGTAGTACCATATTCCAAGAATAATAAAGTATGATAAATAAAAAGAGATGTTTATCAAATATAAATACTAGTATCATAAAATATGTTTTTGGAGAACCATTATAGGTCACTACCTCTAGGTATATACCCCTAGGTCACTACCTCTAGGTCACTTCCACTAGATTATTACCTTGGAGTTTCTACCTCTGGAAATCTGCCTCTGGATCACCTCTAGATAATCATTCTCTCTAGGTCATCCACCATAAAATCATCATATCTATAGGATTATCACTATAAATTCATCTTCTAAGCTATGATTGGGCCTTCATTCTCTCTATCTACTATGGGACCTCTTTCCATGGGTCTCCTTAATCTAATTTTCAAAATCTTATAGACTTCCTTCTATTTTAAATATAATCTTGGAATAGATAAACTCAATCTATCTTATACTTTTCCTGAATTGATTCTTTCTCAAAATTATAAAACTTATTCTTCACTAGTTGTTCTTTAAGGTAGTCATGTTAATCCTTATATTCACTAGTTTTCCTTCAATCTAGTGGTAATACGTTTCTTTCACAACTTTCAAGTTTTATGTAAGAAAACTTTAATTATATGTGGTTTCCTTCTATAGAAATCATAAAATATTCCTTTCATTTTATCCCTTTCATATATATTCATCCATGCACAATCCACTTTTACTTTGTAGTATTTCTTTTCTTTTTGTAGATAAAACGTTTGTGAATGATTAAATGTTTCAAAAATTATACAACTATGAAGAGTTCAACAATTCTCTATCTCGTGTCCATATCTACCACACTACACCAAAAAAGGGCTTTAATGATAGTTTTTAACTACCCGTAAATACCTTTAAAAGCAATTATTTAGTTTTCATCTATGAGGGTATCGTAAAACGTTAGCAACATACGATAGAAATTAAAAACCACCTTAGAAAGCCACCCTCTTAAGATCTAATAGGGTGGTTTATAACCGCCGTCTTATATCTTAAGATGACAATTTCAAACTTCCATGTTAGACCTAATATGATGATTTTAAACCACCCTCTTAGATCTAAGATGATAGTTTAAAACTGCCATCTTAGGGTGACCTAAGAGGGCAATTTATAACCACCATCATAGGGTGATCTAAGAGGGTAGTTTATAACTATCATCTTAGGTCAAAGAGGGTGTTTTAAAACTGCCCCTTTATGATCTCACATAAAAAGTTAATATAAAAAATACCTTAGTTGGAACAACATAGAAATCAATAGTGGTTTGTTGTTTTAGTTGAGGTATCTTTTATTTCTCATGGTATTTTCATGGACAAGGTAATTTTTTATTAGAACAAAGAGGGATAGAATTTTAAACTATATCCAAGGGACATAATTTTTTGTGGAAGCATTAGAGTATGTATGAAGTCACAATGCACCATTTTGCTCTTCTTGGAGTGTATACAACCAATGTGGTCCTAGGCATACCATGTTATAAACACATTTATATTTTATATATGATCATAGGTATACTATCCTATGGAAAATAGAAATAAATAATGTATGCATGTGTAGACACCAAAACAACACCAATCCGATTACGTGACAACAAGCGTTGATCGCATTGACACAAACAGCCCCAAGGGCAGCCCCTAGAGGTTAAACAGTGGTCCTAACCACTTCCAAAAGTAGTTTTAGAGGTCATAGGTCAATTTGGCACCTTTTTGGCACCTTGCTCTCTGCTCGTCCCACCCCGAGATGAATACAAACTGGCACTCGTCCCACCCAGGGACGAGTAGCAGCATTCGCCCTAGGGTGAGGCGAATAGCAAGTTTGATTGGAAAAAATTCAAACCTCGGTAACTCCGCCAGTTAACTGAGGCTTCAGGCCATGCAATTGTGAGGAGTAGCTTTTATTCAAGAAGAGAGACTTCAGTGATGAGTGTCTTTATTTTAGAAACCTCATGCAAGAAGCTTTTTTATCAAGGAGTTAGCTTTTCTCTGAAAATAGGACAGTTAACTCAAGTGGCGCCCTCGCATGCGCAATTCAAACAAGGAGACCCTAAGGTCTATAAATTGGGGAGTTTTCCCACCCAAAATATATATAGATAAGGAGCATTTGAGCAACGAAGTGCTGCAAATTTCATACCTAACTGCGATTTGTGCTTTTACATCCTTAATCTCTCATTCGAAAGGGAGGTTATTGGGTGACTATTGGAGGCGCAAATCCGTACCCAAAACCCGATTTTTGACCACAACTATCCACCAAATTTTTCAACAACACCCCATAACCATTTTTGGACCCATCCCAAGTGGATTGGTGCCGAAACAGTGCCTCAATCGGTGGGCGTCCTGCCCCTAGGCGCTCCCCAAACTATCATAGTGCTAATCGCCCCACCCCGGGATGATTAGAAATATGTGATAGATTTCTTTGTTTTTTCTTTTGCATTTGATTCTAGATAGGTTAAATAGGTTACAGTTCAAATTTCATGTCATTTTGATCATTTTTGACCAGGTTATTGCTATTTCCCGCTTTCACTAACTTGCAGATACCATCTTCAAAATATGGGTTCTAGAGGAAAAATTGGAGAAATCTGAGCATCTGGGTCTTCCCAAAATGCCCCCAATTAGCTAACCCCAATTTTTCAGGTCTTTTGGAGCTTCCTAAGTAGGACATTGAATAGGGTGCTTTCTGGCCAATTCTCACAGTCCTATTCGTCCCACCCTGGAGCGAGTACAGATCTGTGAGGAATTTTTAGACTGTTCTTTTTGCAATGGTCTTCTGATGATATTTTTATGCTTCTGTCAAAGTTTCAGGTCAATCAGAGGTCATATGATAGTCGTTTTATTATTTTCATGCATACACTGACAATAGGCTTTGGGAAATACATGTTTCATTTGGTCTGCAGGTATTACTAATATTTTCTGTTTCTTTGAACGCAGGTTTCTGACAGTAGAGGAGCAGGAAAGAGCAAATAATCACATACAATAGCAGCGGTGACATTTTGGTCCGCCCATATTACATGTGGGCACACGGAAGAAGGATTGTTAGCCATGGATCTTGTGACAAGAAACACATTTGACTCTCCTATCCCCTAAAAAGGAAGGAGACGTATTGTAACACAATTTGTAAAGCATATCAATAAAATATATTACCATATTTTGTATTGCTTTTATCTTGTGTCGATTTGCATACGTTATTTCTTGTTCTTTTCTTGTGGCATATTCCTTTTTGTTTCCGTATCCTCGTGCTTTCAGTGGCGATCACGGTGGGACCTGTGTCCCTTGATTTTTAAGATAAAATTTCTGATTAAATTTGCTTGTTCTTTTGATTACAGGTACCAAGTTTTCCAACACTGGACTATTTTAGAGCAAAAATTTCGAGATATCCGACTTGGGCAGAGAAAAGGTAGAGGTCTTAAACACCTTTTGTCAATTCTTTGCTTTATGTTCTCTATTTATTTGCTTGCATAGGAGAGTTTGAATGCTTGCGTGCTTCATTTATGCAACTTAAAAGGAACCCCACACACCACGTGGTAACTGAAACAACAAGGCGTTGGTCATAAAACCCCAACCCTTGAGCAAGACCAAAGGTGGATTCCATTATCACTTTGGCTTGAGATATTGCATCCATTACCCCGATCGTGACTGTTGCTAGACGTAAATCCTGACGAAATCTGACCAAGTGTAGCGGGGGTGATTCCCAGTGCATGAGGATAAGTCTTCTATGGTAGGTTTCATAAGCAAAGAGATCCCCCTTCAGTACCACCTATGTTCCACGTACCATCTGCTCTCACGTACCTATAGTCTCCCTCACGTAAGGGCGGGTATATAGAGAGGTTGGTATATCGGTCTGGCAATGGTATATCGAAGGGGCGACCATTTTTTGGGAGTCATAAGAGCCCTCATTTTTGCATTTAAACGTTCTTTCACAAAGCTTTCAAAACAACATCAAAACACACTAAAACTAGATTTTAGGGCACACTTTTAAATCTTTAAACGAGATAACCACTACATTGATTGTGTGTTTCTTTTCTGTTTAAGTGTAGCGTAAAAAATCCTAAAAGAGATAAAATCTATTCATATTTAGGAGCACATCACTATGGTGTTCACTCGTAGCCGAGCCCGATCAAGGGCAAGCACTCCAAAAAGTGCACCAAGGGGGACAAGTCGCCTCCGATATAGTCTTGAGGACCTGGCCATCCCGCCTTGGCGGCCTGGCCCACAAGAGAGTCCACACCATGCCATAATAGAACAAGACTATAGAGGCACCTCTTTGAGGGGCACCCCTACTCAACATAGGTCCTTCCAAGAAGAGAACCTATATGTAGCACTTAATGTAGACAGGAGACCTCCCTTAGAAGCCCGTTATGGGTGGCCTAGCGATGAAGTGCTAGAGCAACAAAGGGGCCAGACGGAGGGGCCACAAGATTTTGTCCTCCCTTCTCTACCTCGCATTGTTGTTAGAAACACTAGACAGTGTCCAGAGTATCAAACTTTCTAGGCAGGGCAAGACAATTTTGCCCGCACCTTTTATGCATATGAAAGAGAGGACGAGGATGATTACCATGTTCCTCAAGAGCAGTACATAGCACGGGAGCGATGTACCTCCGTGCCTACCCTGTATCAAGATAACCCATCGAGGCTACAACCTCAAGTTAATGCAGCCAACCTCGATAGAGGGAAGCAGCCCATAGAGGTCTCGGGTCACCATGACCGAGGTAGACATATAGGAGAGGCATCTAGGCTTCCAAAACAAGAGACGATGAAACAAAGTGACTTGGCATTTGCCAAACAAGCCACCCGCCAAGCGCAAATCATGCAGCTTCGACAAGATCAAGAATAGTTAGAGCATCTTTGTCGGCTTAACAAAGAGCGCATTCAGCATCAAACAACCGAATTGCTGCATAACAATGTGCCTGCGAAGGTTCCAAACCCTTGCACGCACAAAGTAGATGTGTATGAGAGGCATAACCCTTTGGTATGAGAGAGGTCCATGCGACCTTATCAAGTATTGCCTCCGAGACCTCCTAGACTTGAGCGGGAGGCCACTCCCCGAAATAATGATGGGCACCCTCCGCGGGCACCTACCCATGTGCATAGGACTCGGCCAGCCACTCCTCAGGAAGCTTATGAGGAATATGAACAAGAAGAAGAGAGGGCTGAAATGCTCTATCAAGGCAGAGGGGTGCTACCCAGCTACTTCTCAATAGGCCTCAGGCTCCCTACAACCCACAACGGGAGCAAACTAAGGAGGACGAAATTAAATCCTCTGATGCATATAAAGCGTTGTTAGAATGCTTAGAGTCTATGGAGCTCAAGACTTTTGGGCCTCAAAAGCCCACTCTACGCCAACTCCGTAGCCATCCTATGCATCCGTCAGTGTCGGCACCTCCATACCCAAAACACTTTAAGTTGTCCCAGTTGGCACTCTTTAGAGGGGAGGAGGATGCCCAAGAGCATGTGACCAGGTTCTTAAGTCAGTGTTTTGGTATTCAAGATAATGATGCTTTGTTGTTGAGAACATTTATAACCACATTCGTAGGCCCTACCTCGGATTGGTTCACCCAATTACCGAAACATAGCATCACTAATTTGGATCAGCTAGTGGATGCGTTCCTCGAATACTTTGCCTTCAACACTAAGAAAAAGGCATCATTGAGTGACCTAGCTAGCCTCAAACAGTATGAGGAAGAGACCATGGTGGCATACGGGAACCGGTGGAGGGCGTTGCTTGCAAAGCTGCCTTACCTCCCTCCCATGTCAGATCTGACTCAAATGTTCTCGAAAATTTGTTTGAGATCAATCTCCGTGCTATTGCAACTGCAGCAATATGCCAGTTTAGAAGAAGCTCTAGTGCAAGCCAGAGTTATTGAGGAGATTAAGATACAGGATGGTGAAATCGCCAAACCTAAGAAAAAATAATGGACAAAGAATGCTAAACCAGGGACTGCACAACAAAAACCTGTTGCGGTTAATCAAGTTGCCATCAATGTCCCCAAGCCTGCACAAGCAACGCAGCCTCAAAAGGCTAATTATCAGGTGGTCCCTCCCAACAACTATGAGAGAGAAAATCAAAGGCAGGAGCAAAATCAATAGCATCGCCCTAGGCGACAATTTACTCCTTATACAAAGTCTAGGGACTCTTTGTTTGACCGCTTGTCAGCGGCGAATTTGATCAATCTTCCAGAGATTCAAATTATAGATCCCAATGCATCAAAGCCTAAAGGGTATAGAGAAGACTTGTACTGTAGGTTCCACAGGTGCAAAGGACATGATCTTAACGCATGCTGGAAGTTCAAAGGTTTGATACAAGATCTCATTGACAATAAGACATTGGCGGTGGACAACCCCGTAGCACCAAATAATCAAAATATGGGAGTATTCAGAGACCCCTTGCCTACCCACGAGGCACAAGCAAAGCCCCTTCAGGTTAATGAGGTACAACAGAATTTCCCTATGCAAGGATATGTGGGAATGATAAGCATAGTGACTAGGAACAAAAAATACCTAGGAGCTGCTCCCGTGGCAGCCACAAGAGAGGTTCCGTCAACGTCATAGGCTCAACAACACCCTACGCAACTTCCCTCGCCTAGACCAGTGGCCACGATTCGAACTAGACTTACTCAAAGTCTAAGGACCACATTGGCTAGGCTCTCCATATATGAGCTAATTCAATAATCAGCGCCCCATCGGGAGGCTCTCATGGAGATTTTGAAAGCAATAGAGCTGCCACCCCACGAAGCGAATTCGTTCAACAATTTTGTGGGGCATGTAAAATAGTGTACAGAACCAATCATCACCTTTAGGGAAGATGAATTGAAAATGGTGACTAGTGATGTAGCGGATCCACCCCCGCACGTTATCGCACGGGTCAACGAGATTCCTTATAAGAGAGTGTTGGTGGACACTGGCTCATCCAGTAATATCATCACTACAGCAGCTCTGAAGCATTTGAAGTTGCCAGCATCTCATATCATGGCTTCCACTTACACACTATGAGCATTCAACGATGCAATCTGCTCGACAGTTGGCACAATTGTCCTACCTATCCAAGTAGGACAAAAGACCATTCATACATTGTGCCATATCTTGGAAGGCGAGATGGCTTATAATATCCTGCTAGGTCGGCCTTGGATTCGGGACATGAAGTGTGTCCCTTCAATCGTGCATCAGTGCCTAAAGTACACATTTGAAGGACAGGTGCATGTAGTCTCGATGGACTTGGAGCCTTTCAAATACTGTAATATAGTACAAATCATGCCGCAATCAACCCTTCCATCAACACATTTGGATTTTCAGTTGAATCCATCTCAATAGGGTTCGATTCCATGGGCATCTCCAGTGATTAATCCATCGAGTCCTCATTCGGGGCCATCTTCTTCCGCCAGTCCTTCCACAACGATGCCACCTACGGTGGCCACATCCAAGGACAAGGGAAAGCAACCCTTAGAAGAAGAACCACCTCTAGTCTCAACCATCTCGACAGAAGAGATACCTAGTAGAATGGAAGTTGAGATGCCTAGTTCACCCCACATGGAGTGGACTCAGGAAGGACTCCCATTCGCTCCCCCTCAACCGCCAATGGTCACCGTTGAAATGGCTAGCACAGGCCTAGGGGAGTATCTAGTGAGAAACATTATAGCAACGCCCACACTCGAGTCCATGCAAGACATGGGGAGGCCTCGAATCCCCATCGGCTCAGTGGTTCCTTTAGGCTACCCACCCAATCAGACAAACTTTGTTTATGGGGGCCTGGATAATGGCATTGAGATTTGTATGCAAGAAGATGAATACGAAGAGCCCTTTGTGGAGGATGTCAACTATCTATCCAATCCCGATTTTGCTCTCAGATATCTAGGCCAATGCAATTGGCATGGATATGGGTTGGGTAGGTATGAGCAAGGAGTGCGGGTTCTTTGCCAACCGAGATATCAAATGCCATATGACAAGTCAGGAGTAGGGTTCAACCACCCCTTGCCCCTAGACATCTTGGTTGAAAACATGCAAGGCCTAGGGATAGGCAACAAGGATGGGTTGGCATCAGATCTATATGCTAATCCAAACACAACTTATACATTGGGGGATTATTTCCCATTACAAAAAAACAACCTTGTTGACCTCAACAACCCTTTCCCTTCGGTCGAACAAGGAGAAAACTCAAGGACTCACCCACAAGGGGGATATGGACAAGACCAAGAAGGGTCTTCCGAAGATGAGTCAGAGTACGATCATTCGCAAGAATATCCCATGAATGATGATCAAGAAAGCTTCCTGACAATGTTCCCATTGGATGCTCCAGTTGAGCACATGCCACTTCAAGAGAATCAGGTCCCCCCGTAGAGAGCGAAACAACCTAGATGGGACCACATCAATTTGCTCGAACAAGGTGAGCCTCATGTGTCACAAGCAGCCATTGGAGTTAATGAAGGCTTTTGGATCTCCGACAGTGATTCGAAAGATGAAACTGAGATGGCCTATCTCAACCACATGCGACAAATGCAACAACGATACCCTTTGGACATAGATGACATGTTTGAACACTTACATATAGGTCCAAGACATAGGTGGCATCTCAACCCAGCATAGTTATAGCAATTACTGCACCCGTCACTCCAGGTACACAAAGAGCATCTTCCACCTTGAGACCCTATCAAATCATCAGTGCCTAGGGCAGACCCTGTCTTCGTCTCTATGCATAGGGCTGACCCCTTTGTGCCAGTGCCCACAGAGCCAGATCCGGAGCACACAGATTGTCTAGGATGTCCGAGTTATAACACCCATGGTAATGGAGACCACAATCATTTCATCAACATGATCTCCATTGATCTGACCGCACCCATCCATGATCCAGCCAACCCAACACGGTCATTGTATCTAGATCTAGATGCTATCGACTAGGATCACGCTGACACACCACCATCCCCATCAGAGTATTGGCCTTGCGGAGGAATGTTCCATTTCACCCCAGGACAGACTCAGGATGTCTTCCATGCTGAAGAAGAACCTGATATTCCGAACGATGATCTAAATTTAGCAAACGATATCCATTTGATCCCAACTCCACACCAGTTGGAGGATGGGTCCCACATGTCGATCGAGGAGACAACTGACATAGACATCGGCTCAGATCTAGTGAATTTGCAAATCATCAAGCTGGGGGTAAGTCTATCCCCCGAAGAGCAAGCCAACTACATTGGTCAAACCAAAAGCTCCAAGGATTCCCATAATCTCTTGGTCAAACCCAAAATGCTCCAAAGGTGCCCATAAACCGTTTGGTCAAACCAAAAGCTCCAAGGATTTCCGTAATCTCTTGGTCAAACCTAAAAAGCTCCAAGGATTTTCGTAATATCTTGGTCAAACTAAAAAGCTCCAAGGATTTTTGTAATCTCTTGGTCAACCTAAAAAGCTCCAAGGATTTCTGTAATCTCTTGGTCAACCTAAAAAGCTCCAAGGATTTTTGTAATCTCTTGGTCAACCTAAAAAGCTCCAAGGATTCTCACAATCACTTGGTCAAACCAAAATGCCCCAAAGGTATCTATAACCCTTTGGTCAATCCAAAAGCTCCAAGGATTCTCGCAATCGCTTGGTCAACCCAAAAGCTCCAAGCATTACCATCACTGCTTGGTCAACATAAATATTCAAAAACAAACAAAAACAATAAAATCATCAAAAATCACAAAAAAATTGCATTTCAATTCCATGCATACTCATAAAAATCAAAAATAACAAAAATATTGCATTTTCATTCCACGCATACTCATAAAAATCAAAAATAACAAAAATATTGCATTTGCATTTCATGCATACTCATAAAAATCAAAGTACAAAAATATAGGTTGCATTAGGCATCGCATCCATACATTACATATTTACTAGGTCATACAAGTCAACAACACCATAGACTGTCATTACTTGGCAATTCCATCATTTTTCCACATCAAATCCATTTCATAAATGCATACATCCAGAATAACACCATCATCATTTGTAGCTTAGTCAGTTGTCTCCTAAATATATATAGGGTTTTCATCATTCAACTGTCTTTAAATTTCTAGCCAACAACTGTACACAGTTAAACAAATTTTACATGGGAAAGTTTTATTTGGATCACACCTTGTTACGTAGCATCCCAACACAAATTAAAACACATAAAATAATTCCTAAGTTGTGTGAATGCAAGAGAAACCTACAAAGCAGTCTAGGGTACCATAGGTGAAAAATTAGCCTATTCATCCCCCTGTGCGAATGGTTCCAGAATGCTGAGAATTGACAAAAGGACGAGCTCTTCCCTATCCATTCCACATCATAAACAGTGGTTTTCACCACTCCCACAAATCCCAATCATAGTTGGTCCCCAAAGTTGTAAGGATTCGTACTACACATCCCTGCCAAGGATGGGTAGTCGTCCCCAAGACCTAAAAGGATCAATGCCCTTCAAAAACAAAATTCCAACAAACCATCATCACAACCATCTCCACTCACTTTTGGTCTCAAAGTTGTAAGGATTCATACTACACGTCCCTAACCAGGATGGGTAGTCATCCCCAAGGCCTAAAAGATCAATGCCTTTACTTCATAATCTCCATCATCCCCTTGGTTCCCAAAGTCGTAAGGATTCGTACTACACGTCCCTAAATAGGATGGGTAGTCATCCCCAAGGCCAACAGGATCAAGGCCATTCACAAGCTCAAACTTACAAAGCTCAAAATACAAAATCAACTAACAGTGGTTATCACCACTATTCAAAATCCTTGCTCAAAAAAAAAAAAAAAACAAAAAACAAAGAGAAAAATAAACAGTGATTTTCATCACTATATAGACGAGCAAGTATCCAAAACCATTGAGCCACCACATAGCCTGAACTTGAATCCCTGGAATTCTCAGCATTTGAAAAACCATCTAGGTGATCCTCATTACAGGTTTGGTTGATAGCCTACCTAGCAATGGTGGTATCCTAACCGCATGATGATATGTCTATCACATTAGCTGTGCATGTGCATAGACCAATGTTTGCATGTGGATGAGCTAGCTTATGGTACCTTAGATTGTCTCGTGGATTAATCTTTCTAAACACAACAACGGAGTTAGTGGAGCTAATTAGGTGATCCTCAGTACAGGTTTGGTTGATAGCCTATCTGGAATTGGCGGTATCCTGACAAATACCACATAAACGAACTCAATTGCACACATAGGGATGTGAAATAACTTGGTTAAATTCAAGTCGAATTTATACCTTGTTCAAAAGTCTTGCGAGATAAATGTACAGTCTTGGCTAGTTAGTTAAAATATCTGAATCTCAGAAAAGCTTAACTACATTTTAAAACAACTGGTACATTTCATTCCGTACATCACCATCAAAAAAATGCAAAATACAAAAACAAAGTTTTCACATGCACAGTCATTCCACAAAGTCATCCCATTAATATAGCAAGTCAGTCAAATCTTGCACAGTCTATGGTGCCATCGACAAAACATCAACAACTCATTTCATTCATTCCATATGCATACATCATACAAATTAGAAACATCACATTCATAATCTCATATGCATACATTAATGTAAAAACATGTACATAAAAACAAACCATGAAAAATGTATAAACACCAAAAAGAGTCATATGTATATATATATCATAACAAAACTGCCCGCAGGCTACAATGAATCGGTCCTCGGACCTCGCTACCAAAACCCAAAAACTCAAAAACCCCCAAGCCTAGGGCATCGGCCACCATGATCACACAAGATCGGTGTGACGGGAACTACCCCCTACAGTGTGGGTCCTATGGGACCTCTTAGGGCGACTGCTGCTCACCCCTGCATCGCGCCCACTAGAGCCTCCCTCATCTAGCTGCCTATGATGGGATGATGCTGACTGCTTAGTCCCATTGTCTCTCATCTGATGTGACGAGCTACCACTAGGGGGCTCAGGTATCTGCCCCCCAAGGCAGATTATCTCTCCCTCCATATCCAGTCGATATCGCTACCAATATGACTTCTGCCATCGCCAATCTGACTCTCGTCAACCCCAATTTGCCTCCTATCGACCCCACTCTACCTACCGTTGATGGTAGTAAGCTACTACATCATCGCGCTATGCTAGATGCACCCATAGGAGATCCATCTTCGATGCAGCATCAATATCCCCCTCCTGTTGGTGAGAAGTAGCCCATGCGCTCTCTCGCTCCACCAACTGAGTTCGTAAGAGATATCTCTCCTGCAAAGCCTCTCCCAGCTCCCCATATCGCATCCATAGTAGGTCCTCCAATCGTGCTATCTCAGTGTTGAGCCTTGCCTCCACCTCCTTCGAACCTGCCTGAGGCATAGGCGAATCCAAGACAACAGCCTGCTCTGGCTCCCACTACTCCAGGACATCCTGCATCTCTGGCTGGTCTGGTACCCCAAAATCCCCTCCAACATCCTCAACCTCTACCATGTCCGCATCATCATGTGGAGCACCCCAACCCTCATCTGGTACCTCTGTACCCTCATCCCCTACTACTGCTGCGGCACACCCTAGAGGCCCCTTGCCTCGCCATCATCGTAGAGTCCACCACTGCTCATACTCAGTAGTCATCCCAATGTCATCCACATCTGGGAAGTCAATCACCATATCTGAATCCTCACCAAGTGGTGCAACGCATGGTCGGTCTAGCGTCCTCTCATCTCCTCGATGCCGATAGACCACGGGCTCACCAGGCATCCCCTGGTGCACCTTGAACTGTTGGGTCACCCGGCCATATGGGAAGAACTCCTGCTCTGTCCCATGCCTCCCAATTAGCCACTACCCCCTCCGTACCTACTGGAGCCACTCTCCAGCCTTAGGCTAGGCTAGAAAGTCCTAATAGGGGCGCCAGAACACCTCTCCAGGAGTAAGCCGAGCAAAGGTATTGGCATAGTGCCCTACAACACCTACCCATCGTCGACTCTATCCCTGCTCCTTCGACCTCTGCCATAATACCCCATATCCAATCTCTCGGTCTGCCATATCTGCTCATGTCGTCTAGGGCAGCCCCACTGGCCTCTCCATTGCTATGTGCTACCAAGCCCAACACTATAATAAGTAGCTACAACCGATCCCCTTCTGCTTCCGATAGCGGACCTTATACAGCTCATCATAGAGCTATGCCAGTAGTGTTCATCCCCATATCATAATCATTAGAGCATCTATCAAAAACTCCACCAACCTGAATACCACCTCTAGCAGGTTCCACGAGAACCTCATGCTAGAAGAGTTAGGGAGTAGCATGTTGGAAATAAGGATCATGAGTAATGCATGCCTCATTCCCAACACACCCCTCTCCAGCCACCATCGCACCAGTATGCCACCAATCTAGAAATTGCTCTTCACCCTCTCCATAGGGATCTCCACACCCAGCTCTTCTCCATGCCCAAAACAGTGTATCAGTACCATTGTCCTTCGAGCTCGTGGCATCGTCTAGATTGGTAGTCCATCTATTGGAATCCACAGAATCTGATAAACATCCTTCAAGGTCACCGTTATCTCCCCTATCGGGATATGGAAGGTATTAGTTTGGGGATCCCATAAATTGATCAGGTTCGTCAGATAGGCCCGATCCTCGACCACTGGCTCCAGTCGAGTCACCTTATTGAGCCCAAGGGCATCAAGCCAATCCCATTCAGCCAAGGTCAGTGCCACATGGGCTTCAGTAAACACAGTAGGCACCCGATATCGGCTCTTCACAACCTGTAAAAGAAAACAACACAAAAACATTAAAAACAACAAAAAATTGTACAACCCTAACATGTATATACAATAATGCATTAAAACTGTACAGCCAAAAACACAACAAAAATTCAAAAAAATTATTTGTCAGTCCTAGGGTTTCTAATCCTAACTGATAAATTCAAAAACACAACAAAAATTCAAAAAAAAAATTAATTTGTCAGACCTAAGGTTTTTAACTTTAACTGATTAATTAAACAACAAAAACACTTACAAAATTTAAAAAAAAAAATTGTCAGTCCTAGGGTTTCTAATCCTAACTGATAAATTCAAAAACACAATAAAAATTCAAAAAAATTAATTTGTCAGTCCTAGGGTTTCTAATCCTAATTGATAAATTCAAAAACACAACAAAAATTCACAAATATTAATTTGTCAGACTTAGGGTTTTTAACTTTAACTGATTAATTAAACAAAAAACACAACAGTCAACTAGGGTTCATGCTACGCTTTTCGCTTAGTTTTACCCTACGTTTTTTTAACCTACAGTTTAGATTTTGGTTTCATTCAGGTTCAACGCAGTTTGTAAGTTTTGTTCTAAACTAACTTTCTAAGTTCAGTTTTCAACTAAATTTTTGATCTGTGTTTTCACTAGGGTTAAATTCAGTTTTCAGTTAAGTGTTCATAAACTAGGGTTTTCATTTTTAAACCATAAAAAAAAAAACCTAAGACATAAGCAAAATGCTCCAGCTTCCATCTGCCAAAGAATTGAGCAAATTCAACGCAGATTCCTTTGGTCAGGAAACGAAAACAGGAACAAATTTTCCCTTGTTGCCTGGGATAAGGTTTGTTCCAAGAAAAAGGATGGAGGACTCAGGTTCAGGGACATCAAACAGATGAACTTGGATCTCATTGCCAAGCAGTCGTAGAGACTTACCATCAATGAAAATGTCACTTGGATTGACATCATCAAAGCTAAGTACCTCCATCAGGTCCCCTTTCTTGGAGAGCATATCCTCCCTAGTGGATCTCATTTCTGGAATGGTTTTACCAAAACTAGGAATATCATCATGGAAGGCTTAAGGTGGTGTCTTGGAAATGGAATGACCATTCATTTTTGGGATGATCCATGGATCCGTGACAAACCTCTCAGCCAAGATCCTCATCTTTTTGTGCTCAAGACGGTCACCGAAGCCACCTTTGGAGATAAGGTTTGTCATTTCAATAACCCAAGTATTACAAGACCCAAATGGAAACACCTGGCTCTTAATGGGCCTAGGCATATCACTGAGGCAATCAGGCAGTTACAAAACCTGCTGAGGTCTTGCATCATCCCCAGTTCTCACAAATATGATTCCATTGTTTGGAACCTTGAAGATTCAAGGAATTTCACTGTTAAATCCACCTACTACAGCCAAGAAGCTCCCAGTGATGGCCGGGACTTATCTAATCAGGTCTGGGTCCCCAAGATCATTCCCAAGGTCAAATTCTTCTGTTGGTTGGCCATTCAAAATAGAATCCTCACCACTGACAACTTGATAATCAGAGGGTTACTCATCCCCAACTGGTGCATCCTGTGTAAAAACACCTGTGAGTCAACTTTGCATGTTTTTCTGGAATGTCCCTTCTCTCTTGCAGTGCTCAACCAGGTCCTCAACACCTTCGACATCTCCGTAGCCCTCCCTCACTCCATTCCCCTCCTTTTTCAACAATGGCCCTGGCCTTTCCAGAGCAGTCAACTTAAATTCATGTGGCAAGTTTGCCTTTTCATTTTCCTGTGGCAGATATGGCTTGAGAGAAATGCCAGAATTTTCAATAACCATGCCACTGATAGGAATATTTTTGTGGCCAAAATATTGGCCCTTGCTGTGGAGAATGCCTCTCTTGTCTCGTCTTCCAAACCCCCCATCCTGGCCTTGAATCGAACCTTTCAAAACTTTTCAATCTGTCCAATTTCTCGGCTACACCCCATACTTTTGTTGACAGGTCTGTAATCAAATGGGTATTACCTCCTACTGGGTGGCACAAGCTTAACTTAGATGGCCGCATCCAAAGGCAACACAAGAGCAAATGGTGGAGGAGGAATTCTCAGAAATCATAGAGGATAAATAATTTTGGCCTTTGGTCAGAACCTGGGAATTCAATCCAACAATATGGCAGAGGCTCGGGCCTTACTCCAAAGTTTGATTCTGTTGGAAGGCTTGAACATCAAAAAACTTATCATAGAAGGAGACTCTTTGCTCTACATCAACTGGCTCAATGGGACCTCCGTGCCTCCTTGGGCCCTTGTTTTGATCTTCCAAGAATGCAAGGCACTAATTGGCATTTACCCATAATTAATCATTAAGCATCAGTACCGGGAAGGAAAAAAAGTTGCGGACTGGCTTGCTAACAAGGGAGTTGACGAAACGGACATTCATGTTTGGAGAGACTCCTTCCCCATTGGCCTAAGGGACACCTCTACAATTTCCAATGTCTACACAATGTGAATGGCTATCTGGGCACCAGGTTTGTTTGCTCTCAAAACTGGTTGAGTCTTCACATTCTTTCTTTCTTCCTCTCCCCCTTCGGTTTTCTCTCTTCGATGGCGGTCTTTCATGTTGTCGCGATATCGCGCAACTTTTTCTCCACGGCAACGAACTTCACTTTTGTCATGATTTCGCGCAATTTTTTTTCCTTGGCTCCAGTCTTTCATTTTGTCATGATATTGCGCAACTTTTTTTTTCCTCAGCAACGGACTTCCATTTTGTCGCGATATCGCGCAACTTTTCTTCCTCGGCAACGGACTTCCATTTTGTCGCGATATCGTACAACTTTTTTTCCTTGGCGCAGGTCTTCCATTTTGTCGCGATATCGCGCAACTTTTTCCCCTTGACGATGGACTTTCAATTTGTTGTGATATCGTGCAACTTTTTTTCCTTGGCGCCGGTCTTCCATTTTTTCACAATTTCGCGTAACTTTTTTTCCTCGACGACGAACTTCCATTTTGTCGTGATATCGCACAACTTTTTCTCCTCGACGATGGTCTTCCATTTTGTCGCGCTTTCATGCAAAATTTTCTCCTCGATGGTGGACTTCATTTTTGCCATGATATCGTGCAACTTTTTCTCCTCGACGGTGGTCTTCCATTTCATCGTGATTTCACGCAACTTTTTCTCCTCGGCGACGGACTTCCATGTTGTCGCGATTTCGCACAATGTTTTTTCCCCGGCTGCGGTCCTCATTTTTGTCACGATTTCGCACAACTTCTTCTCCTTGGTGGCGGACTTCCTTTTTGTCATGATTTCATGCAACTTTCTCTCCTCAACGGTGGCCTTCCTTTTTTTCGCGATATCACGTAACTTTTTCTCCTCGGCGGCGGACTTCCTTTTTGTTGCGATTTCGTGCAACTTTTTCTCTTTGGCAGCGGGCTTCCTCAACTGTTACGATTTCACGACACTTTTTCTCTTCAGCTGCGGTCTTCCTTCTTGTCATGATATCACGACACCCTTTTTGTTTAGCAGTGGTCTTATTTCTTTTCATGATTTTGTGACTCCTTTTCTATTTGGGCGCGGTCTTCCTTCATGTCGTGATTTCATGACTCTTCTTCTATTTCAGCTCCAACCTAGCAACTTGTCGCGATATCATGAAACTTCCTCTCTTCTGGTAGAAACCTTACATCATGTCGCTATTTCGTGACCTCTTCCCTTCTACGTCTCCAATGGTGCTTCTTGTCGTGATTTCGCAACTTCTTTTCTTCTCTTGGCAGCAACGATGCTTCTTGTCACGATTTCGCGACATCACCACTTTGGTCGTGATTTCGCGACACCTTTCCTTGTGTGGAGGTTTGATCGATCTTTAATTACTTCTTATTGGACCACCTCGGTCGATTTGAATTTCATGTAATTCTTCTTGTTCAAGGTTCAGGGACCTTTCAACACCCATTCAACCAATAAAAAAAAAAAATGCAATTTTCCAATTGCAAAAACAAGTAATAAAGAGGATAAGTACTCACTGGTGTCACTTCAGCTCCATCACTCGATCTGGTATGAGCACTCATGGTCATAGAAAATTTTTGGCAGTGCTCCACTTCGCAGACTTGACCTCCTCCTCTTCAGAGCTCCAAATCACCCAGAAAAACAATTGAAAATGAGCCCAAAACTCAGTTTTGGTCTTTAAATAGGATTTTTGAGCCTGTAATCATTCCACCCTAGGAAAAGCACTCTGGTCAGTGCTCGTCCCACCCTATGATGAATACTAAATAGGAATTCATCCCATCCTGGGACGAATACAAAGCAAAAATTTCAAAAACAGCAAAAAATGCACAAAAATGCACCAAAACAAGCCCTAAAAGTGTTCAATTAGAATGCTTTTGCACTGGACATTTCGGGCATGCAGAACTGATGTCGGGGTCAAAAATCCTCACTATCCTACTCCCTAAGGGCTACTATAGCTGGACCACTCCACGGGAAGCCGGATTTTCAAGAATTTCATCCCCAAATGGCATCACCCAAACGGGTCAAAACCCATCCAAAAATAGCAATAACATTGCCGAACGAAAGCGCTTTTGCGCTTGACCTTCTTGGCATCCAAAATAGACGTTTGGGTTACAAATTTTCACTATCCTACTCCCTAAGAAGGCTATCATAGATGGACCGCTCCCCGGGAGGATGGATTTTTGTCAATTTCAGCTCCAAAATGCGTCACAAAAAGGGTTCAAACCCACCGAAAATAGGTCAGAATGTTCAAAAACTGCTTTCGCATTCAATGGAAAACAACTGAAGGCACCCTTACTTAAGTCATATTGGGTCAAGCGACTCATCGATTTTCTCATGTCGTTCACTCCCTCATCGATTCATCGCTTGAGGGGGTAGTCACACTTAGTCGCAAATCAACAAAAATATACCCAATCATGGAAATGACACACATTCAAAGGATCATTGACAAAGACAATCATGCCCCTGCTTGGGGAAGCAAACAAGCAACAATCACAAGATGATCAAAGACTTTGCATTTGTGAATCATGAACTCAAGGTTCCCATAGACAAAAGGTTGTGCCCTTTGCCTATTCATGACTGATCAATGTCCAAGTTTAACACCTCACCGAACCAGGTTAACAGTTGACTTTAGTTCCTTAGCTCGTCAAAAGCAAGGATTCAAGAATGCATGCCATTTCCATACTTGGGGCATCAATAGTTGGTTATGTTACTAAGAAACCCTAATCATTAGTGCTTTGGTTATCTATTTTTGCTCGGCGCTGCGCCTTGCACAGTGCTTCCCAAAAAGGGGCATCTGTAGACAACAAAATAGCACCAATCCGATTACATGACAACAAGCGTTGATCGTATTGACAAAAATAGCCCCAAGGGCAGCCTATAGAGGGTAAAAAGTGGTCCTAACCACTTCCAAAAGTAGTTTTAGAGGTCCTAGGTCAATTTGGCACCGTTTTGGCACCTTGCTCTTTGCTCGTCCCACCCCGGGACGAGTAGCAGCATTTGCCCCAGGGTGAGGCGAATAGCAAGCTTGACTGGCAAAAATTCAAACCTCGGTAACTTTGCCAGTTAACTGAGGCTTTAGTCCATGCAATTTTGAGGAGTATATTTTATTCAAGAAGAGAGACTTCAGTGATGACTGTCTTTATTTTAGAAACCTCATGCAAGAAGCTTTTTTATCAAGGAGTTAGCTTTTCTCTGAAAATAGGACAGTTAACTCAAGTGGCGCCCTCGCATGTGCAATTAAAACAATGAGACACTAAGGTCTATAAATTTGGGAGTTTTCCCACCCAAAAGATATACAGAGAATGAGCATTTGAGAAATGAAGTGCTGCCAATTTCATACCTAACTGCGATTTGTGCTTTTACATCCTTAATCTCTCATTCAAAAAGGAGGTTATTGGGTGACTATTGGAGGCACAAATCCGTACCCAAAACCCAATTTTTGACCACAAATATCCACAAAAATTTTTGACAACACCCCATAACCAGTTTTGGACCCATCCCAAGTGGATTGGTGCTAAAACAGTGCTTCAATTGGTGGGCGTCCTGCCCTCGGGCGCTCCCCAAACTATCACAGTGCTAATCGCCCCACCCCGGGATGATTAGAAATATGTGATATATTTCTTTGTTTTTTCTTTTGAATTTTATTCTAGATAGGTTAAATAGGTTACAGTTCAAATTTCATGTCATTCTGATCATTTTTGACCAGGTTATTGCTATTTCCCGCTTTCACTAACTTGTAGATACCATCTTCAAAATATGGGTTCTAGGTCCAAAATTGGAGAAATCTGAGCATCTGGGTCTTCCTAAAACTCCCCCAATTAGCTAACCCCAAGTTTACAGGTCTTTTGGAGCTTCCTGAGTAGGACATTGAACAAGGTGCTTTCTAGCTAATTCTCATAGTCCTATTCGTCCCACCCTGGAGTGAGTACAAATCTATGAGGAATTTTTCGATAGTTATTTTTGCAATGGCCTTCTGATGATATTTTTATGCTTCTATCAAAATTTTAGGTCAATCATAGGTCATCTGATAGTCATTTTATTATTTTCATGCATACACCGACAATAGGCTTTGGGAAATACATGTTTCATTTGTTCTGCAGGTATTACTAATATTTTTTGTTTCTTTGAACACAGGTTTCTGATAGCAGAGGAGTAGGAAAGAGCAAATAATCACATACAATAGTGGCAGTGACATTTTGGTCTGCCCATCTTACATGTGGGCACGCGAAAGAAGGATTGTTAGCCATGGATCTTGTGACAAGAAACACATTTGACTCTCCTATCCCCTAAAAAGGAAGGATATGTATTGTAACAAAATTTGTAAAGCGTATCAATAAAAGTGATTACCATATTTTGTATTTCTTTTATCTTGTGTCGATTTGCATACGTTATTTCTTGTTCTTTTCTTGTGGCATAATCCTTTTTGTTTCCGTATCCTCGTGCTTTCAGCATGTATAAAATACCATGATAAGTAGTCATACAAATCTTTGGGTGCTAGAAAATTTTTATAGTTTGTAGATAGTGCTAGTTAAAAGAATATAAATCCCAATATGCTAAAAATTTCCAATGTTATCCTATTCTATTCTATACCTTGAGATGATACTAACACAACAATCCTTAAACACATTTATAAACAGAAGGAAAATTGCATACCAATGAAAACTAAGGAACCAAATAAAAATAGGAAAGAAAGAATGATAAAATATGGACCTCCAAATCTATCTGCTTATATTCATTAGCACTCTGGGCTGAGTGACTAAAAACATTCATTCTTCATTTGGGAAGGCCATCCTCATCTACATCATAGAAATCTAAGACTGATCTATGTGAAGGATTGTTGGGCAAATAGATATTAGATAACACCCATCTAGAGCTTGAGTCCTTACAGCGAAAGAGAATGTTGGTAACACAATCATAAGAGGAAATAAGTCTTGTATCAAAATGGGTGGGGTTCCATAGGCATAAGAAAACTCTAGAAAAAACATGAATAAGACTAGCAACGGATTTGAATCCTTTCTAGAGGGAACTGACTATTTTTTAGTTGTTATTTGAGTCAATATTCATCTCTTGCAAAATAATGATACTAGGCCTATAATCAATCCTTATGGAAGAAATTTCCCAATGCTTGGTGGACCCATTGAGACCTATCGCATTCCATTAGAGGACCTTCATTTGAGAGATTTAGAAGATATTTTGCATCCCCCTCTCCCAAGAGGCTAGGGTTTGGTACGTTCTCCTTATTTTGATAGTAGAGCTTTAGCTATGTATGGTATGGAAGAATCCAGTGTGGTCTGGATATCACTAGCAATGACATATTTAATTTACTTTCTCATTTTATCCTAAGTAGAGGGGTGCCCTTTCTTCTTGACGGAACCAAAATCAACTTTTCTTACACACATTGAGTGGGAGAGATGAAATTTGACATGGGAATGAAGGATTTTGAAATGGGAGATAAAATAAATCAAAGAAGAACTGGATGGTCCTAAACTAGAAGGATAATGAGGAGTAGTCACAGGACTAGACTGAAGGAGTGGGCATAGAACCTCATTACCAAAAGGGGATAAGAAGAGGTTATGAGCTATAATATGTTGCACAACAAGGGAATTAGAGGGTTGAATGAGGGAAAAAATACTAGGAGATGTCCCCAACAACTCATTCTAAAATTATTTAGTTAATATATTACAAATATTAGAGTCAACAAATTACGAACTTACCTTATTGGGATTAAGGTTAGCCTTCGAGCTAAAAGGAGGCTTCATTGCTCCTTAGATCAAAACAAGAATTATGAATGACTTGGGATTTGGCTCCTCCAAATAAGGAAAGAGAAATTTGCTACTGCTTAGAGCAACCATACTAAGATACCCTGACTTGGCCTCAGTGGGAGGATCCTTCTGAATATTTTTTAACAAGTCACGACCCTTAATGTAATTTACCTTTAGAATTGAATAATGAAACTGAATGTGACCCTAATGCTTGCAATGGATGTAGAAAGTGGGATTATTTTCATATCCTAAGGCTTACTTCCATATAAAGGAGCCCATAACCATATCAATGAAAATGGGAAGTTCAGAGTCCAAATTAGCGTTAACATAGAAACGAGCATAGTTCATACAAAATTGAGCTTTGAAAGTTGAATCAATGGTGATAGGATATTTGATAGACTCTACAATGCTTCTCAAAATCCCTTCCTCCCAAAATTTAATAGAATGGCCAAGAAGTCTACCAAAATGGGTGTAACATTGATTATTTGGATTTTAGGGTTAAACTCAAGATCCCATCTCCTGAGAAAAAGACTTCTATGTCTGAAGAACCAGGGTCCTCCAGTGATGATGTGGCTTATGTCACCAAAGTTGTTCGACCTAATAAAAAATATATCTCTAGTGAGAGCAATGAGGTACATGTGTCTGTTGGGTTGTCATTTCGCAAAGTCCCATTTATGTATGGATTCTATATCCGACCTTGAGCCCATAAATTTCACTATTAGGGAGAGAGAGTTTCTAGAAATGATGGACACCATTGCCTCAAGAGGAATGACCAGCTCTCGTCATTTTAGGGAAAGGATTCCAATTATAGGAACTAGGAGATTTGAAGAAAATCTAGAGCCATTTTTAAGGGCTTTCACAAAGGAATACTAAGAATGATTATGTAAAGGGGAGCCCCAAGCGAGTGCAGCCCCATCATTGCCACCTTCAATCTAGGTAACAGTTGTTGCAAAATTTATAAAAGTCACCTACCTCCTAACTTGCACCACTACCATTGGGTTTGGTATGTAACCAAATGCATTTTGAATGATAAAACTTTTTCTACTATTAACTGAATCATTTATAGCCTATCTACCTGATCAACACATGTCTTTACTCTTCAACAAAACATGAGAGGAACAAATGGAGCATGTTGGAAAATTTCTTGAAACCCTATGTAAACACTAATTGAATACCACCTAGGAAAAGTGTTTGTTTGGTATGCAAAAATAAAATGTGCAGGTGAAATTATCAGTAAGGATTTCATGTTAAAAAATTTAGACAATTTGAAATTGGCCTGAACAAATGACCTTCATAGAGCTTTGTATATTCTTAGGTATAACTAATTTTTATGATTAGTTTGTGATTAGTTTCTCCCATATTGCATGGCACATAAAATAAGTGAGGAAAGGAAGAGCCAAATCAAATTTCATGTGGACTGAGGTACCACAAGGACCATTTTGATACTTGACTCATTGACTTAGTTGAGCACTAATACTTTCCTTTTTGGATCTGCAACAACCATCATGGCACTTAAATTAAGTGATAAAAGGAAGATCCAAACTAAATTTCATGTGGATTGAGGTACCACAAAGAGCATTCTTAGACTTTATTCATTGACTTAGCTTAGCAATAATACTTGTCTTTTTGAATATACAACAACCATCATGGCACTTAAACTAAGTGAGAAAGGGAAGAAAAAAAACCAAAGTTTATGTGGACTAAGGTACCACAAAGAGCAATATGAGACTTGATACATTGACTTAGCTTGGCAATAATAATTTCCTTTTTGGATTTGCAAAAAATATTTGAGATATAAACTATCAACATATGCACTTGGTACATTCCTTGTTCAACTTAAGCATCTTGTTTCCTACGAAGTGAGATAATTAATGAAAGGTATCTTGCATAGGACAAAGAACTCCATGCCATATTCCAAGCATGTTGTTAGTGAAAACATTATATTTTGAGCAATAAGAGAATCATAGATATTGATTAAAGACCCTTGAAATTTCTATAGATAGAAACCAAAGTCTAAAATGAATATCATAAAAATAGGTCAATATACCTGCAATAGTTCCACCTAAGCATAAAATATAAGAAGGTAGTATAAATTTGGTTGTTGATAGCTTGAACTAAGATTTTATTAGAGCGTTAATTATTATTTCTTACTCCTATGTCCATTTGAGTTCCACTTATCAGTCATTATAAAAGAGTAGCCATGTATTCACAAACTCATGTCATACACTACTCATATTGAAACAAATAATTAACTACCATCTGCATGAAAATTGCACTTGAATACAATTATACCAGTTGAGGGTATTCATGCTTCCATGTAGTTTCAATAGGAATTTTGTAAGAGGCTTTGTATGGATTACAATACCTCTTATTTATTAAAAGAAAAAATAGATTCATTAGATATATGAAATGGATGTTACAGTGAAATCATGAAAAATAATAATGTAGACACCAAAACAACACCAATCCGATTATGTGACTGCAAACACTGATCACACTAACACACACAACCCCAAGGGCAGCCCCCAAAGGTTAAACAATGGTACTAACCACTCTCACAATAGTTTTGGAAGGTCAGGAGTCAATTTGCCACCTTCAAGCACTCTGCTTCATACTCATTCCACCCAGGGACGATTACAAACTAGTATTCGCCCCACCTAGGGATGAATAGAAGTATTCGCTCCACGGTGGGGAGAATAGGAGGTTTGACTGGAAAAAAGTCAAATCTTAACAAATTGTAGCTCGGATCTGCCACTTAATTCTTCCTTCCTTGCATGAGAGTGTGAGTGAGCATTTTTTAGCATTAGAGGCAGTTACAGAGGCAGCCATGAGGCCCCTAATCAGGCAGAAATCTCCTCCCTCCTAGGAAGGCATGATTTCCAAGTGGCGCCTCTACATGCTCATCCAAAGAGACCTCTAGGTCTATAAATTGGTGAGTTTTCTCATCACAAGAGGAACATATAAGGAGCATTTTGAGCAATGAAGTGCTATCATTTTACACCCACACACACACCTTTTGATTTGTGCCTATCGCATCCTTGATATATTTTGGAAGAGAGGTCATAGGGTGGTTATTGGAAGCACAAATCTAGAACCCAAACCCAACAATCACCCCAGCTAGACTCGATCAGCTTTCATCAGGATTTACATCTAGCAATAGTAGCAATCGGTTTTATGAATGCAAAATTCAAGCCAAGGTGGTGATGAGATCCACCATTGGTTTTGATAAATGGATGGGGTTTTATGACAAAATACTTGGTGTTTATGTTGCCACGTGATGTGTGAGGATCTTTTTATTTTGCAAGAAATAAAATAAACATGTAGTGCAACTTTCCCTAAGCAAGCAAAGAACCAAAAAAATAGGAAAAAAAAAATAGGAAATGATAGAAGGAGTTCAAGACCCTTACCTCTTCTCTGCCCAAATCTGCTGGTTCTAAGTTTCTATCCCGAAACTACATAGACATCAATTCATCTCAGGGTGGGGCAAATGCCCATTCGTCCCTGGGTAAGACAAATTACAACTCTGTATTCACCACAGGCTGGAACGAACAACAATCCAATGCTTGAAAACTTGGTACCTACAAGCAAAAACAATCAAGGTTTGATCAGCTTTCTAATCTTAAAAATAGATGACAAGGGTCCCACCATGATTTCCACTGAAAGCATGAGGATATGAAAACAAAAAGGAAACTCCAAGTGTGATGCAAATGGAACTAAACTTAATGTTAAGTCCTATGAATTGAAAGTGCATGAAAGGAGAGAAAGCATGAACGAATTGAAAGAAATAAAAATCCAATAACGAATACAACCCTTTTTATTGATGCATTTCAGAACTCGATTACAATTCACCTCCTCCCTTTTCAGGGGCCAGGAGCGTTAAATATGTGTTCTTGTTACATCCATGAATGTTATTCCTTCTTCCGCGTGCCCACATGTAAAATGGGTGGACCAACATGTCGTCACCGCTTGTGTATATGAATGTTGACTCCTTGCTGCTCCTCCAATGTCTATATCCTGCATTCAAGGAAACAAGAAATAGTCAGTAGCACTTGTAGATGAAATAAAACATGCAATCCCCAAGCCTGAGATTAGTGCTTGCAAAGAATTAAATAAAATAATGACTAAAATGAATCCAAATGAACTGAAAACTTCACATAGGCATTAAAAAATCACTTATGAGGCACTATAAAAAGAAAAATCAGGAAATTCGTCACAGATTTGTATTCGCTCCAGGGCGGGACGAATAAACCTGCAACAATTTGTCAGAAAACACAGTACCAAATGTCTTATCCCGGAGGCTCCAAATCACCTAGAAAGTTGGGAATATATAATTGGGGGAGCCAGAAGGTCATATTTTCCCAATTTGGCCCGATTATATTTTCCCCCAATTATATATTCCCAACTTTATAGGTGATTTGGAGCCTCCGGGATAAGACATTTGGTACTGTGTTTTCTGAAAAATTGTTGCACGTTTATTCGTCCCGCCCTGGAGCGAATACAAATCTGTGACGAATTTCCTGATTTTTCTTTTTATAGTGCCTCATAAGTGATTTTTTAATGCCTATGTGAAGTTTTCAGTTCATTTGGATTCATTTTAGTCATTATTTTATTTAATTCTTTGCAAGCACTAATCTCAGGCTTGGGGATTGCATGTTTTATTTCATCTACAAGTGCTACTGACTATTTCTTGTTTCCTTGAATGCAGGATATAGACATTGGAGGAGCAGCAAGGAGTCAACATTCATATACACAAGCGGTGACGACATGTTGGTCCACCCATTTTACATGTGGGCACGCGGAAGAAGGAATAACATTCATGGATGTAACAAGAACACATATTTAACGCTCTTGGCCCCTGAAAAGGGAGGAGGTGAATTGTAATCGAGTTCTAAAATGCATTAATAAAAAGGGTTGTATTCGTTATTGGATTTTTATTTCTTTCAATTCGTTCATGCTTTCTCTCCTTTCATGCACTTTCAATTCATAGGACTTAACATTAAGTTTAGTTCCATTTGCATTGCACTTGGAGTTTCCTTTTTGTTTTCATATCCTCATGCTTTCAGTGGCAATCATGGTGGGACCCTTGTCATCTATTTTTAAGATCAGAAAGCTGATCAAAACTTGATTGTTTTTGCTTGTAGGTACCAAGTTTTCAAGCACTGGATTGCTGTTCGTTCTAGCCTGTGGTGAATACAGAGTTGTAATTTGTCTTACCCAGGGACGAATGGGCATTTGCCCCACCCTGAGATGAATTGATGTCTATGTAGTTTCGGGATAGAAACTTAGAACCAGCAGATTTGGGCAGAGAAGAGGTAAGGGTCTTGAACTCCTTCTATCATTTCCTATTTTTTTTTTCCTATTTTTTTGGTTCTTTGCTTGCTTAGGGAAAGTTGCACTACATGTTTATTTTATTTCTTGCAAAATAAAAAGATCCTCACACATCACGTGGCAACATAAACACCAAGTATTTTGTCATAAAACCCCATCCATTTATCAAAACCAATGGTGGATCTCATCACCACCTTGGCTTGAATTTTGCATTCATAAAACCGATTGCTACTATTGCTAGATGTAAATCCTGATGAAAGCTGATCGAGTCTAGCTAGGGTGATTCCCCTTCTATACCGCCTATGTTCTGCGTACCATCTGCTCTCATGTACCAACAATTTCCCTCATGTAAGGGCGGGTATATAGAGAGGTTGGTATATCGTCTTGGCAATGGTATATCAAAAGGGCGACCAATTTTGGGAGCCATAGGAGCCATCATATTGCATTTAAACATTCTTCACAAAAGCTTTCAAAAAAAAAATAAAACACACTAAAACAGGGTTAGGACACACTTTTAATCTTTAAACGAGAGAATCATTGCTTGTGTGTGTGATCTTTTTTGTTTAGTGTAACATAAAAATCATAAAAAGAAACAAAATTGTACGCATCTTGTAGGAAAACACCACCATCGTGTACACCCGTAGCCAATCCCATTCAAGGGTGAAAGCTGCAGAGAGTGTACAAGGGGGCACAAGTCACCTCTGCTATATCCCCAAGGATTTGGTCATCCCACCTTGGCAGTCAGACCCACGAGGTAGTCCACTTCGTGCCTTGATGGAATGGGACTATAGAGGCACCCCTTCGAGGGGCATGCCCACTCAGCATAGCCCTTTTCAGGAGGAGTCCTTACATGTGATACTCAATATAAATGGAAATGTTCCCTTGGAATCTCGGTATGAGTGGCCACCATGCGATGAAGTGCTAGAATAGTAGAGGGTCCATGAGGAGATGCCACATGATTATGTCATCCCTCCTTTACCACCCATCACTGTTAGGAACAATAGACAAAATATAGAGCACAAGGTGCTTCAAACTTGGTGAGCCAAATCTGCCCACCCCTTTCACGTATATGAAAGGGAACTCAAGGAAAACCATTATATTCCTCAAGAGCAATACATAGCATGGGAGAAATGCACCTCCACACCTACTATCTATTAGAATCACACAACAAGGCTAGATCCTCGAGTGAATGCCACCAACCTCGATAGAGGGAAGCAACCTATAGATATCTCAGATCATAGCGACTAAGATAAATGCATAGGAGAGGCATCTAGGCCTCCTAGACTCAATATGGCAAAACAAATTGACCTGGAAGTCACCAGACATGCCACCCACAAAGCATAGATTATGCATCTTGAGCAAGACCAACAACTAGAGCATCTATATTGCCTTAGCAAAGAGCACATTCAAAACCAGACAGATGAGTTGCTCCATAACACTGTTCCTGAGAGGGTTCCAACCCCTCGCACCCAAAGAGTAGAACCATATGAGAGGTGCAACACCTTGGTGCGATACAGGTCTCCATGAACTTACCAAGTGTTGCCTCTGAGACCTCCTAGACCTAATTAGGAGGCCACTCCCAGGAACAACGATGGGCTCCCTCCGTGGGGACCCACCCAAGGTCATAGATATCATCCAGAAACTCCTCAAGAAGCCTATGAGGAGTATGAGCAAGAAGAATAGTGGGCCAAAATGCCATCCCAAGGTAGAGGGGCCACTATATGGCCACCCCTCCATAGGCCTCAAGTTTCCCACAACCCACAACGGGAGCATCCGTCAATGCCAGCACCCTCTTACCCTGAACACTTTAAGTTGCCTCAGTTGGCAATCTTTAGAGGTGAGGAGGATGCCCAAGAGCATCTGACTAGATTCCTGAGCCAATGCTTTGGCATTCAAGATAATGATGCTTTGTTGTTGAGAACATTTATCACCATGTTCGCAGACCCTACCTCGGATTGGTTTAATCAATTGCCAAAGCACAACATTAGCAACTTAGATTAGCTAGTGGATGAGTTCTTCGAACACTTCACCTTCAACACTAAGAAGAAGACGTCACTAAGTGACCTAGCCAGCCTTAGGCAGTATGAGGAAGAAACCATGGCGACCTATGGGAACTAATGGAGGACTTTGCTTTCAAATCTACCCTACCTCCCTCCTATGTTCGACCTCACACAAATATTCTCAAAGAGTTGTTTGAGATCGATCTCAGTGCTATTGTAGCTACAACAATATGCCACCTTAGAGGAAGCTCTGGCACAAGCCAGAATCATTGAAGAGATCAAGATTCAGGATGGTGAGATAACCAAACCAAAAAATAAATAATGGTCTAAGAACACCAAAGCAGGGACCACGCAACATAAACCCGTTGTGATCAATCAAGTTGCTATCAATGTCCCCAAGCCTGCACAAGCAACATAGCCCCAAAATGCTAACTATCAGGTGGTGCCTCTTAATAGTTATGATCAAGAAAATTAGAGGCAAGAACAAAACCAGCAATGTCACCCTAGGTGACAATTCACACCTTACACAGAGTCTAAAGAATCCCTGTTTGATTGCTTGTCAGCGGTAAACTTGATTAACCTGCTCGAGGTTCAACCCATAGATCCCAATGTGTCAAAAATGAAGGGCTATACAGAATATTTGTACTATAGGTTCCATAGGTGTAAGGTACATGACCTTAATGCCTGTTGAAAGTTTAAGGGCTTGGTGCAAGACCTAATTGATAACAAGACATTAGTGGTGGATAATCCTGTGGCACCAAGAAACCAACAAATGGAGGTCTTTAAGGACCCCTTGACTACCCATGATGCACAGACAAAGACCCTACAAGTCAATGAGGTCACATAGAACTGCCCCATGCAGGGGTATGTAGGGATGATCAACATAGTGACTTAGAATAGGAGGTATCCGAGTGTAGCTGCCCCCACGGCAGCTACAAGAGAGGTGCCAACAACGTCGCAAATGCAAAAGCATCTTACACAACCTCCTTTGCATAAACTTGTGGCCACAATTCATACCAAACTCACTCAGATCTTGAGGACCACGTCGGCTAGGCTCTCCATATACGAGCTCATACAACAATCAATGCCCCATTGGGAGGCTCTAATGGAGATATTGAAAGCCATCGAGTTGCAGCCCCACGAAGAAAATTCCTTCAACAACTTGGTGGGACATGTCAAACGATGCACTGAGCCAGTCATCACCTTTCGAGAAGACAAAGTGAAATCAGTGGCTGATGATATGGTGGATCCACCCCTGCATGTTATCGCATGGGTCAATGAGATTTCGTATAAGAGGGTGTTGGTAGACACTGGCTCATCTAGTAATATCATCACAACAATGACATTGAAACACCTAAAGTTGCCAGCATCTCACATCATGGCTTCCACCTACACTCTGTGAGCATTCAATGATGCGATATGCTCGACAGTTGGCATCGAAGTTGGCACAATTGTCCTACCCATCTAGGTGGGACAAAAGACTATACCTACATTGTGCCATATTTTGGAAGGTGAGATGGCTTATAACATCTTGCTAGGTCGATCATGGATCAGGGACATGAAGTGTGTCCCTTCGATAGCTCATCAGTGTTTAAAGTATACATTTGAAGGGGAAGTGCATGTAGTCCTGGTGGACTTGGAACCCTTCAAGTATTGCAATGCGGTGCAGCTAATCCCGTAATAGACCCTTCCATCAACGCATTTGGATTTTTAGTTGAATCCATCTAAATAGGGTCCGATTTTGTAGGCATCCCCGTTGGCAAGCCCATCAAAACCACAGCCAGGTCCATCTTCATCGACTGGTCCTTCACCAACGACACCACCTATGATGGCCACACAGAAGGATAAAGGGAAGAAACCCATGGAAGAGGCACCACAATCAGTATCAACTATCTCTACTAAGGAGATCCCTACCAGAATGGAATTCGAGGCTCCTAGTTCACCCGACATGGAGTGGACTCTAGAAGAACTTTCATTCCCTCCCCCTCAATCACCAACAATCACCGTTGAAATGGCCAATACGGGCCTAGGGGAGTATTTGGTGTGGAATATTGTAGCAACACCCGCACTACCTCCGGCAGGGGGGGCCGCCTCCCCCTCTTCCTTTTCCTCGGCTCCCCCAACAAACTTTGTGTGTGGGGGCCTTGATCGTGTGTCCACCCACACAAGAGGAGAAGATGAAGACCCTTTCGAAGATGTCAATTATTTGTCTAACCCGACTTTGCTTTGAGATACCTTGGCCAATGCAATTGGCATGGATATGGGTTAGGCAGATATGAGCAAGGAGTGCATGTTCTTTGCCAACCAAGGTACCAAATGCCATACGACAAGTCAGGAGTAGGGTTCAACCACCCCCTCCCCTTAGACATCTTGGTAGAGAACATGCAAGGCCTAGGGATAGGCAACAAGGGGGGATTGGCATTAGATCCATATGCCAACCCTAACATGACATACACACTAGGAGATTATCTCCCATTGTTGAAAACCAACCTTGTTGACCTCAACAACCCTTTCCCTTCGCTCGAAAGAGGAGAAAGTTCAAGAACACACCTAAAAGAGAGGTGTAGACAAGGTCAAGAAGGATCATCAGAAGACGAGTTAGAATATGAGGTAGCACCATGGGATCCCTTTGAATCAGATAGCAATCACTCACAAGTGACCCCCATGGATGATTATCAGGAAAGCCTCTTGGCAATGTTCCCTTTGGTGGCTCCCATTGAGCAAGTGCCACCACAAGACAATCAGGCCCCACCGCAGAGAGCGAAACAACCCCAATGGGGCCAGATCAATTTGCTCGAGCAAGATGAGCCTCTAATGTTGCAAATAGTTGTTGGAGCCAACGAAGGCCTTTGGATCTTCGACAGTGATTATGAAGATGAAACTGAGATGGCCTATCTCAATCATATGCGACAATACCCCTTGGAGATTAATGACATATTTGAGCAACTAAACATAGTGCTAGGGCATGAGTGGTACGTAGACCCAGCGTGATGGGACCAAGTGTTGAATCTACCACTTTGGGCATACAGAGAACACCTTCCACCCAGAGACCCTATAGCGATATCAGTGCCAAGGGTAGACCCTATCTTCCTATCCGCACATAGGGCCGATCCATTCGTGCCAATACCTCTAGAGCTAGATCCAGAGCACAGAGAACATCCAGAATGTTTGATTCATCACACCCATGGTAATGGAGACCAAAATCATTTCATCAACATGATCTCCATTGACTTAACCGCCCCCATCCACAATCCAGCCGACCCAACACAACCATTGTATCTAGACATAGATGCCATAGACTGGGATCACGTCAATTTACCACCATCCCCATCAGAGTATTGGACTTTCGGTGAAATGCTCCATTTCACCCCAGAGCCAACTCAGGATATCTTCCATGCTAAGGAGGAACCCAAAGTTCCCAATGCATATTTGAACTCAGCAAATGATATCCATTTGATCCCAACTCCACACCAGTTGGAGGATGGATCCCACATGTCGATCGAGGAGACGACTGACGTAGACATCGGCTTGGATCCAATGAATCCATAGATCATCAAGCTAGGGGTAAGCTTATCCCTCGAAGAGCAAGCCGACTACATTACCCTTCTCAAAGAGAAGAAGGAGGTTTTTGCATGGTCATACAAAGACATGTCGGGGCTAGATCCATAGCTAGTCATGCATAACCTAATGCTTGATCCAAAAGTCAAGCCCGTTAAGCAAAAACTATGTAAGATGCACCCAAAAGTGGCCTTAATGGTCAAAGATGAGCTGCAAAAGCTGTTGGATGCACAGTTTGTCATCTGCATGGATTACCCACCATGGTTGTCCAACATGGTGCCCATCAAGAAGCCTGATGGGAGGATTCACATATGCACTAATTTTTGAGATCTAAACAAAGCAAGTCCTAAGGATGATTTCCCCTTGCCAAGCATCGACGCATTGGTAGATGCTACAGCAGGTCACGAAATGCTATCCCTCATGGATGGTTTCTCAGGATACAATCAAATTCATATCAATCTCGAGGACCAACTAAAAATGGCGTTCACAACACCTTGGGGGACATTTTGTTATAAGGTCATGCCCTTTGGCCTTAAAAATGCTGGCGCCACCTACCAACGTGCCATGACGTACATCTTCCATGATTACATGCATAAAACTTTGGAAGATTACATGGATGATTTGTTGGCCAAATCTATTTTGCACCCAGATCATCTCGATGACTTAAGTAAGATCCTTGACCGCCTCATGGAACATAAAGTCAGACTGAATCCCAAGAAGTGCGTATTTGGCATCACATCTAGAAAACTCTTGGGTTTCATAGTCTCAAAGTGAGGCATCGAGGTGGACCCAAACAAAGTCAAGGCAATCCTTGAAATGCTCCCCCCAACTACCATTAAGTAGCTCGAAGTCTGCAGGGAAAGGTCGCATCAATTAAGCGCTTCATAGCGTAGCTATCTGACAAGTGCCGACCCATGAACAAATTATTGCATAAGGGTGTAGCATTTCACTGGGATGACGAGTGCCAGTCAACCTTTGATGACATTAAACAATACTTGGCTTCACCGCAAGTATTGGCACCACCTAGACCAGGAGTGCCATTCTATTTATACATCTCAACTACTGAGGTGGCACTGGGCGCCATGCTAGCCCAAAAAAATGAACTTCACAAAGAATAGGCTACTTATTACCTTAGCCGCACCCTGGTCAGTTATGAACTTAACTATGCATACGTTGAGAAGCTCTGCTTGGCAGTGGTGTTTGCTACCAAAAAGCTATGCCACTACATGCTCAAGCAATACGACGTATGTTGTGTCTAAGGAGAATCCATTGCGATACATGATGAGTCGTACTTATCATAGTAGCCGCACGATGAAATGGATCATGTTGTTGATGGAATTTGACATAGATTTTATTGGACAGAAATCCATCAAAGGTCAAGTCATAGCCGATCAACTAGCAGAGGCTCCTCTCGAAGACGATCAGCCTCTGGTCATAGAACTACCCGATGATGGGGTCTTCCATGTCTCAGAATCGCCAAATTCTGATGAGCCTGAGTCACAGGCCGATATAACCCTATTTTTTGATGGTTCTAAATGTGAGCAAGGTGGCGATGTAGGAATCATATTCTTTACACCGCAAGGGACTCCAATGCCTCTATCATTTAAATTAGACTTCCCATGCACCAACAACAATGCAGAGTATGAAGCCTTGCTCATAGGTCTTTAGACAACAATCACCATGAACATCAAATGATTAAACATCTTTGGTGATTCGTTGCTAATTGTCAACCAAGTTAAAGGGGTATTCCAATGTAAATGCCCGGTTCTGTAGGCCTACAAAGCCCTTGTGGACAAATTCTTGGCAAAGCTTGAATGGTACGACATCGAGGCACTCCCTCGGTCATCGAATCATTTTGCGGACACTATGGCCTCCTTGGGGTCACTAATCCCGCAAGACATCTCTGGTGATATGACAACCATTCAAGTCAAAACACTATCACAATCCATGATGGAGCGTGCAAGCTCTGACTTAACGCCAGGAATCCACCTGATCCAGATTGAACCATCCCCAGACAGGTTCTCTCGAATCCATGATTGTCTGAATCATGCCAATTGGGGGTCCTTGTTCTCCCCTACTCCCCTTAATAGCAACACAACGCTATTCTTACAAGTTCTTTCCCGCTCAATTTTTTCTAGGGATGAACTTCAAGAGGGATTGGTTGTTCATACTGTCGAGGCTTCTGATCAGCAGGATTGGTATTCACCCATAAGGGATTACCTCAAGCTAGGTAACCTCCCGCTTGGATTGATGCATGCCACAAAATGATCATTCAAATAGAAAGCGACAAAGCATGTCTTGTTAGGAGACATTTTGTACCGTCGTAGCTATGAAGGAATCCTCCTTCATTGCTTGGACCAACAGGAGTCCACTTGGGTGATCGCCCAAGCGCACGATGGTACGTGTGGTGGCCACTTTAGTGGTATGGCCATCGCAAAGCGCATTCTCTGCATGGGCTATTATTGGCCATATTTAGAGCGAGATTGTTGCGCGTATGTGAGGAAGTGCGTGAAGTGTCAACACCATGCCAATTTGACACATGTACCTTCTCAGGCCTTGCAGCCGATTCAATCAGCTTGGCCATTTTTGTAGTGGGGTCTAGATCTAATCGGAAAGATCTCCCCTGCATCGTCCAACCGTCACACGTTTATCATAATGGCCACAGAGTACTTCACCAAATGGGTGGAAGCAATTCTGCTTGCCTCTACGACTGGAACCCGCATTTCGGAGTTCATTTTACATAATATCATATGTCATTTTGGTATTCCATCCAAGATAATCTCGGATAATGGGACGTCATTCAAGAACAAAGACGTGCGTGCTTTGACCACAAAGTACAAAATTCAGCATAGTTTTTCAACACCCTATTATCCGTAGGCAAATGGGCAAGCGAGAGGCGTCAAACAAAATGCTAGTTGCCATCCTCAAAAATATAGTCACAGATAGTCATAAGGATTGGCACATTCGGATCCCACTTGCCCTGTGGGCTTATCGCACTAGCATTCGGACACCCACTAGGGCAACTCCATTTTCAGCTGGTGTATGGCTCTGAGGCGAGTCATGCCTCTCGAGTTGGAAATTCCTTCCCTATGCATATCAATGCAAGAGTTCATCGATGATGACACTCGCATGGCAGACCCGGTTAGACCAACTTACGTTGCTCGATGAACGACACGTTAATGCTCCTTAGGGGGGGGGTGGGGGGGGGGTGGCTTTCCCTCTAAGGGACAAATTCATGGCAAACTAGTTAGGTCCTTATGTCATCGATAGTAAAATAGGACCTGGAACATACCGGCTAGCCTCTCTTGATGGAATCAAGGAACTAGAACCCTTGAACATCAGTCATTTGTGGCCATTCCATATTTAATAGAGCCATAGCCCAAAATGCTCCAAGGATTCTCATAATCGCTTGGTCAATCCCAAAATGCTCCAAGGATTCTCATAATCGCTTGGTCAATCCCAAAATGCTCCAAGGATTCTCATAATCGCTTGGTCAATCCCAAAATGCTCCAAGGATTCTCATAATCGCTTGGTCAATCCCAAAATGCTCCAAGGATTCTCATCATCGCTTGGTCAATCCCAAAATGCTCCAAGGATTCCTATAATCGCTTGGTCAATCCCAAAATGCTCCAAGGATCCCTACAATCGCTTGGTCAACCCCAAAAAAAAAATGCCCCAAAGATGCCCATTACCCCTTTGGTCAAACCAAAAAGCTCCAAGGATTCCCACAATCGCTTGGTCAAAAATAAGAAAATTCAAAAACAATAAAATCATCAAAAATACAACAAAAATTTGCACCTCATTTCCATACATGCTCAAAATCATCACAAATAAAGAGCTCTTCTTGCACCTCATCAATCCATCAAAAACACAAAAATAATAGCTGCATTAAGCATCACATCCATACATTGCATATTTGTGGTCATACAGGTCAAAGGCACCATAGAACTGTAATTACTTGGCAAATCCATCCGTTCCCACATTTCTCAATTCTGTAATAAACCACCATTCACGTTATTTTACCATACCATAGTCAGTAGTCTCCTAATGTATCTAGAGTTTTTGTCACTCAGCTGTCATTAGCCTTCTAGCCAAATACTGTACAAAGTCAGACAGATTTTCCAAAGGTAGAATCTTACTTGGATCACACCTTGTTACGTAACATCCCAACACAAAGTTAAAACACATAAAAATTCCAAAGTTGTGTGAACGAAAGATGATGCCTGCAAAGCAATCCAGGTCACCATAAGTGAAACGGTTATCTTGCTCATCCCCCTGTGCGAATGACCCCAAGAATGCTGAGAGTTGGCAAAAGGACAAGCATCTTCCCTACCCAATTCCCCAAGCATCCCAAGTTCTCAAAAGGTTGCAAAAATCATAAAATTTTGCAAAAGTCAAAACTCCAAAAAAATTGACATCACCACCAAAGTGCATACCTCAAACGACACATACAATAGTGATCCTCATCACTCGAAATTCAAATCCCTTGCTCAAAAGAAAATATATATAATAAAAATAAACAGTGATTTTTATCACTACAAAAGAGCAAGTATCCCAATACAATTGAAGAAAAGAAGGGAGTCGAACTTGAATCCCTGGAACTCTCAGCATTCGAAGGTCATGAGGTGAACCTCAGTACCGGTTTGGTGGATAGCCTATCGGTCACTGGTGGTAAACCTCCCGCATGATGATATATCTATCACATTAACTCGTGTACAGATCAATGTTTGCATGTGGATGGGCTAGCTTATGGTATCCTAGATAGCACCGTAGATTAATCTGACTAAATACAACAAAGAAGTTAGTGGAGCTAATTAGGTGATCCTCAGTATAGGTTTGGTTAACAACCTATCTGGAACTGGCGGTATCCTAACAAATACCACATAAACGAACTCAATTGCACACACAGGGATGTGAAATAACTTGGTCAAAGACAAGTCCGATTCATACCTTGTCCAAAAGTCTTGGAAGATAACATTACAGTACTGGCTAGTTGGTTAAAACATCTGAGTCTCAAAAAACCTTAACTACATTCTAAAACCACCTATGCAATCTGTCATCCTCGAATTGCCATCAAAAAATACAAAAATAGCATGTATACAGCAAAAGTCATTTACCCCAACAATCGCCTCAGACAAATAGCCATAAGTTCTAAATAGTCTATGGTGCCCCCCGCCAAAAAAAAATCACACATTTAATCCATCCATTCCATTTGCATATCCTAAAAATTAGAAACATTTGCATTCATCATAACATATGCATCCATCAACATCAATTAACATGCATACATACACATTCAACAACCATTGAGCATAACATCAAATGCCGACATGTGTATAAACAAAATAAAGTCATCTGTATATATATCATCAAAAATGCCCATAGGCTACAATAACCGGTCATCTGACCCCGCCAAAAGCAAAACCTCAAAAACCCCTAAGCCTAGGGCATCGGCCACCATGATCACGCAGGATCGGTGCGATGGGAACTACCCCCCATGGTGTGGGTCCTATGGGACCCCTCAGGGTGGCTGTCGCTAGCCCCTACATCACGCCTGCTAGAGCCCCCCTCATCCAGTCGCCTACATCGAGAAGATGTTGACTGCTTAGTATCGCTCCCTCTCGAGCGGTGCGATGACCCACCTCCGCTAAGCGTAGGGATCCGCCCACCGAGGTGGCTAATCTCCGCCTCTAGCTCCAACCGATGCCGCACCAAGTCCATCTCCCACTATCGATACATAGCCAAATTTTCATTGCACTATGCCAACTGCACCCGTAGAAGATCCCTCTCCCATGCCGCATCGGTATCCCCCTCCTACCGATGGTGCACAGCCCATGCGGTCTCCCACTCTGCTAGCTGAGTCCGCAAGAGATCCCTCTCCTATAGAGCCTCCCCCAGCTCCTCATCCCATCTCTAGAGTAGCCCCACCAATCGTGCATTCTCAGCGTGCAACCCTACCTCCATGTCCTCCATGACTGCCTAGGGCATTGGCATCTCTGGAATAGTAGCCTGCTCTGGCTCCCACTGCTCCGAGATGTCCTACATCTTCGGCTACTCTGGAACCCCAAAATCCTCCCCCACAAAATCATCCACCTCTACCATATCCACATCCTCTAGCTAAACCCCCCAACCCTCACCTGGTGCCTCTGCACCCTCATCACCTACTATCACTACCTCGACACCTCCCAATGGTCCCTCTCCCCGCCATCACCGTAGTGTCCACCATTGGTCATACTCCATGGTAGTCCCGATGTCATCCACATCTAGGACGTCAATAGCTATGTCAGAATCCTCACCCAGTGGTGCAATGATTGGCTAGGCCAGAGTCCTCTCATCCCCTCAATGTCGATAGACCACGGGCTCCCAAGGAAACCCCTAGTGCACCCCAAACTATCATGTCACCCGATTGTAAGAGAAGAACTCCTACTCGGTCCCATGCCACCCAATCAGCCATCGCCCTCTACGAACCCACCGGAGCCACTCTCCAGCCTCAGGCCAGGCTGGACAGTCCTGGTAGGGGTGCCAGAACACCTCCCCTAGAGTAAGCTAGGCAAAGGCATCGACATAGTGCCCTACGACACCTGCCCACCATCGACTCTGCCCCTACTCCTCGGACCACCGCCACAGAGCCATGTAGCCTATATCCCTATCCACCATCTCTGCCAAGCCTAGCACTGCAACAGAAAGCTGCACCCAATACCCTTCCACCTTCGATAGCGGACCTCGTACAACTCATCATAGAGCTATGCCAGCAATGTCTACCCCCACCTCATGATCATAGGTGCATCCATAGGACACTCCACCAGTCGAAAGACCACATCCAATAGGTTCCATGGGAACCTCGCACCTGACGAGTCAGGTAGCAACATGTTGGAAATGAGGCCCATAAGTACTGCGTGCCTCACTCCCAACACCCCCTTCTCCAGCCACCATCGAACCAGAATCCCGCCAATCTGGCAGTCACACTCCGCCCTCTCCACTGGGCTATCCACACCCACCTCCTCCCCATGCTCGAAATAATGTGTCAACACTATTGTCCATTGATCCCATGGCATCGTCCGGATCGGTAGTCCGTCTATCAAAATCCGAAGGATCCGATAGACATCCTCTAAGGTCACTGTCATCTCCCCTATTGGGAGATGGAAGGTGTTGGTCCGAGGATCCCACAAGTTGATCAGGGCCATCAGATAGGCCCGATCCCCGACCACAGTCTGCAGTCGAGTCACCTGCTTGAGCCCAAGGGCATCAAGCCACTCCCAGTCAACCAAAGTCAGCGCCTCCTACGCTTCAGTAAAAATAGTAGGTACACGGTACCGACTCTTCACAACCTGCAAAAGAAAACAACACAAAAACATTAAAATCATGAAAAATTGTACAATAGTAACATGAATATACAACAACGCATAAAACAATGTACAACTAAAAACAACAAAATTCACAAAAATTCAAAACATTTATAGTTTGTCAGTCTTAGGTTTTTTGTACTCTAAGTTTAAAACTGATAGACAAAACAAAAAAACAAACAAAAACAATTTTCAAATATAGTTTACCAAGTAAAAAAAAAAAAAAAAAAACAATTAATTTCAAAATACGGTTGTCGACTTAGGGTTTTGTACTCTAAGTTTAAAACTGACAGACAAAATAAAAATAAAAAAAAACAAAAACAATTTTCAAATACAGTTTGTCAGTCTTAGGGTTTCTATACTCTAAGTTTAAAACTGATAGACAAAATAAAAAAACAAACAACACAAAATCAACATGACAGTTTTTACCTAGGGTTTTCAATCAAGTTTTCAAAACTCGCACATTCAACCTAAAAAACTAGGGTTTCACGGTCGGTTTATCCTAAGGTTTTCATGTAACAAAAACATCACAAAAAACAATTTTTTTCTTTTTCCTAAGGTTTACCTTACTGTAAAAAGGAAATAAATTTTAGACTTTTATCACGTCTTTTCCACATACATGTAAACTAGGGTTTCTTTTTTACGAAGCCAACTAAAAAGAAAAAAACAAAATTTTAAACTAAGTTTTGAACTAAGTTTTTACATTCAATTTTGATCTTTGTGTACCTAGGGTTTTACCTAAAGTTTTCATGAAGCCATAAAACAACAAGTCATGCATAACGACATACATTTAATTAAGGGGTTCATTTTTTATTTTGAACAACAAACTACAAAAAAAAAAAAATAAAAAAAACCACAAAATACAAGCAATAACGAGGAAGGTCACTTACTGGTCTCACTTCGGCTCCGTCGCTTGATCCGGTTCATGCACTCATGGTAGCAGGAAAAATTTGGTAGCGCTTCACTTCGTAGAATCAACCTCCTCCTCCTCAGAGCTCCAAATCGCTAGAAAATTCGAATGCAAATGAGCCAAAACCCTAGTTTTGGCCCTTAAATAGGCTTTTAGGCCTGTAATCGTTCCTCCCAGGGATGAGCACTCTGGTTAGCACTCGTCCCACCCTGGGATGAATACTAAACTGGTATTCATCCCACCCAGGAATGAATACAGAGCAAAAACTTCAAAAATAACAAAAACTGCACCAAAATGCACCAAAACAAGCAAAAAATTTGCTCGATGAGAGTGCTTTTGCACTTGACATTTCGGGCATGCAGAACAGATGTTGGGGTCACAAATCCTCACTATCCTATCCCCTAATAAGGCTACCATAGCTGGACCACTCCATGGGAAGACGGATTGTCGAGAATTTTACCCCCAAATGGCATCACCAAAAGGGTTCAAACCCACCAAAAATAGGTCTAAATGTCGGAAAACCGCACGCACATTCAACGATAAACATCTGAAGGCACCCTTACACAAGTCATCTTGGGTCAAGCGACTCATCGCTTTTCTCATGTAGGTCATTCCCTCATCGATTCGTCGCTTGAGGGGGTAGTCACACTTAGTCACCAATCAACAAATACACACCCAATCATGAAAATGGCATGCATTCAAAGAATCATTGATAAAGACAATCGCGCCCCTGCTTGGGGCAGCAAACAAGCAATAATCACAAGCTGATCAAACACTTGGCATTCGTGAATCATGAACTCAAGGTTCCCATAGACAAAAGGTTGCGCCCTTTGCCTATTCATGATTGATCGATGTCCAAGCGCAAGTAACACCTCACCGAAAAAGGTTAACACTTGGATTGAGTTCCTTCGCTCGTCAGAAGCAAGGATTCAAGAATGCATGCCCTTTCCATACTTGGGGCATCAAAATTTGGTTAGGTTACTAAGAAACCCTAATCATTAGTGCTTTGGTTATCTATTTTTGCTCAGCACTACGCCACGCACAATGCTTCCCAAAAAGGGGCATCTATAGACACCAAAACAACACCAATCCGATTATGTGACTGCAAACACTGATCGCACTGACACACACAACCCCAAGGGCAGCCCCCAGAGGTTAAACAATGGTCCTAACCACTCTCACAGTAGTTTTGGAAGGTCAGGAGTCAATTTGGCACCTTCAAGCACTCTGCTTCATACTCGTTCCACCCAGGGACGATTACAAACTAGTATTCACCCCACCCAGGGACGAATAGAAGTATTCGCTCCAGGGTGGGGCGAATAGGAGGTTTGACTAGAAAAAAGTCAAATCTTGACAAATGGCAGCTCAGATCCACCACTTAATTCTTCCTTCCTTGCATGGGAGTGTGAGTGAGCATTTTTGAGCGTTAGAGGCAGTTACAGAGGCAGCCATGAGGCCCCTAATCAGGGAGGAATCTCCTCCCTCCTAGGAAGGCATGATTGCCAAGTGGCGCCTCTGCATGCTCATCCAAAGAGACCTCCAGGTCTATAAATTGGTGAGTTTTCTCACCACAAAAGGAATGGAGAAGGAGCATTTTGAGCAATGAAGTGTTGTCATTTTACTCCCACACACACACCTTTTGATTTGTGCCTATCGCATCCTTGATCTCTTTTGGAAGAGAGGTCATAGGGTGGTTATTGGAAGCACAAATCCGGAACCCAAACCCAAAATTTGGCCACAAAATCCTACCAAATTTTTTGACAACACCCCACAAGATATTTTGGACCCATCCCAAGTGGATTGGTGCCGAAATCGGGCCCCAAACGGTGGGCGTCCTGCCCCCGGGTGCCCCCCACACTATTGTAGGTCTAATCGTCCCACCCCGGAATGATTAGGAATCTATGGTAGATTTCCACAATTTTTCTTTTGCATCTGATTCTAGGTTATCTAAATAGGTTGTAGTTTGAATTTCATTTCATTTTGAGCATTTTTGACCATGCTTTTATCATTTCTCGCCTTCACTAACTTGTAGATGGTACCATCAAATTCTCGGTGATAGAGGCCAAATTGGGAAAATCTGACCTTCTGGGTCTTCCCAAAATGCCCCCAATTAGCTAACCCCAACTTTGTAGGTGATTTGGAGCCTCCGGGATAAGACATTTGGGACTGTGCTTTCTGACAAATTATTGCAGGTTTATTCGTCCCGCCCCGGAGCGAATACAAATCTGTGAGGAATTTCTTGACTATTCTTTTTGTAGTGCCTCATAGGTGATGTTTTCATGCCTCTGTGAAGTTTTTAGTTCGTTTGGATTCATTTTAGTCATCATTTTATTTAATTCTTTGCAGGCACTAATCTCAGGCTTGGGGATTGCATGTTTTATTTCATCTACAGGTGCTACTGATTGTTTCTTGTTTCCTTGAATGCAGGATCTGGACATTGGAGGAGCAGCAAGGAGTCAACATTCATATACACAAGTGGCGATGACGTGTTGGTCCACCCATTTTACATGTGGGCACGCGGAAGAAGGAATAGCATTCATGGATGTAACAAGAACACATATTTAACGCTCTTGGCCCCTGAAAAGGGAGGAGGTGAATTGTAACCGAGTTCTGAAACACATCAATAAAAAGGGTTGTCTTCGTTATTGGCTTTTTGTTTCATTTCGATTCGTTCATGCTTTCTCTCCTTTCATGCACTTTCAATTCATAGGACTTAGCGTTAAGTTTAGTTCCGTTTGCATCGCACTTGGAGTTTCCTTTTTGTTTTCGTATCCTCATGCTTTCAAATAATATCCAACTCAAGATTTGGTAGCTTTGGAAACAATTCCTACTGCAAAGAGCAATATAAAAATTTCAACTCCCGTTGTTTTCTTTTCATGTGCTATAGCTATGTCTATATATATAGTATATAAGAGCAAAGAGCTACTGAAAACCAATAGGGGATGTCCCATAGTAAACCACTAGTTTCAAAGAAATATATGTGAAAATTTAATGTATTCTCATTCCTCCAATGTTGAGGATGAAAGAATACAAAAATATTGTTATATCTACTAGCTAGAAATGATTCATGATGATAGAATTGTATAACTTGTTACTTTCCAAATATGTATAGTTACAATTTTACTATAATAAAATATTAACAAAATATTCTAATATTCAAACGATATAGTTTCTCTAAGAAAATATTAACAAAATCCTATAATAATCAAAATATAATAATCTCTAGAGCATAAATCAATTCAATACATGTAAATATATCAAGCTTCAACAATGAACAATTTGTTTTTCAAAAATATATAGTTACAGTTTTACTCTAAAAACATATTTGCAAAATACTGTAATATTCACATAATAATAATATTCGGTCATAAATCTATTTAACACATGCAAATATATCAAATTCCAACAATGAACAATAAACATATTGGAAAAATTTATTGAAAATGCTAAAGTAATGCATAAAAACAAAGTATCATTGGATCACAACTTCTCTTAATACTCAATAATATAGTTGGAATACACCTTACCTCTGAACTACCCATTTTTCACTCAAACATTGTGTTAACCAAATTATCAAATCACCATATTATGTTGGTTGAAATTGTGCAAGAAATAAACAGAAGTATGATATAATCATAAACAAAAACAAAAACAAAAATCAAGAATTTGGCTCAATACCTTGGACACATTGGACAAAGTGAGTTAGTAGTATGGTTGAAAAGAAGTTGCAAACCAAGTTATTATTTTCTCTTAGATTGCTAGATGAAAACCAAGTTATTATTTATGAAAAACAATGATCTATTTTACCTGTTACATGTATAAAAGCAAGCAATAAATAAATTATTTATGATTATATATGTAAATTAAAAATTTTTATGTCAAGTGCAATTATTATTTACAGATATAGGTGAGTTGATAACCTGATCCCTCCATATAATGGGTAGATGTATAAACATACCTATCCATCCCAACCATCAAATATGAGGTGAGAGGGTATCCTAAGACTTCCATCAGATACATAAATATCCATCTATGCAAATCAAGTACTACTACTAAGGACTAGGACTAAGAGTCAAACATGAAACATAAATGTCATAACTAACACACACTCAATACAATAAACCTTAATTTTAACACATTACAACATGCATTCATAATTAGACTCTTAATCCTAATGCCCTAGTAGCACTTGCATTCTCTCCCTTTGTTTACCAAATTACCTTCTTGTATTTTAATGGTCAAATTCATGCTTAGGATACCTACTTGCATAACTTCTATATTGGCTGCCTACTAATTATCTACTTGAATTTTCTAAAGATAGAAAAAAAAATTTCTAACAACACTCATTAATTATTTCCATTAATTATAACTACTTTTGAAGTACAGTAATTAGGCTTCCAAACATGTACTCTCACATTCTTCATAGATATATTGAATGCTTCCATCATTTGCATTTTCATCTTATGCAATTTTAGGTCCAACAAAATATGTTTCTATTGAGACACTAACATATTCTACCTCCTATGCTTCAATGTTTTTGATCCCTCTTAGAGGTAATTTGAGAACCACATACCAAATGGTATCAAGTGGATCGTTTGTATAAAAGGCTTGCCTGGACTGCAATGCTAAAATAAATGGATCATATTTTATTCTAGACCAACAAAGTAATCTATTCATATTGACCAATGTGAAGCCCATTTCATCCTTTCTACATCCATTCCTCATATCAAGAATATTCACCTAGACACATTTGAATAGGGGGTATCAAAACTAATAGTAATCTAACATGATTACATCCCTAATAACACCATAATTTATGATTGTTTGAAGCATTGGGCTTGTTTATTTTGTGCTTGCTCTACATTAAGTAGTAGCATCAATACACACACTATTGTTTTGAGTTGTTCTTTGGTCATATTTATCTTTGATATGAAATCTATAACCGTTGATTAAATAAATCAAATGTTTCATTGTAGCTTTCCTTAAACCATGTGCCAACTAATTTATTTTGTTGGAGTTATTGTCATTATGTTTCATTCCATATCCATGAAACTGAAACAAAGAAGAATAGTTTAAATATGATTGCATAATATTACATGACATTTAATACATGACAATCAGTATAAATGCCAAATATAATATTCAAGAGAGCAAACAATAACCTGATCTCATAGCTAAGTGATGAATGTCTAATTATGGATTTTTTGCAATACCCCTTCATCTCTTGTTGCATGGAGGTTGGTTTCCTTGATACTCTTCATGTGCTTCATAATTTGACCCAAAATTTTTCAAGCATAGTTGGATATAATTAATATTCTACCATATATATAAAAAAAAAAATCTACTTACTCTCCCTAAGATTTTACTTTATCCATGTTAAAATGAATGCATCGATGGGATTGCTGATAAGAAGTTTCATAAAAATATAAGTCTTCACCAATAGATAAAGGACTCTCATTTATTATATATTCTTTGGCCTCATCACTCTATACCACATTGCAACCAAGGTGATTGCTAATTTCTTTCATACCTCTCATGCAGTCCACACATAATGAATCATATTTTTCAATAAGATAATGTTTAGCAATACAACCTTGAATAACACAATCTTATATTGATAGGGGGTGCAAACAATATTAGATCAAAAATTTTACTTTTCTTTCCAAATGATAACAATAATCATATCAATGTAGTAAAATGAAACAATGCACAAATAATCACACACATGAGACACAGATTTAACGTGGTTCACCCAATTCGGGCTATGTCCATAGATAAAATATTCCTTATAAATTTACTCAACCAATCTCTTGGGAATGAATTCCACATTACAATTTTTATGGGCACCAACCCAAATGAGACACCAATCCCCTATGCTCAAGTTCATGGACCTCTATCCATAGGAGACCTCTACACCCACTACTCTGGTTTGTGGACCTCTATCCATAGGAGACCTCAATACCATTTGCTATGGTTTGTGAATCTCTATCCATAGGAGATATAAATCCCCTCTGCTCTACTCTACTACAAGCATTTACACAAGGCTTGCTCAATTCTACTCCAATGTTTTCTCTCAAATATTCTCATATCTTATCCAATTCTACACACAATACTTGCTCAAAAATGCTTCACCAAAACCTACTCTTAACTCTGCTCAAATATTCTCACCAAGACTTGCTCAAATATGCTCTAAGACTACACATAAGACTTGTTCAAATATTCTCACCAAGACCTGCTCAAATATGCTCTAAACCTACTCACAATTCTATCCAACTTTGCTCAAAATGGATGGGGTTCCATAGACATAGGAGGCCTCCAAAAGAAACATGAATAAGACTAGCAATGAAGTCAAAGCATTTCCAGATGGAACTGGCTATTTTTTGTTTGTTATTTGATTTAATCTTCATCCCTTACAAAATAATGATATTAGGCATGTAATCACTCTTTATGGAAGAAATTTCTCGATGCTTGATGGACCCATTGAGACATCTCACATTCCATTAGAGGACCTTCATTTGAGATATTTAGAAGCTATTTTGTGTCCCCCTCTCCCAAGAGGCTAGGGTTTGGTACATTTTCCTTCTTTCGATAATAGAGCTTCAGCTATGTATAGGATGGAAGACTCCATTTTGGTTTGCATATGGCTTGCAATGACATATTCCTTTTATTTTATCCTTTTATCCTAAGAAGAGGGATACACTTTATTATTGATGGAACCAAAATCAACTTTCCTTACATATAGTGAGCGGGAGAGATGACCTTGGACATGGTAATGAAGGGTTTTAGAAGGGGAGATGAAATAAATCAAAGGAGGACTGGATGGTCCTAAACTAGAAGGAGAATGAGGAGCAGTCACAAGACTATATTGAACGAGTGGTCATAGAAACTCATTACCAAAAGGGGATGAGAGGAGGTTAGGAGTTAAAATGTGTTGCACAACAAGGGAATTAGAGGGTTGAATAAGGGAAAAAATACTAGGAGAGATCCCAAAAAATGCATTCTCAAATTCTTCAGTTAAAATGTTACAAATATTAGAGTCAACAAAGCATGAACTTACCTTATTGGGATTCAGGTTAGCCTTTACGTGAAAATGAGGCTTCATTGCTCCTCATATCAAAATAGGAATTATAACCAAGTTGGGAGTTGGCTCCTCTAAATAAGGAGAGGGAAATTTGCTACTACATACTAAGATACCTTGACTCAGCCTTAGTGGTAGAATACTTTTAAATATTTTTTAACAAGTCACGATCCCTTCTATAATTTTCCTTATAACCAAATAATGAGACTAAAGGTGACCCTACTGGTTGCAATGGATGCAAAAAGTGGGCTTGTTTTCATATTCTAAGGATTACTTCAACCTAAATGATCCCACAACCAAATCAATTAAAGTGGGATGTTTGGAGTTCAAATTAGCGTTAACATAGAAGCGAGCATAGTTCATAAAAAATTGATCTTTGGAAGCTAAATCGATGGTGATAAGATCTTTTATAGAATCTAAAATTCTTCTCAGAATCCCTTCCTCCCAAATTTAAATAAAAAGACCTATAAGTCTTATCCAAATTGATGCAACGTTGATTCTTTATATTTTAGGGTTGAACTTAGGATCCCATATCCTGAGAAAAAGACTTCTATATCTGAAGAACTAGGGTCCTCCAGTGAGGATGTGGCTTGTGTCACCAAGGTTGTTCAACATAATAAAAATAAATCTCTAGTGAGAAAAATGAGGTACATGTGTCTATTGGGTTACCATTTTACAAAGGCCCATTTGCTTATGGATTCCATATCCAATATTGAGCCCACAAATTTCTCTATCAGGGAGATGGAGTTTCTAGAAATAATTGATGCCATTGCCTCAATAGGAATGACAAGCTCTCATTGGTTTAGGGAAAGGGTTCCAATTCTAGGAACTAGGAGGTTTGAAGAAAATTCAAATCCATTCTTAAGGGATGTTGCAAAGGAATAGTAATAATTGTTAGGTAAAGGGTAGCCTCTAGTGGGTGCAGTCCCATCATTACCACCTTGGATCTGGGTAATAGTTGTTGTAAACTTTAGAAAGTCACCCACCTCCTAACATGGACCACTACCATTTGGGTTGGTACGTAACAAAATGCATTTTGAATCATAAAATTTTTTCTACTATTGAGTTAATCATTTATATCTTGTCTACCTACTGGAAACACTTTAGAAAAACATGAGAGGAACAAATGGAGCATGTTGGGAAATTTCTTGACACCTTATGTAAACACTAATTGAATACCAACTTGGAAAAGTGTTTGTTTAGTATGCAAAAATCAAAATGTGTAGGTGGAATTATCAGTAAGGATTGTGGGCATGTGAGAATTAGGAGCAATAGGAAAATGTAGAAATATTATATTAAACCTTGGAGACATAAAAATTACAAAGTTTAAATAGTGGTTGATTAAACAACCTTAGGGAATATAGGAGAAGTTAGGAAAATAAAAAGAATAGGGAGTAAAGGAGAAAGGGAATTTGGTGTTGTCCGCCTTGCCACCCATGTCATCCAATCTACCCAGTCAGCTGTCATCCAAGTCAAACTACCTGCCCAGTCAGCTACCGTCCAAGGAGGTAAAAGGGTAAGATCCAAAGCTTACCATTGCAAACAAAATTACTCCTTTTAACTGGATTAATTTCCAACATTATCCCCTTTAAAGTTGAGAGGATTGACTATATAGTATTTTAGATTTATATATTGAGATATACCTTTGGTGAATATGTCTGCAATATTATCCAAAGAGCTACAATATTTAAGCTCAACTATATGTTGTTCCACCATATCTCGAATGAAGTGATACTTCATATCAAAATGCTTTGATCTGCTATGGTGGACTGGATTGTATGCCAACTGAATGGCACTTATGTTATCACAATATGGTCAAGTTGGACCACTTTGAATTTCTCCAATATATTCAAGAAATTTTCTCAACCATAGGGATTGATTACTAGCATGTGTGATGGCTCTATACTTAGCCTTAGTCAATGACAATGCTACAATAGTTTATTTCTTGGAACTCCATGTAATTAGTCCTGATCCTAGACTAAAATAATTTCCTCATGTAGATTTCTTGTCATCTATATTGCTGCCCCAATAAATGTCATTGAAGCCAAATAATTTCATAGAGTTATATTTTGGTAATGGATTCCAAAATCCAATGTACCTTTTACATATCTTAAGATTCTTTTAGTTGCTTGTAGATGCAGCTCAGATGGACTAGCCATAAACCTTGAAACTAGAGAAATAACATATTGAATATCGGGCCTTGTTTTGGTGAGAAACATCAGAATCCCAACCATGCTTATGTAAGTGGTCATGTCAACCTTTGATGCTCCATCATCCTTGCTCAATTGGATCCCATGTCTAGTTGGAGTTGCAACTGATTTGCACTACTCCATGGAAAATTTCTTGATCATGTCTCAAGCATACTTGTGTTGACATATGAAGATCCCTTTATTTTATGATGCACTTCCATCCCTAGGAAGTATCGCATTAAACCAAGATATTTCACTTTTGATTCTTGTGAATCCATACTTGTTTAAATAGACATTAATGCATGAGTACCAAGCTCTTGGTGCTTTCTTGAGGCCATAAAGTGCTTTCTTCAATTTGTAAACAAGTTTTTCCTTTCCTTGTTCTTGAAAACCTTGAGGTTGTTGAACATAAACCTATTCTATCAAGTATCCATTTAGAAAAGCACTTTTCACATCCATGTGTTGAATATTCCATACTTTATGGGCTGCTAAGGAAAGAACTGATCTGATTGTTTCTTGTCATGCAACAAGAGCAAAGGTTTCCTCATAGTCAATGCAAAATTATTGAGTAAAACTTTTTTCTATTAGTCTTGCATTACACCTCTCAATGATTCCATAAGCATTGTACTTGGTCTTGTACACCCATTCACATCCAACACATTTTTTTCTTTGGGTAGCTTTACTAGCTCCCATGTATCATTATTTTTTATAGAGGTTATTTCCTCTTTCATGGCTTCTTGCCATACATTTTGAGTACAAGACTTATCATAGCTAGCTGGTTCTAGATGTGTACTAGCCAATAAAGCATAATTGACTACATCTCCCCTAGGATCATGGGAGTCATCATCCCCATACAATTACAAATTTTCAAGTTGTTGCAAAATTGTATTCATTTCACTAGCTTGGCTTCTAATCAATATTCTTTGGAAATTCTAATTCAAAATTTGAAAATATGGATGATTTTGTAATGTTATTTTGCCTCTTGATGGAGAGTCTCTATCAATGTCCATCGGTGAAGAACTTACTGATCTCTATGGAGAAGGACTTGGAGCGGTGGTTGAAGTACTTGATGTAGTACTCCTGGTTGGGCTTGGAGGGGGTGGCGTGACTTTATTTTTCTTTGGAGACACTTGTTGTACCTATGAAGAACTTACATCTTGGGAATCATCATAAAAAAATTCTTTGATGACCCCATTCACACCCTTCATCAAAAATTACATCCCTGGAGAGTATAACTTTATGAGTCTCAGGATTGTAGAGTCTATATGCCTTTGTAGACTCACAATACCCTACAAATATACAAGCTTGAATCTTTGGATCAATATTCTTCCTTTTCTCATCAGGAATGTATGCATATGCTAAAGAAAAAAACACTTTGAAGTGCTTTACACTAGGTTTCTTTTCGTACCACCCCTCATAAGGAGTGACACCATCTAAACTAGAAGTATGACTTCTATTTAGAATATATACACTAGTTATTATAGCCTATACCCAGTACATATGAGTTAGATGCTTAGTCTAAATCATTAATATCGCCATTTCAACTATGGTGTGGTTATTTCTCTTGGCCACACCATTCTGTTGTGGGGTATAGGCAGTGGTGAATTACCTTTTAATCCTTTTTGCTTTACAATATTTCAAGAATACTTTTGAGGAGTATTCACCTCCTCGATCTATCCTAAGATATTTTACATAATTCCAACTTTGATTCTCTACATTATTTCTAAAATCTATGAAGCAATCAAAAGATTTATATTTATGTTTCAAAAAATAAATCCAGCACATTCCAGAGAAGTCATCTATGAAAGTGAGAAAATAAGAATAGTTTTCGAGACTCTATGTTTGGATTGGTCCACAGATATCTGAATGTACTAACTGAAGTGGATAGCTATCTCTCCACACTTGTACTTTTGGAAACATTGACATTGAGTGATTTACCAAAGCACATCCTTCACAGACCTCCTTTTGTTCATTTATTTTGGGAAGTCTTGTCACCATAGCTTGAGAAGTGAGAAGTTTCAAGCTAGCAGAATTAAGGTGACCATATCGCAAGTGCCAAAGCACACTTGGATTTGTTATAGCTACATTTACAATTTGAGCTCCTCCTAGCTCACCAAATTTTAGAGGGAATAATCTATTATTGGTCATGGGGACCTGTGTGATGACATGATTATAGTTATTTTTATCAAAAATGATACATTTTCCTTCATCAAATACAAGCTTGTAATTGTTTTCCATCATTTTTCCAACTCTTAGTAGATTGTGTTAGATATTTGGAGTGTAATAGATGTCATGCACTTTATTGAGTCCTTCTTTGGTTGGAACCTCCATGGATCCAATACCCTCTACTTGCAATGTCTTACCATCCCATAATTTTATTTGGGATTTATAAGTGGAATCTAGAGTAGCAAATAAATATTCTTTGCCACTCATGTGGTTTGAACAACCAGTATCCAAAATCCATGTGTCATTTAGATTGTGTTCTGATTGTCCATATGAAAGAAAAATATTAGAGGTATCATCTTCTTCTCCATAATTACCATATTGACTACTGCTACCTTGTGAATATTTTGACCAGTAGTCACGAGCAAAGTGACCTGGCTTGCCACAGTTGAAACAAGTTGATTTTGACTTGTCACTTCCTCGTCCTTGATTTCCATTTTGTCCTTGATTTCCTCCTCGATTTTGATTTCCACCTCTTTGCTGATTACCTCCTTTGTATGAGTTGCCTCCTCTATTGGAATTGGCTCCTCTGTTCTGGTTGCCTCCTCTATACTTTTTTTTGCTTGTACCTCTTTGCTTACCTCAACCTTGACCTCTTCCTCGTCCTCTTCCATTGTTTTCATTGGAAGTGAAGGCATTATCATCACCTCCGTAGCTAGTTGAAGGAGTTTTAGGAAACCTCTCTTCATGTGACATTGACGACCCGAATAATGCATCAAATGTTAAAAGGGAAAGATCTTTGAATTCTTTTATAATTATGGCAGTATGGTTCCATTTTTGTATAAGTGTTCGCAACACTTTTGTTACAATTGTCTCAGGCATGATTTTTTCTCCGAGTGTAACTATTTTATCCACAATTTCTTTTACTCTATCACAATAATCCCTAAATTTTTCATCATCTTTCATTCGGAGATTTTCAAAATCTCTCTTCAGTGTTTGAAGCCTTACTTGCTTCACTTGATTACTACCCTGGAATCCATCACTCAATGCTTTCCATGCAGCTTATGCAGTTGTACAAGTGGTGATTCTAGGGAATATGCTTTTCTCCAATGCATCTTGGAGATGAGAAAGAGTAGAAGAGTTGCTCTTTTTCTCTTATTTTCATGTTTTCTTATCTGTAGCACTTGGTGTTGTCCAGTCTGAGGGTTCTGTGTAGCCCTCTTCTATTATGTCCCACAAACCTCTTCCTATAAGAAAGTTCTTCATATTTATAGACCAATACTCATAACCATGAAATTATGGTATAGGCAATCCATTGTGTGAGGCCATCGTTACCAAAAACTCTCTTTATTTCATGGTTACAATAAAGTACTTTGTTTTTTGAAATAAGGAAAGAAGAAGAAGGAAGAAAGAAGAGATTACAAACTTAAGTCAAATCTGACTTGTTCTACTCTATCATTCACTATTTATTCCTCTTGATGTGGGGATGCTATCTCTTGATTCAAAAAATTATTTGCTACTTCTTCTTCATCGTCACTTATCAATATTATTTCCAGTGATTCTGGTTCCAATATTTCCACTGAAATAAAGTAGTGTGTATACTCTGATTCTTATGGTGTAGCTTGTACAGATTCCTATTGTTCAAATTGACTCTTGAATGAGTTGTCTTCAAATTCTGCCTCGTACCCTAAGTTAAGATACCTTTGATGTGCTATCATTACATTTTGAAGTTGGCTAAACACAATGTTGAGCCCATAACCTCTTACTTTTTCATCAAACCTCTCTGCACTTTCTCTTGCTAGAATTGCACATAAGGCATGATAACAACCATTTGGTCTTATCATCAATACCTCTTTGCAATTTTACAATTTGGATCTTTTGTCTCTTTTACAAAAAAAAACTAAGCCTCTTAGGCTTATTACACAAAAGTTCTACAGTTTATGATTCCTTGAATCAAGTGATAAATTTATCCTTCGATTACAATAATTGTCTCTTAGACAATATCTTTCTTTCTTATATGATATATATTAGAAATATATATTACTATTTAATATATTAAAAATAATTGCTTTCAAAAAAACTTTAGAAAAGCAATTATAGTTAATATATTAAATATAATATAATTAATTTTAATAATAATATATAAAAAAAATTTATATAAAAAAAAATTATCCTTCGTAGCAATTGAATCTGTTACCTATTTCATGCAAGAATTTTTCCTAACCAACTCAACTCCCACTGCCGATGAGAACCCAAGGGCAAGATTACAAGTATATTCTGTTTCGGATCCAATTTCAACCAAAATAAAAAATTTCAAGCTTTCACTATCACTGGGTTTCGAACTCGAGACCTGCATGAAAGCAGACACCTTATGGCTGGCTCCATGAGCTAGTCGAGCTATGCAGCTTGACGGGAAGGCAAGAGAAGCTTACATTCCTTATACTTCTCTCGGTCGTGCTTTAATTAAAAAAACAATTGGGATTTTTGTCCCACATCGACCATGCAGAGGGCGATGAAGGTGTTTAAAACCTTTAGCAAGCAAATACTCACTTGATTGCCTTCACAAAATTAGTGATCACTCTTTTACCTCTTTCTCAAGAAATTGATCTCCACCACATTGCTTCCTTTGATCCTATCATTTGTTGCCACGTTGCTTTTTCTCCTTCTACCATGTAATCAATATTTTTGACAAGTAATTGGTCTGCATCAGTTCTGAGTCATCCAGTCTGCATCAGACTTGTTCTCCTCTCGCCCTGTGGTGCTCTTCGGTTGGTTCTTCTAATTTGCTTCTCCTCATGTGCTTGTTGTGTAGGCCTGCTCTAGACCTCACCTAAGTTCATGAATCACAGACCTTCCTCACCTTGGATTACATGCTATGGGCTCCACTCGACCTCTCCTTGATGCTCATGCTGCCTGGTTCCTCCACCTCAGTAATTGGGCCTGGTTCCTCCACCAACCTCAGTTCTAGCACCCTCTATGGCTTTGAATCTGATACTAGATGTGGGCACATGAGAATTAGGAGCAATAGGAAAATGCAAAAATATTATATTCAACCTTGGAAATATAAGAATTACAAAGTTTCAATAGTGGTTGATTAAACAACCTTAGGGAATATAGGAGAAGTTAGGAAAAAAATAAGAATAGGGAGGAAAGGAGAAAGGGAATTTCGTGTTGTCTGCCTTTCCGCTCATGCCATCTAATTTTCCCAGTCAGCTTTTGTCCAAGTCAAACTACCTGCCTAGTCAGTTGTCGTGCAAGGAGTTAAAAGGGTAAGATCCAAAGCTTTTCATTGCAAACAATTTTTTTACTCCTTTTAACTAGCTTAATTTCCAACAAGGATTTCATGTTAAAATTTTAGACAATTTGAAATTGGCCTAAACAAATGACCTTCATAGACCTTTTTAGATTCTTGGGTCTAACTAATTTTTATGATTAGTTTGTGATAGTATTCTCCCATATTGCATGGCACTTAAACTAAGTGAGGAAAGGAAGATCCAAATCAAAGTTCATGTGTACTGAGGTACCACAAAGAGCATTTTGATACTTGACTCATTCACTTAACTGAGCACTAATACTTTCCTTTTTGGATCTACAACAACCATCATGGAACTTAAATTAAGTGAGAAAAGGAAGATTTGAACCAAATTTCATGTGGACTGAGGTACCACAAAGAGCATTCTTAGACTTGATTCATTGACTTAAATTAGCAATAATACTTGTATTTTTTAATATACAACAACCATCATGGCACTTGAACTAAGTGAGAAAAGGAAGAAAACAAACCAAAGTTCATGTGGACTAAGGCACCACAAAGAGCAATATGAGACTTGATACATTGACTTAGCTTGGCAATAATAATTTCCTTTTTGGATTTGCAACAATGATTTAAGATAAAAACTATCAACATATGTACTTGGGACATTCCTTTCTGAACTTAAGCATTTTGTTGCCTACCAAGTGAGATATTCAATGATATATTTTGAAGGTCTATTGCATAGGACAAAGAACTCCATGCCATATTCCAAGCATGTTGTTAGTGAAAATATTATATTTTGAGCAATGAAAGAATCATACATTAATATTATAGACCCTTGCAATTCGTATAGATAGAAAGGAAAGTCTAAAATGAATGTCATCAAAATAGGTCAATATACGTGCAATAGTTCCACCTAAGCATAAAAGATGGTTGTTGATAGCTTGAATTAAGATCTTCTTGGAGAATTCATTATCGTTTTTTACTCATGTGTCCATTTGAGTTCCACTTATCAATGATTATAAAAGAGTAGCCATGTATTCACAAATTCATGTCATACACTACTCATATGAAACAAATAATTAACTACCATTTGCATAAAACTTGCACTTGAATACAATTATACTATTTGAGGGTATTCATGTTTCCATGTAGTTTCAATAGGAATTTTTAAGAGGCTTTGGATGGCTTGCAATCCCTCTTATTGATTTAAAAAAAAAAATAGATTCATTAGATAGAGGAATGGAGGTTACATTGAACTCGTGAAAAATAATAATATCCAACTTAGGCTTTGGTAGCTTTGGAAACAATTCCCACTCCAAAGACAAAAATAACAAATCCAACTCCCGTTGTTTTATTTTCATGTGCTATAGCTATGTCTATATATGTAGTGTATAAGAGTAAAGAGCAATTGAAAACCAATAGGGGATGTCCCATAGTAAACCACTAGGTTAAAAGAAATATATGTGAAAATTAATGCATTCAGATTCCTCCAATTTTGAGGATGATAGAATACAAAAATATTGTTATATGTACTAGCTATAAATGATTCATGATGATAGAACTATATAAATCATTACTTTCCATCAGATACATAAATGACCATCTATGCAAATCAAGTACTACTACCAAGGACTAGGATTAATAGTAAAAAATAAAACATAAATTTCATAACTAACACACACTCAACACAATAAACCTTAATTTCAACACATTACAACATGCATGCATAATTAGACTCTTAATCCTAATTCCCTAGTAGCACTTGCATTCTCTCTATCTTTGTTTACCAAATTACCTTCTTGTATCTGATTGGCCAACTTCATGCTTAGGATACCTACTCGTGTGACTCCTATCTTGGCTTCCCACTAATTATGTACTTGAATTTTCTAAAAATAGAACAAAAAATTTCTAAGAACACTCATTAGTTATTTCTATTAATTATAACTACTTTTAAAGTATACTAATTAGGATTCCAACCATGTACTCTCACATTCTTCACAGATATATTGAGTGATTCCATCATTTGTATTTTCATCTTGTGCAATTTTAGGTCCAATAAAATCTATTGCTCTTGAGATACTGACATATTCTACCTCCTATAATATTTTTTATCCCTCTTGGAGGTAATGTGAGAACCACATACCAACAGGTATCAATTGGATCGTTTGTATAAAAGGCTTGCCTATCCTGTGATGCTAGGATAAATGGATCATATTTTAGTCTATACCAACAAAGTAATTTATTCATGTTAACCAATGTGAAGCCCATTTTATCCTTTCTACATCCATTTCTCATATCAATAATATTCACCTAGACACATTTGAACAGGGGGTATCAAAATTTATAGTAATCTAATATGATTATTTCCCTAATAACACCATAATATATGGTTGTTTGAAGTATTTGGTTTGTGTCTTTTGTACTTGCTATACATCAAGTAGTAGCATCAACACACACACTACTATTTTGAGATGTGTTTTGGTCATTTTTATCTTTGGTATGAAATCTATAACCTTTGATTAAATAACTCGAATGTTTCATTGTATCTTTCCTTCAACCTTGTGCCAACCATTTTATTTTGTTGGAGTCATTTTCATTATGTTTAATTCCATCTCCATGAAACTGAAACAAAGAATAATAGTTTAAATATGATTGCATAATATTACATGACATTTAATACATGACAATCAGTATAAATGACAAATATTATATTCAAGAGAGAAAATAATAACCTACTCTCGTAGCTAAGTGATGACTGTATAATTATGGATTTTTTGCAATACCCCTTCATATATCGTTGCATGGAGGTTGATTTCCTTGATACACTTCATGTGCTTCCTGATTTGACCCAAAGTTTGTCAAGCATAGTTGGATCTAATTAATATTCTACCATATATAACAACAATAAATAAAGATATAATTATTCTCTCTAAGACTAAATTTCATCCATGTCAAATAGAATGCATCGATAGGATTGCTCATAAGATGTTTCATACAAATCAAAGTCTTCACCACTAGACAAATGCCTCTCATTGATTATAGTTTCTTCGGCCTAGTCACTCTATACCACATTGCAAACAAGGTGATTGTTAATTGCTTTCATACCTCTCATGCAATCCACACATAATGAATCATATTTTTAAATAAGATAATGTTTACCAATACAACCTTGAAGAACACAAGCTTATACTAAGAGTGGGGGTGAACAATATAAAATCAAAACTTTTAATTTTATTTCCAAATGATAACAATAATAATATCAATGTAGTAAATGAAACAATGCACAAATAATCACACACATGAGAGACACAGATTTGATGCGGTTCACACAATGTGGGATATGTCCACAAAGAAAATATTTCTTATAAATTTTCTCAACCAATCTCTTGGGAACGAATTCCATATTACAATTTTTATGGGCACCAACCCAAAGGAGACACCAATCCCCTGTACTCAAGTTCATGGACCTCTATCCATAGGAGACCTCTATCCCCACTACTCTGGTTTGTGGACCTCGATCCATAGGAGACCTCAATACCCTTTGATATGATTTGTGTATCTCTATCCATAGGAGACACCAATCCCCTCTACTTTACTCGACTACAAGCCTTTACACAAGACTTGGAAAATTTTTCTCTAATACTTGCTCTCAAATATTCTCATATCTTCTCCAAGTCTACACACAATAATTGCTCAAATATGCTTCACCAAAACCTGCTCTTAACTCTGCTTAAATATGCTCAAAGACTATAGATAAGACTTGTTAAAATCTGCTCACCAAGACCTACTCAAATATGCTCCAAGCCTACTCACAGCTCTGTCCAACTCTACTAAAAATGGGTGGAGTTCCATAGACACAGGAGACCTCCAAAAGAAATAGGAATAGGATTGGAAATGAAGTTGGAGCCTTTCTAGAGGGAACTAATTATTTTTTTGTTATTATTTGATTTAATCTTCATCTCTTACAAAATAATGATACTAGACCTGTAATCACTCCTTATGGAAGAAATTTACCAGTGCTTGGTGGATCCATTGAGACCTCTCACATTGCATTAGAGGACCTTAATTTGAGATATTTATAAGCTATTTTACGTCTCCCTCTCCCAAGAGGCTAGGGTTTGGTAAATTTTCCTTCTTTGGATAGTAGATCTTCAACTATGTATGGTATGGAAGACTCCAGTGTGGTCTAGATATCGCTAGCAATGGCATATTCAATTTATTTTCTTATTTTATCTTGAGCAGTGGGATGCCCTTTCTTATTGACGAAACCAAAACCTTACACACGATGAGTGGGAGATATGAACTTGGACATGGGAATGAAGGGTTTTGGAAGGGGAGATAAAAGAAATGAAAGAAGGATTGGATGATCCTAAACTTGAAGGAGAATGAGAAGTAAAAGTACTAGACTAAAGGAGTGGGCATAGAACCTTCTTACCAAAATGTGACAAGAGGAGGTTAGGAGCTATAGTGTGCTGCACAACAAGGGACTTAGAGGGTTGAATGAGGGAAAAAATACTAGGAGAGATCCCCAATAACTCATTCTAAAATTCTTTAGTTAAATGGTTACAAATATTTAGAGTCCAAAAAGTGTGAACTTACCTTATTGGGATTCAGGTTAGCCTTCAGGCCAAAATAAGGATTCATTGATCCTCAACTCAAAATAAGAATTATGACTGACTTGGGAGTTGTCTCCTCCAAATAAGGAGATGGAAATTTTCTACTTCTTGGAGAAACCATACTAAGATACCCTGACTTGACCTCAGTGGTAGGATCCTTCTGAATAGTTTTTAACAAGTCATGACCCTTTCTATAATTCACCTTTAGAACTGAACAATAAGACTGAAGGTGACCCTGCTTATTGGAATGGATGCAAAAAGTGGGCTTATTTTCATATTCTAAGTATTTATTACATCTAAAGGAGCCCATAACCAAATCAATGAAAATGGGAAGTTTAGAGAAGCAAGCATTGTTCATACAAAATTGAGCTTTGGAAGCTGAATCAATGGTAATAAGATCTTTGATAGACTCTACAATGCTTCTCATAATCCCTTCCTCCCAAAATTGAATGGAAAGGCCTATAAGTCTTACCCAAATGGGTGCAATATTGATTATTTGGGTTTTAAGGTTGAACTTAGGATCCCATCTCTTGAGAAATATACTTCTATGTCTGAAGAACCACGGTCCTCAAGTAAGGATGTGGCTTGTGTCACCAAGGTAGTTCAACCTAATAAAAAATAAACCTCTAGCGAGAGAAATGAGGTACATGTGTCTCCTGGGTTACCATTTTACAAAGGCCCATTTGCGTATGGATTCTATATCTAGCCTTGAGCCCATAAATTTTACTATTAGGGAAAGAGAGTTTCTAGAAATGATTGACACCATTGCCTCAAGAGGAATGACCAGCTCTCATCAGTTTAGGGAAAGGGTTCCAATTATAGGAACTAGGAGGTTTGAAAAAAATCCGGAGCCATTCTTAAGGGATTTCGCAAAGGAATAATGAGAATGGTTAGGTAAATGGGAGCCACAAATGGGTGCAATCCCATCATTGCCACCTTGGATCTAGGTAACAACTGTTGCAAACTTTAGAAATTCACCCACCTCCTAACATGAACCACTACCTTTGGGGTTGGTACGTAACCAAACACATTTTGAATGATAAAATTTTTGCTACTATTGATTGAATCATTTATAGCTTTTCTACCTAGTCAACACATGTCTTTACTCTCCAACAAAACATGAGAGGAACAAATGGAGCATGTTGGGCAATTTTTTGACACCCTATGTAAACACTTATTGAATACGAACTTGGAAAAGTGTTTGTTTGGTATGCAAAAATAAAATGTGTAAGTGGCATTATTAGAAAGGATTTCAAGTTAAAAAATTTAGACAATTTGAAACTGGCCTGAACAAATGACCTTCATAGAGATTTGTATATTCTTAGGTCTAACTGATTTTTATGATTAGTTTGTGATAGACTTCTCCCATATTCCATGAAACTTAAACTAAGTGAGCAAATAAAGAACCAAATAAAAGATCATATGGACTACGGTACCACAAAGAGCATTTTGATACTTAACTCATTGAATTAGCTGAGTACTAATAATTTCCTTTTTGGATTTGCAACAACCATCATGGCACTTAAATTAAGTGATAAAAGGAAGATCCAAACCAAATTTCATGTGGAATGAGGTACCACAAAGAGCATTCTTAGAATTTATTAATTGACTTAGCTTAGCAATAATACTTGTATTTTTTGATCTGTAACAACCATCATGGAACTTAAACTAAGCGAGAAAAGGAAGAGCTAAACCAAAGTTCATGTGGACTAAGGTACCACAAAGAGCATTATGAGACTTGATCCATTGACTTAGTTTGGCACTAATACTTTTCTTTTTGGATTTGCAACAACGATTTGAGATAGAAACTATCAACATATGCACTTGGTACATTCCTTGCTCAACTTAAGCATCTTCTTGCCTACCAAGTGAGATATTCAATAATATGTTTTGAAGGTATATTTCATAGGACAAAGAAATCTATGCCATATTCCAAGCATGTTTTTAGTGAAAACATTATATTTTAAGCAATGAGAGAATAATACATATTGATTATAGTCCCTTGCAATTCTTATATATAGAAATCAAAGTCTAAAATGAATGTCTTCAAAATAGGTCAATATACTTGCAATAGTTCCACCTAAGCATAAAATATAAGAATGTAGTACAAATTTGGTTGTTGATAGCTTGAATTAAGATCTTCTTGGAGTGTTCATTACCATTTTTTACTCTTGTTTCCATTAGAGTTCTACTTATTAGTGGTTATAAAATAGTATCCATGTATTCACAAATCCATGTTATACACTAATCATAATGAAACAAACAATTAACTACCATCTACATGAAACTTGCACTTGAATACAATTATACTAGTTGAGGGTATTCATGTTTCCATGTAGTTTAAATAGGAAATTTGTAAGAGGATGTGGATCAATTTCAATCCCTCTAATTGATTTAAAAAAAAAAAATAGATTCATTAGATAGAGGAAATGGAGGTTACATTGAAATCATGAAAAATAATAATATCCAATTCAGGCTTTGGTATATTTGGAAACAATTCCAACTCCAAAGACCAAAATAGCAATTCCAACTCCCATTGTTTTCTTTTCATGTGCTATAACTATGTCTATATATTTAGTGTATAATGGCAAAGAGCAACTGAAAACCAATAGGGGATTTCCCATAGTAAACCACTAGTTTCAAAGAAATATATGTAAAAATTTAATGTATTCTCATTCCTCCAATGTTGAGGATGAAAGAATACACAAATATTGTTATATCTATTCATGATGATGATAGAACTATATAAATTGTTAAAGCTAGAAAATATTCATGATGATAGAACTATATAACTTGTTACTTTCCAAATACGTATAGTTACAGTTTTACTATAGTAAAATATTAACAAAATGCTCTAATATTCGAAAGATATAGTTTCTCTAGTATAATATTAACAAAATCCTATAATATTCAAAATATAATAATCTCTGGATCATAAATAAATTCAATACATATAAATATATTGAACTTTAACAATGAAAAATTTGCTTTCCAAATATATATAGTTACAGTTTTACTCTAAAAACATATTTGCAAATACTGTAATATTCACATGATAATAATATTTGATCATAAATATATTTAACACATGCAAATATATCAAATTCCAATAATGAACAATAAACATATTGAAAAAATTTATTGAAATTGCTAAAGCAATGCATAAAAATAAATTATTATTGGATAGCAACTTATCTTAAAACTCAATAATATAATTAGAATACACCCTGCCTCTGATATACCAGTTTTTCACTCAAACATTGTGTTAAAAAAATTACCAAATCACCATATTAAGTTGGTTTAAATTGTGCTAGAAATAAATAGAAATATGATATAATCATAAACAAAAACAAAAAAAAAAATCAAGAAGTTGGCTCAATACCTTGCACACATTGGACAAAGTGAGTTAGAAGTATGGTTGAAAAGAAGTTGCAAACCAAGTTATTATTTTCTCTTAGATTGCTAGATGAAAACCAAGTTATTATTTATGAAAAACAATGATCTTTTTTACCTTTTACATGTATAAAAGCAAGCAATAAATAAATTAGTTATGATTATATATGTAAATTAAAAATTCTTATTTCAAGTGCAATTCTTATTTACAAATATAGGTGAGTGGATAAATTGAGCCTCCATATCATGGGTAGATGTCTAACCATACCTGCCCACCCCAAAAATCAAATATGAGGCAATAGGGTATCCTGAGACATCCATCAGATACATAAATGTTCATCTATGCAAATCAAGTACTACTAATAAGGACTAGGACTAAGAGTCAAACATGAAACATAAATTTTATAACTAACACACACTCAACACAATAATCCTTTATTTCAACACATTATAACATGCATGCATAATTAGACTTTTAATCCTAATGCCCTATTAGCACTTGCATTATATCTCTATTTTTTTACCAAATTACCTTCTTGGATTTGACTGGCCCACTTCATGCTTAGGATACCTACTCACGTGAATCCTATCTTGGCCACCAACTAATTATCTACTTGAATTTTATAAAAATAGAACAAAAAAATTTCTAACAATAGTCATTAATTATTTCCATTAATTATAACTACTTTTGAAGTACAATAATTAGGCTTCCAACCATGTACTCTGACATTCTTCATAGATATATTGAGTGCTTCCATCATTTGCATTTTCATCTTATGTAATTTTAGGTCCAATAAAATCTATTACTCTTGAGATACTGACATATTATACCTCCTAAAATATTTTTTATCCCTCTTGGATGTAATGTGAGAACCGCATACCAACAGGTATCAAGTGGATCATTTGTATAAAAGGCTTGCCTATCTTGTGATTCTAGGATAAATGGATCATATTTTAGTCTATCCCAACAAAGTAATCTATTCATGTTGACCAGTGTAAAGCCAATTTCATCCTTTCTACATCCATTCCTCATATCAATAATATTTACCTAGACACATTTGAATAGGGGGTATCAAAACTGATAGTAATATATCATGATTATTTCCCTAATAACATTGTACTATATTATTGTTTGAAGCATTGGGTGTGTATATTTTGTGCTTGCTCTATATCAAGTAGTAGCATCAACACACAAACTACTCTTTTGAGTTTTTCTTTGGTCATCTTTATCTTTGATATGAAATCTATAACCGTTGATTAAATAATTGAAATGTTTTGTTATAACTTTCTTTGAACCATGTTGAAACATTTTATTTTGTTGGAGTAATTGTCATTATGTTTCATTCCATCTCCATGAAACTAAAAAAAAAGAATATTTTAAAGAAGATTGCGTAATATTACATGACATTTAATACATGATAGTCAGTATAAATACCAAAGATTATATTCAAGAGAGAAAAAAATAACCTGATCTCATAGCCAAGTGATGAATACCTAATTATGGATTTTTTGTAATACCCCTTCATCTCTTGCAGTATGGAGGTTGGTTTCCTTGATACTCTTCATGTGCTTCCTGATTTGACCCAAAGTTTGTCAAGCATAGTTGGATCTAATTAATATTATATCATATATAACAACAATAAATAAACATCTACTTACTCTCCCTAAGACTAAAATTCATCTATGTTAAAGATAATGCATCGATGGGATTGCTCATAAGAATTTTCATACAAATCAAAGTCTTCACCACTAGACAAAGGCCTCTCATTGATTATAGTTTCTTCAGCCTCGTCACTCTACAAAACCAAAAACATAAAAAAAATACAAAACAATAAATACAAAATTACAACAAAAAATAATACAAAAAACAAAAAACACACACACCTCAAAAAAATAGACTACCCTAACCAAACCCAAGCGAAGCGAAAATAAAGTAAGAAGAAACTAGGTATCTCCAAAACTAAATCCATCCAAGGAAAATTATAGAGAGAAGAGCTTCCCTTATTTGTGAATCCCACCATCTAGGAGGATGACCATAGCAAGTAAGATCATCTTTATCCAAATTCCAATTAGCTAAAGCACCAATTTTCTTGTTCTAATCTCTGACCACATGATTGTAATCAAATTTCAAAAATCCCATTTGGATTAAATAAATTTTCTCAATAATTCTTTTAATTCTCCAATCAACTTTATGATTCTTAGGAGTATTCAAAATATTAATCATGAGTTGAGAGTCAGACTCAACTAGCACATTTTCCGTGGCCTCTTGAAGACCCCTAAGAATACCATACCCCTCAGCAAGGTTATTAGAAATAATACCTAAATTCTTATGAAAAGTAAAAACCAGGGGGCCATCTAAAAGTCTACCAATTCCTCTTGCACTAGAATTTCTAGGGTTCCCTCTAGTGGCTTCATCAGTATTGACTTTTCCAAAATTCTTAGGAGGAGGTTGCCAGTTCCTTGTTCTACTCATCTTTTAATTGCTTACATTCTCTTTAAGATGAATTTTCTTAGTGGAGTTAATCTTAAATATTTGCATCACTTTATCCCATCTTTGGTGGGATTTTTTGGGGTGATTAAGGAGTTGTTGGACTGATTCAACTAATTTGACAATGGCATTTTGAAAAATATAGTGAATATCCTTCCTATCTTGATTAAAAATTTAATTGTTCCTTTAATTCCAAATATTCCAAAGAAGAATGGTAGAACCCATCCAAACTATCTACCTAGTAAAATGATCGACACCCTCTTGTTTGGACCAATCCATCCAAATTTGTTCAAAAGTAAAAAAGTTGGGCCATTGTAAGCCAAGTAAAGTGGCCATTCTCCTCCATATATCAGAGTCTAAAGTACACTCAATAAAAATATGACTGAGAGTTTTTACATTCTTTTCACATATTTCACATATAAAAGGGCCATGAAAACCATGCTTCATAAGTTTCTCACCATTAAGCACCCTACGATGCAATAAAATCCAAGTAAATAACCTCACCTTAGACTAGATGTTTTGAGCCCATAACAGATAAAATATATCAAATGATTGGTTGGGATTATTATGGCATAAGGTCAAACAACCTTGAGCAACTGAATACTCAACGTTAGCAATGTCGTTCTATCTAAAACAATCTTTTTCATAGGACCAAGAGAGAGATATCATATGAAGGATGCCTTGGATATCTTGTCTTTGCTTTTCTGGGATTTGAATAGGCCAGTCCTCAATAGGGATCCAATATCTAGCAAACTTTGAATTATAAGTATGGTACTAATAGTAATTAGCCACCTTTATCTAGTTAGCTCGATGAAGCTCCTCCATCCAAGATCTCCAATTGGGAACCTAAGTTATCAAATGCTTGTGACCATCCCAAGAATCTATCCAAAAAAATTCTTATTGACCATTATGAATGATTGAAAATAAATTTATCTTTATCAAATCCTTGCCAATCTTAAGACCTGCTAAAATGGGAGAACCTTTGGTAGGCAATTGACAACGAACATGGTCTCCAGGACTTTTGTTCTCAACATATTTAGCACAGAGATTATTGACCCAACAAGCATTGGTATTAAGCAACATCCTCCAATATAATTTAGTAGCTAAAGATTTGTTGTTATTAATAGAATACCATAATTCTAACCCCATTAATTATTAGGAATACATAAAGTGTCCCATTTCACAAAGGCCCATTTTATTTTTTCCTTAGTACCACTCCCAAAACATCTATGACTGATTTGATCCAATTCTCGAAGAATAGTATTTGGAATATTGAACACAGAAGAAACATAAATAGAAATGTCTTGAAGGAAGGATTTTACCAAGGTGATTCTACCCCTAGAAGAAAGCCACCTCTTGGTCCACTTTCCAATTTTCTTTTTGACTTTGTCCAACAACCAATTCCAATATTTTTTATGCCTTTAAATATTGATGGGAATACCTAAATAAGTTATCAAAAGAGAGGTCTTATTATATCTTAATTTATCAAAGACTATGGATTCCTGTCTGGTAGAGCAGTGAAAGAAAATAAATTTATATTTGTTTTCATTGATCAATTGCCCAATAGCATTAGAAAAATACCTAATGATTTTATTAATATTAGAGGCTTACTTAACTGTAGCTTTAACTAAAAGAGTAGATTCATCAACAAATTGAATATGAGATATAGGTCTAGCTCCATGAGCAATGGTAACTCCCTCAAGGGTTTTGTTTTCTCTATTTTTAGTTATATTCCTACCCAAGTATTCAATAAGAATGATGAATAAATAAGGGGATAGTAGTTCACCTTGCCTAATGCATCTGAAAGCTAGGCATGACTAAGAAGGCTTGCCATTGATAAGAACTAAGTAGGAAATTGAAGAGATACATCCCATAATCCAATCCATCCAATCTTGAGAGAAACCAAATTGCCTCAAAAATTTGATAAGGAAGTGCCAATCCACTTTGTCATAAGCTTTGTATAAGTTTAACTGAAAGAACATGGAAGGAGCTTTTTGAATATCCATGGAATGGATAGCTTCTTGAGCAATAACTATATCATTGACTATTTGATGCCCTTCACATAACCCCCTTGGTCAAGGGAAATAATATTATGCAAAAGATGCTTCAACCTTTTTGCCATGATCTTAGTAATGATTTTGAGAAGAACATTACATAAAGCAATAGGTCTAAAATCTGAGATATGATCACCTCTTGAGCTTTTGGAACAAGATTAATATAATTTTTATTGATAACCTTAAAATTTATTTGTATTTCCTGGATTCTTCCACCACATATAATAAATTAGCATGAAGGATATCCCAGAAATCTTGGTAAAACACAATGGGAAAACCATAAGGACCTAGGGTTTTTTCTTTTTACATTTTAAAAACAACTTGTTGAAGCTCATTGATAGTAACAGGAGTAGTCAAAATAGATTTCTCCTTAGAAGTGATAAGAGGAGGGATTTCTTTAAGAACATCTTCTTGAGAAGCTGAGTCAAGAGAAGTAGCAGTAAAAATATTGGAAAAGTAATCGACAAAAATAGAGTTTATGGCATCCCAACTGTAGACAACATATCCAAAATATGATTTTAGGGGAGAAATAAAGTAATGAGATCTTCGAGCTAGCAGATATTTGTAGAAGGAACTTGTGTTTCAATATCTTTCTTTGAGCCATTGAATTCTAGATTTTTGCTTCAATAAGTGTTCTCTTTTTTCCCATTCCTCTAAATGAGTTGTGAGTTTAATTTCATTTGCACTTCTACTCTCTGTGAGGCCATCTAAATGGATTTTCTTATTCAAATTTTCAATTTGAGTAATAAATTCATGTTTTTTTTATGAACATCCCCAAACTCCTTCTAGTTCCAAGTCTTGATTTTGGATTTAATGTATTGCAGTATTTTGGCAAAATAGAATATCTTAGTCCCATACCTAGGCTTACCTTCCTTCCACCATTGTTGCACACAAGGTCTAAAGGAACTATATCTAAGCCACATTAATTTAAAATAAAAAGGAGAGAAACTCACATTGGTTTTCCATATTTCCACCATGACTGGCCAGTTATCCAAACTAGCATTTTTAAGCATCTTCACTTTAGGAATGTGATCATGGATTAAGAAATTTTTAGAGAGAAAAAACCTATCCAACCTCTCCATTATACAAGCTAAGTCTTGCATTTTGTTAGACCAACCCATAATACTATTATCTGGTTGGATGTCCACAAGATGGAGGTTTACAATATATTCGCTCATGAGGTTAGTGCTTCTATCAAAATTTCTATTTCCCTCTATTTTCTCATCCAGAGAGAGGATGGTATTGAAATATCCTCTGATGAAGATCCAAGATTCAAGAAAATGAAAGATAATATCAGTTATATCCTTCCACTGTCTTCTTTTTTCCTCTAAAGCATTTGAAGAATAAATAGTAAAGTAGAGCATAATTTGGTTAGAATGTCTACTTCGAATAACTATAGCTAAAATATCCCAATTGCAAACCATATAGTTAATAACTACCTATTTTTGGTCCCAAAGACAAGAAATGCGACCAGAAGTCCCCTGGGAACTTAGGGAAACCACTTTTCCAGTTGGATAAATTTTAATAGAAATAGAGTCCATATTCTCCATTGACATCTTCATATCTTGAAGGAAAACAAGATGTGGATGATTTATCTGAATCATTCTTCTAATTTAATTTTGTTTTGGAAGACTCTTTTTGAGTCCTCTAATATTCGAAGTGATGATATTCATTAATACCAGGGCTAAAAAAGTTAGGAAGGGCATTAATATTACCTTCCTCTACAAGCTTTTCACCTTCTTTTAACTTATGATATTGATTGGTTTTGTGACCTACCTTTTGATTAGAATCCATGTTCAGTTTTTTTTTTTCATGTTTCTTGACTTACTCTAATTGAATCTGAGATGGCTTCTAACCTTGAAGAATTCTCATACACAACCAAAGTGTTACTAGAGGGTTCAATAGAGTCTATATTGGGACCTGTATTATTTGAATTTTTTGACATTTAAATGATTATTTTTATTGTGTAAATTTTCTTCCTTTTTTATTGAAAACCTTTGATTTGTTGGTTTATCTCTAAGTTTTTCCCTTCATATTTAAATTGTGTTTCTAATATTTTTGTTTCCATTATTTCCTCTTCCTCACTTGGGACATCATTCATGGAAAGGATTTCAAACATATTAGCATATGACTTTGATCGATCCTTCATAACTATTTTTTTTAGTGTTCTTCTTCTTAGACATTTTGAAACCTACTGAGTTTATATCTACTTTCTTTTGATCAAGAATTTTATTTGGGCAAGCACTAGTCAAATGACCATATTCATGGTAAATTCTACAATGAAAAAGAATGCTCTCATAGTCCACTACTTGATCCCAAGTATCTTCTCCAAATTGTAATGTGATATTTTTAGGTAAGGGTTTGTCAAAATCCATTAAAAAGCAAAACCGAGCATAAATGATATGTTCAAAATTTTTAGTATAATCAGTAGTCATCATAAAAGTTACTAAAGAGTTTCCAATTGAAGAAAAAATAGTAGGATTTTAAAAATTTAATAGGGAGGCCAAAGAGTCTAACCCACACGGGAGGTATAGAAGGCATCTCGTCTTTGCATTTAAATTTTGTATGCCAGGGCTTCATGAAAAGCCCTGCCCTTCTAAAGAACCAAGGACCCTCTTAAAAATATTTCTCTCTATCTTCATTATTAGCAAATAAAAAAAGAAAATAATCATTTGGATAAATAGAGATTTGTAACTCACCTTTAGTTTTTAAGATTTTTACAACCCAGACTTTGAAAGCAGATATGCTCGGACGAAAACCCATGAATCAAAAAATTAGTCCTCTTTTTTAGTTCTTCAATGCTAGTCTGAATGTTACCCATATCAAGCTTAACAATAGAAGTTCCATCAGCTACTTCAAGACATATTGACTTTGTTTTCTTGGGATCAATATTAGGTATTCTTAGAGGTTTATGGGAAAACCTAATATTAATATTAGCATTGGACTTAGGCTATCCACCATTGAAGGCATCCCTAAAATTCATTTTTGGGACTGAGTCTTCAAAATTCTTACCCTTGATAGTTGTTTCCATAGTAGATTTATTTTGTGGGCGCACCTTAGCACTAGAATAACTTGAGATCTGAGATATTTTTTGATCATCTAATTGAAACTTATTTCGTGTTCTTTTTAATCCTTGAACTAGAAATTGTGGAAAAGTATAGTTTTCACTTTTATTTTGTGTAGTAAATTAGAATCTATTGTCATTTAAGTTCATAGCATGATCTGTTGAAAGATATTTCTAACCCATTTTGGATCCCCTACATATCCTGCTAAAATATTAAGTAGAAACCACAAAAATATTGACCGTTAGGGCCCTAAGGCCTCAAAAATTGACCTCTGGAGCTACTTGCACTCAACCCAGATTAAACCCTCACACAACCAATTGAAAAAAATCTTGTTCACATATAGGGGTGCACTAAGATCTGTGTTGCTCCATATGATCTAAATATTTGCCAAGAAGTTCTCCAAATTTTGAGAAAGTTTTGAAGACCTCAAAAAATCCATATTCTTGAGGAAGAATACAACAAACAAGATCAAATTTGAAGTTAAAATTTGACAAGAAGCTTGAATAAAGAAGAAAAATTGAAGAGCCATAAATTTAAGAAGATTTGAGGACGACCACAAAGTTTTGTAGGCTGATTTATAAAAGAAGAAAATTATTGATTTTCGTAGGAGAAGTTGAAAGGTCGTAGGACAATAAGTTGAAGAAATCATAGAGCTACGATTTGGAAAGTTGTTAGAGAAATTTTGGATAGCCACTTAAAGGAAGGCTTGACAATAGAGGAGAGCAAAAAAATTGATGATTTATGGATATAAAATAATCAAATTTTGTACATAGCAATTTGAGACGTTTGAGCTGCAAATTTGGGCAGCATTGAAAGAGTCAAGAAAGCTACATTTTGAAAGATTCTAAGGATAGATTTGGAAAGCTTTGAAAAAAATCATAAGAATATTTAACAATTAATAATAAGGTTAAGTACTACATATTTGAATAGCAAGAGGGTAGCATTTGTAGATACAAAATCTAGAAGGTGATAGCTACAAGATAAAAATTATACAAAAAGCAAAAGAAAAGGAGTATTTCTGCAAATTTAATACATCAAGCTATCAAGAAGAAAAGCTACAAAATACTTCATAAAATGTGTGCAAAATTGATGCTATAAAAAGTATTATTTTACAAGTTTTTAAAAGTAGATATTACAAGTTTTTAAAGCATCATTTTTAGAGCTATTAAAATCTATCAAAAATGAGTTTTAGTAAAGTGTCTCTAAGCCAAGGAAAGAGACACCATTGTCATTATGAAATCTACAAATTATAAAATCTAGAATTAAAGTTTATAAAGTACTAGAAAGGAGTGATAAGGAAACTAGTATATGCTATTTTTTATACAATAAAAATATAGATTCACTCTAATTTATATTGATCACAAATAATCCTCAAAACAAAGGCTAATTTAAGGTATCAAAAGACACCAATAAGAGAATTGATATTGCAAAATACATTGGTGAATGAAACCACCAAAAAGAATGGTAAATCCACCACTCAAATCACCATCGATTTACACATATTAAGCACCATAGGTAAGTGAAAAAGTAATAGAAAATCATAGGGGTTAAGCACCCAAGAATAATCTAAAAGAACAGCCATAAAAAGTGCCCAAGCATTATCTGGAAGTATAGCCACTAGAAGCATCCAAGTGTTGCCTAGAATAATAACTACTAAATAGGAGAGAATCTACCACCAAAAGATAAAAACCACCATGGAAGAGCACTGTAAAGGAGCACCAAAGTGCAAGAGAAAGAACCACCATTGGATAATTTGAAGCACCACCTACAAATTTATAAATGTAAATAGTGAAAAAATATATTGCAAAGGCATTGAGGGAGACCAAAGGTCAAGTTATTGCAACCACCAGGAAGGAAAACAAAATAAACTTGCATAACGTATTGTGCAACATTGCACTAATTGATTACATGCATAACCAAGAATCCATAAGCAGAATGTAATGTATCCAGGGAAGACAATGCATCAAAGAGCATTATAAATTTATTCACAATGTTGGGGAATGTTATAACTTAGCTTGTACCACTTGTCACAAGGAAGAAGCAATGCTACAAGTCATCCAAGAGTCACATGTTATGTTTACCATTTGTTATAAATCTTGGAGAAGTGATAGATTATGTTAAAATGGAAAAGGAAGCACTTCAGTGACACTTGTCACTCAAATTGCGAGAGATAAAATGTTACCAAATAAGGTAAAATATTTTTTAGCACCCATTTAGTGCAAGAGACAAATCTACTTTGGCATTATCTCATTAATTACAACAAGGAGTTCATCACATTGAAGAAGAAGCACCTTGACTAATTTGAAGGAAGGTTGAACAGAGGAGTAAGAGTGCATAGTTTCTAAGCATGTTCAACCATATCATTAAGGAGGGACTGCCTAAAATATTAAAGGTAATATTCATTACTTTTTGGAATTAATTTTATAATTAAGAGTTATAATAAGTAAAGGAATATATTATCTAAGGTTAAAGTTGAAAATATTTTATTAGAGAGATAAGTATTATTTAAACATTAAAAATCTGAATATTGCAATTAGAAAGCCTTTACAAAATATTGAAGATTGATTTGAGAATTAAAGCATTAGTTTTGAATTTTTGTAAAATTGCACATTTGAGTTTACAAAACTAATTAAAATATTTACAATTTGATAAGTTTGGATAAATAATGTATTCTACATCAAATTATGAACTCAAAACTTGCAAATATTATTTTTAGAATTTCTAAATCTATAGTTGGAGTTATAAGGAATTCGACATCAACATAGTTTTATGAAATTTAGAATTGAAAATTATATTTTTAAATTTAGGAAACAAAAGGAATTCAACTTAGGAGTTTTTGGTAAAGGAAAATTGCATTGATAGTTTCAGTATTTTATTCAAAATTCTAAGAGACATAAAATTTGAATATTTGTAAGACTTGAAATTGCATCCAAATCATTGATTGATAAAATAAAAGTAAAGTTGCTATGTTTTGAATAATAGAAGCTAAAAATTGTACTGTCATTAAAATACTAGGGAGATAAAAGGTTGTGAATAATTTAAATATTAACCTTAGTTTATTATTCAAAACTAAGGAGAAATTAAGAGTAGAATTGGAGATAGTTTTCAATAATTATTTGATAAACTAAACTAGGGAGTCATAAGGTAAACTACTTCAAAAATCCTTTGTAGTTCTAAAGAGGCAAAAGGAATTATTTGAAGAACTTAAAGGTGTATTCATCAAATTAAGGTAATTATAAACAAATTAGAAAAAGAAATATATCATAAGATGCAAAGTCAAAGTAATACTCACATTCCTTATGAACAGTGTACAATAATTCCACAAAAGGATAGTTCTATTATTCAAAATGAAAATAATATTTGGTATGTTGAATTAGGAGCAAGCCATCATATGACAATAAACCTACATTGGTTTCATTGCTTAAAAGCTACAAATAACTTTGGTTTAAAACTAGTATATGGAAATAAGTATCTAGTTCATGGAAATGGATGTGTAACACCTAGTGCATCTCATCCTAATTTTATATTATACAATATCTTAAACATACCAAGTTTGTAAACAAATATTATTTCAGTAACTAAATTAGTTGAAAGCATAAGAACAATAGAATACAAATATGTCAATAGAAAGAATAAATGCCTTATTAAAATGTAAAATGAAATTGAGGCTATTGGATAAATCAACAATGGAACATATTCTTTGGATTCTATTGTACTTTCATAGGAGCTTGCCATGGTTCAAGATAATACTAATATATTTTCTGAGAGAGATTATAGAAAACAAAGAATCATTCTACTATGGAAGTAGATGTGTGAATACAGTATTTAGACAAAGAAAAATGATAGTTCAACAAAATATTTCTCTACAAGGACATTTACATATCAAAGGAGAACATGAACCTAAACAAGATGAAGATTATCTAAAAGATGAAGATCCATATTGAAGACTAAAGTCTTCAATAACCAAATAATGTAATACAAGGGGGTGCTATAATATATTACATTATTTTTTACATGCTAATGTACCACATCGGGTACATATTTAGGTTAGTAAAGTGTCATATCTTAGATTGAGAGTATTTACTTTATGCAATGTAACAAATCCACAAGTGTGCAAAGTATTTTGGCCATGTAAATGTGCATAGTTATCCACATGCACATGTGTCCACATAATAGGAAGATGAAGAGTCATATAAAGAGTGAAGGCCAAGAATCCTCTATATGAAGAGTCACATTACATTATATATAGATATATGGATGTGATATAAGAAATATAGAGAGTGATAAATAGTCATATAAAACTATAATGGATATTTATGACGTATGATGTATTTGAGGACTTTATTCAATAGATTTTAATTTTTTGTGAGCATTTGTTATTAGCATTTATATAAGTGATTTTTGAAGTAGTTTATGAGTTTGATATGCTTAGTAGTTTACCATTATCATATATTTTATATTGCAAATTTATTTTAGATCTTTTGGCTATATTATATTATGTATTTATCTTCAAAAGCTAACAAGCTTGAAATAGATCCCACTAGTATTATATCTTTCACCACATAATGGTATTACAACAAAACTTGGATATTATTCATGTAACACTTGGCAAGATTCAAACCTCAGTCTCCTCATTAAATCCTTAAATGTTGAGGAATCTAATTGGTTGAGTTAATGTCATTTCATAATAAAAATATTTTTTAAATATTATCGATAAAAATTGTTTGAAAACTAAAATATTTTATAATTTAATTTTTATAAAATATATATATAACTTAATTGCACTTTAAAAAGTGCAAAAATATGAAATAAACTTAGCTGTAAATATTTCACAAAATTATGAATTATCATAACTTGCTTCACATATAATTAGGCTATAGGTTCAATATTTTTTTAATAATAATATTGATTTTAATTGCATTATAAATTTTAGGTTATGCTTTCATTGAGAAAACATAAAAACAAATAAATATGTTTTTTTTGGTTAGTTAGTGTACCACATGCACAGGCCTAAGCAATTCCTTGGGGCCAGGACATTCCATTCCATGGGCCTTGTCTCATTGGGTATACCCCTCAAGCTAACCGAGGGTTTTTTGTGTATCTGATACCAGGCAGTCATGATTGAACCTGAGACCTCCTTCCAAGGATTAAAAGAACATCCTAGTAAAGTGCATGGTGTGGATATAAATAAATAGATTTATTATTATTTGCAATGATATAATTTATAACAAATATTATCTTTCAACAACTACAATAAAAAAATATTTGTATGACCAAATAGTGGTATTCGAATAACTTAACCATAACCATTATGCATATATCAGTTGGGAATATTCAAACCTAAGTTCCTTTCTTAAAAAAGAAATTTATAGGGTTAAGCTCAAACCATCTTATTGGTATACAACAAAACTGGGATATCATCCATCCCTTGAAAAACAAAATTAAAACCTGTTGAGGAATATAACATGTTGGGCTAAATAACATTTTATAATAATAATAATATATATAACATTATTGGACTAAAAATTATTTCCAAACCTAAAATATTTTATAATGAAATTTATATAAAAAAAATTAATTTGGATGTAAATGTTTACACGAATTATCATAACTTATTTTACATGTAAACATCACTCTTATACTTTAATTTTAAAATAATTAAAAAAATTAAAATCATTAGAAACATATAAATATGTGTAAAAAATTATGATAACTTGTGTCACATATATACATTACTCCTATAATTTAATCCTAAAATAAATTAAAAAAATTAAAATCATTACAAATATATGACTTATATAAAAAAAAAAAAAAAAAAGCGGGTCACAGCTTTACCAAATAGAAAAACAAAAAATTTAGTGCACTTTGCACGCCATCCTTTGTAATCTTGGAAAAAGAAAATTCGTCGACTTTGCACGGCGTCCTTTGGAATCTTGAAAAAATAAACACATCTTCCTTTGAAATCTTTCAGCAAATACTTTTATTTTAATGTGGTGTAAGATTTTTTTTTAATTAGATAGTAATTAGTGGTGTAAAATTGACTTTACACACAGTCCTTTAAAATCTTGGAAAATGAAAATTCGACTTTACATGCCGTCCTTTGAAATCTTGAAATCTTTAGAAGAGTTGGTTACCACTACTATTTAGTAATTGGGGGTGTAAGATTGACTTTGTAAACCTTCCTTTAAAATCTTTGAGCGTGGTGTAAGATTGACTTTGCAGACCGTCCTTTGAAATCATTCAGCAAATACTTTTGCCTTGATGTGGTGTAAGATTGAAGATAATAACAAAGAATGACTACACCTTACTTTATTTTGAAAATAAAGGCAATTTGAAGATAACCGCAACGTTTTTCTCTTTTCCTCCACGAGAGGTATGCTTTCATTTTTCTCTTTTCTTCTCCTCTCTCGTTATCTTTCCTCCACGAGAGGTATGCTTTCATTTTTCTCTTTTCTTCTCCTCTCTCGTTATCTTTTTCGCGATCAACATTAATATGTTTAAAGATCAACATTAATATGTTTAAAGGAAAAAAAACTAATAAGTATCTTTTTCGCATTCGAAGCCAAGTTATTTAATCTAATAAGTATCGGCATGGTAAGCTATGTAACAACGTAATAAGTAGTTATAGACTTAATGTCGATTCGAGGAACCTGCGTTTATTTGTATGGTTTTCGTTCACTTCACATTAACAGAGAAATTGCTTTTATTTGTGAGCAGATCCCTTTGGGCCCCACAGATTACTTGACAAAAATTAAATTAGCTATGGGAGCCTACAACGGCCAGACTCTGCTCAAATCTATAACATTCATTACCAATCTTAAGAAGACATATGGTCCCTACGGTTTCAGAGAAGCAAATGATATAACTGTTGAATCCAGTGATGATCGAAAGGTTGTTGGGTTCTTTGGACAAGCGGGAACGGGAACATGCTTGAAAAGTATTGGAGTTTACACAGTCCAAAGGTAAAAACACCTTTGGCCATCTGTGTGTCTGTGTAACACATATCTAGTAAATAAAACAAGTATGGCTATGACCATACGTGTCTAGTATGGCTACGACCATACGTGTCTCTGTTATATTTACCTATGTTGTGTTATGGCTATGACCATATGTGTCTATGTTATCTTTAGCTATCTTTTATTAATATTTACTCATCTTTACCTATACCTCAGTTGTGTTGAGACAGTATACCGCAATACTTTTACATTCAATTTAGGTGGATCCTATTTTTAAGATTAAATAATTTATTTATTCTAATATGCGTAATAAATAGATAAAATAAGTATGGTTATGGACGTGTGTTATGTTTACTTATATATGGTTTTATGTAGTTATCTGTAATTTTGTAATTTTTTTTTCTAGAGCGTGTTAATATACAATTATATTTTACTTAATATTTTTTTTTTGTACTATTAAGAAAAGAGGGTTTTAACGGGATCCCACAACCACTACAAAAAAAGCCACAAAGGTGAAAAACCCAGACACAACCTTCTAAAAAATAAGAGTCAAACCAGAACAAAGGCGCTAATCAGACCACTGAGAAACAAAGAAAGGAGAACTGAGATAGTTCTACCCTAACTTATGTACACCTTGAGAAACATTAGCCGCCAGGCTAGAAACATTCTCCGTTAAATCAAGGGCGAGTTTCAACGAGCTCCAAATTTTACGTTGGTTGATATCAAGAAGTTTTAGATCTCGAAGAACCAAATCTTTAGAATTCTCAGACACTCTTGGAGAAAATATTTCCTCCTCTGACTTCTCCCGAGGAATATCCCATGGGAGAACATCAAGATCAGAAAAAGCCATCGTAATGGGAGAAACACCCTCATCCAATTTTCTCCAAAGCCATTTTGACATACGATGTTCCTCAGTAGCAGCACCATCCGACTTCGAACCAGAGCCACCAAGATCGACCATGCTCACCTTAGGGGCCAAATCTAAATTAGCGGTGTGACCCGATGGGAGAACCTCACTCGCCTTTGGGTCCCCACCCCATACCCCTTTCAAAGAGATCTGGATCTTTTTAGAAATCTACTCCGGGCCAACACCAAAAGTAAAAGAGAGAGTGTCCACACTATCATCAGTGTCTATACTAGAGGCTAGTCGAGAACCACCACCAATAGAGGGGGAGTCAACACTCCGCTTGAGACCACGAACCATCGGACCAGAAGGATCTGCAAGAGACTTTAATAAATCATTAGCAACAAGGCCATGCTCCAAAGTCATATGTTCAAAAACCAACAACGCAAGGCCTTGGTGAATAGGGGCTTGACCATGACCAACCTGGACATTAAGGAAAGACTTTTGCATGGATTGAAAAAGGAATAAAGGAATGTTCATGCAAAATTTATGTCTAAGGTGATTTAAGAACATTGCATGAAAACTCCTTATAATATCATAAGAGGGATCCAGGGTGAAATAATCCATTATGACCTACACAACACGATTCCAAGGAGAGGGTAAAGCCACAACACTGAAACCATTCTGGATTCATGGTAAAAACTCCTCCTTGTCCAGAAATAGAGTGATTTCTTGCAATAAAGAATACCTTTCACGGTTGTGATAGGCACCATCCAAGGCCAGACTAGTGGTTCTACTGATAAGGTCTACCGAAACTTGAAAAGACCAAGAACCGACCCTGACCCAACCCTCATTCCAGGAAGAAACCATGCAGTTAGTGAGTAAAGGGTTGTGACCATGGAATTTTAAAATACAATTCAGAAGACCACCTTCTGCTAAAATGGACTTAACCTCTTCATCAAAAGAAATAGATGAAGGTTCCAAATGAGGTTTACACAACTTAGTCTTAGCAGGATAAATCTTAGCTTTCCCCATGAAAAAACTAAACCAACAGACGATAGACTGAGGCCACATAGAAGGGACCCTAAATGAGGGAATTGCAAGGACCAACAAACACCAACATTGAACAAGGCAAGGAAGCATAGCGCTCAAATACTGGTCTCTTAACAAGAAAATCAACCCCCCAATAGAAAAAAGGGTAAAGTAGGCCCACTCATGGAACAACAAGAGACACCGGGAAGGGGCCTCATAGAAAAATTCCACTCCTTATCAAAAAGCAAGATGACCTTGAAACCAGGAATGGGAAGAAAACACCTCACGAGGGCCATGCTCGAAAACTAAAATTCAAGAAAACCAAACTTCTCACTAAACCACAGAACAAAAATAATGTAATCCTTAGAAGGTAAAGAGAAGAAAGCATGAGAATTCCAATCAGGCCCGAGAAACCCATGAAAGATACAATCCCAAAGGGATCCAGTCCAAGGAAAACCAACTGAGTACCATCCCGGAGTCAAAAAAGGGCTCCACTTCGAAGAAAACATAACCCAATAGAGAATGAAGAGGAAAGCAATGCAATAGAGCCCAGCTGTCCCTAACAGGGAAAAAGGAGGGACAGGTGTACAAATATCTCCAAAAAGGTAGAACAAATTCAACCGCCACCTCCGCTCAAGCTTGGGAAGACCACCATCCTCATCGATTTGGAAAGTACCAATGTTCACCACCGACCATGAAACTCCCTTTTCAAAAAGGGACTAACATTTACAAAACCTCAAAACCATGTTCACGAATGTTCCAAATGTCAGCACCCCAATTCCAAGAGTCAAAAAATGCCTAATCAGAGATCTCAAAAAAGGGGACACATAACTCCATCTGACATGGGCATCCCAAAGAAACGTTCTAATATCGAAGCTCCCCCTGACGAGGAAAGGACTAAAAGCCCCCAAAGTACCCAAAGCAACCGCCATCAACACAGCTCCCATTGAGATCCATCCCCCAACAAATGGATAGCGAGGCAAAAAGAATTCAAAATTTGAAAAGCCACACCTCCAGATGGGACCTTTCGGCAAGCTACACCACACTTGCCACCTTGCATCATAAATGAACGTAATCAACACATCGTCTAAGGCCAACCACCAAATCCTACCAGGATATAGAATGGGACAATATTTAAAATTTGAATTTGATTCGAAAATATCCCCCATTAAGGCAGAAATAATTGAGGCCACTAAACTCCTCGTCCCAAAAATATTATTCAAAATTTGAATTTGAATTCTAAAAATCGCCAAGAAAAGACAGGCCATAAAGCGCAACAACACCTACCCACTGACCGCATCTTTAAACTTCTCAACCATCATCCTCCACATCTTCCAAAACATCATCAGAGGCCCAAAACATAACCAATCAACTTTACGGCTTCTCATCATAAACCAGTCTAATCAACTCCACCAAAAATTTGAAGCGCCACACCTTGAATCCCTAACAACCCACATCCAAATTAGCCAAATAATCGACCACCGCATTTCCTTCCCTATACACATGGTTGATGGAAAAATCTTCGAAAGAAGAAAGGTGGGCCCTGGATTCATCAATGAGATTTGAAAAATGCCAACCCGAACTACAAAGACCTTTCAAAAAATTCATTGTATTCAATGAATCCCCTTCAATGATGACCCTGCGACCTCCTAAATCCTTTAATAATTGAATACCCCAATAGGCAGCTCTACACTCAACAAAATGAGAAGACTGCACACCTAAGTCTTCAGAAAAATCTAGAACGATATCACCGAAATGATCTCTAATTAATCCACCCATGCTAGCTTTGCCTGGATTTCCCTTCGACGCACCATCGAAGTTCATTTTTAACCACCCTAGATAAGGTGGGGACCACTTAACCGAATTACAAATGTTGGGCATCGGGAGTGGTCTCAGGTCTGGACAAAAACCCAAATTTAACTCCGTAAGATAGTTAGGATGATCCCTTGGGATAGAAGGAAGAGACTCCTTTAAAGCGGCAGAAACGTTTTCACCAACTTTCCAAAGAATTATTTTACAAATATGCGCCAGGTCATCCTCTTTATTTTTGAACACTCGGGCATTTCGTTCCTTCCACACTCCCCATAGAAGATGGGGCAACAAGAATTTCCAAAAACATTTCATATGAGGCGACCGAAAAGGAGACGTCCACTGATTGATCATGTCAAGAATAGAATTCGGAAGCACCCAAGATAACCCAATTTGTTGAAGACAAAAATTCAAAATATTTTGAAACACCCTGCACCTGAGAAGCAAATGGGTTGTAGACTCCCATTCTTGCTTGCATAAAAAACAATGATTGATCAAATTGAAACCGCGCTTATGAAGATTGTCAATCGTTAGAATTTTATTTTGGACTGCAAGCCAAAATAAAATGTTAATCTTGGGCGTCAGATTCTTCAGCCAGATTTTATCCCAGGGCCAAGCATCATTTCCTTGAGGGCAAAAAATAGAATAAGCTGATCTAACTGAATAGCTGCCCTCACTATCACTATTCCATACCAACTTGTCCTCCATTTCCTCACTACGAAGCACATAGCGATGAAGCTCTAGAAGAATGGAGCTCCAAACCCTATGATCCTGGATAGTTCTAATAAATGGTGGGGTCGTCAACCAAGTCCTACGATTATTCTGGAGGAGAATGAAATCCTCCACTTTAATAAAATCGGCCTCCTTAGAAAGTGCACAAATATCACTAAAACATTGATCTTCCACCAAGGGACGATCTTTTAGCCACTGATCATCCCAGAATAAGACTGATCTACCATTTCCAATCACCCAAGAACTATTAAATTTAATAAAATCCTTGTATTTGATAATACTTTTCCAAAAAGCTGAACCATCCGAGGAGAGAGGATCAGATAAGAAATTTATGAACTGGTATTTGGTAGCCAAGATGCGGCACCATAGACTATCCACACCGGAGGCTACTCTCCATGCTTGTTTAGAGACCAAAGCTCTATTCATTAGCGCAACACTCTTCAAGTTAAGACCTCCATATTTTTTCCTAAGACAAACCTGGTCCCAAGAATAGAGATGAATCTTACCTTTTAGCTCTGGCCCCGCCCATAGGAAAGCCTTACAAATGCTATCAAACTTCATCGCCACTTTAGCAGGTACACTAAAAATTGACATAAAATAGAGCGAAATGCTTTGAAGTGTACTCTAGATGAGAGTAGCTTTACCAACCTGACTTAAAAGAGCACCCTTCCACGAAGAAATTTTCTTCTACACCCTTTCCACAATCGGAGACCAAAAATCATTTTTCAAATGCCCAGTAAACAAAGGAAGGCCCAAATACGTGACTAGGAGAGAAACGATCCGGCACCCTAACAAGGCAACAATCCTATGCTGGCAAATCTCAAGAGTATTGGTGAAGAAGATACTACTTTTGAGAAAGTTTATCAGCTGACCAGAAGCTCTCCCATAGCAATCAAGAATTATTTTAACATCTCTAGCATGGTAGACGAACACTAAACAGGAAAGCATCATGTCATCTACAAACTGCTGATGCAAAATAGGGGGGATCCGCATAGCCGGCCTGACACCAAACTCCAAACCCCGCTCCTTGATGGAGCGCCCAAGGGCCTCCACCATAATTATAAAGAGAAAGGGGGAAGTCGGGTCACCCTGTCACAAGCCTCTTTGTGAGTTGAAAAAACCGGTCGGGGATCCATTAATCAAAATCGAAAACCAAGCTGAGGAAATGGCGGCCTCCATCAGATTAACCCAAGAATCGCTAAAACCAAACTTTCTCAGGACCAAAAATAAAAAGGGCCAAGAGACCCTGTCATAAGCTTTATTGACATCCAACTTAAGGAAAAAAATTGCCCTTCCACTTTTTTGAGCCGAATGAAGGAGTTCATGGATAACTATCGCACCATCCAAAATTTGTCTTCCCGAAACAAAGCCACTTTGGGTCGAATCAATAATGGACGATAAGATAGGCTTTAACCTATTGACCATAGCCTTGGAGAAAATTTTATATACAGTATTACATAGACTTATTGGCCTAAAATCATTGAACGAAGATGAAGAATCCTTCTTGGGGATTAAATCCAGAAAAGTAGAGTTCAACGCCCTTGGAAAAGACCTTGAGGTTTGGACATGTCGAATGGCATCACAAACATCCTTCCCACAAATGTGCCAATATTTTTGGAAAAAAATAGGTGGGAAGCCATCCGGACCAGGGGCCTTTAACGGGCCCAAAGACTTAGTAGCAGTAAGAATCTCATCATCCGTAAGCGGGGCAAGAAGAGAATCATTCATTTCACCCGTAACCAGATAGGGAATAGCCTCCAACATTCTTTCCTCTACTACCTGATCACGGGGAGGCAAGGAACACAACAGTGAACTAAAAAATTCCACCGCCTCTTGCCAAATTTCTAAGATATCTGAAGAACTCCCTCCATCAGACTTATCAATCTCCCTGATTCTATTTTGGGCTCTTCGACGTAAAGTGGACGAATGAAAAAATCTCGTATTTCTATCACCTTCCTTGAGCCACAACTCTCTGGACTTTTGTTTCTAGAAGAGTTCCTCTTTATCCTGGAGATCATGGATCACACATAGGACAAATATTTCCTCTATAAGAAATCCCTCAGAGAGACCCTGACACTCAATCTTGGATTCAATAGTAGACATGAGAGACCTCAGCCGCTCTTTTTCTTGAAACAAGTCTCAAAAAGAGAATTTGTTCCACAACTTGAGGTATTCTCTAATCCTTCTCAACTTAAATAGAAATTTGTGAATACCAGCACCAGGAGTGGGCTCATACCACCATTCAAATATTCTAGCTTCAAAATTAGGATGGGAACACCACATCACTTCAAAATGGAATGGTCGAGGAAGAAACGAGAGCCCCTCCGAGACTTCAAGCCACAAAGGATTATGATCCGAACCAATACGAGGTAGAGTAGATAAGGAGGCTTCCTCGAATAAGTCAATAGAAGAATGTGAAGCTAACATTCTATCCAATCTACTCAAGATGAGACCATTGCCAGTCCTACGATTGCTCCAAGTGAACTTAGCTCCCAAGAGGTCAATGTCATGAAGAACTGCTTGGTTGATGAAATCATGAAAATTTGAGATGCTTCTATCATCCACAACATTACCACCTCATTTTTTAGAAGGAAAGAGAGGAGAATTGAAATCTCCAACCACCAACCAAGACTCATGCTGAAAAGTAGCCCTCATATCCAAAAGAAGGGTCCAAAATCTATGTCTATCAGAGAAAGAGTTAGGAGCATAGATATTAGACATCACCCAACGTTTGCAAGAGGACTTACACCAAAATAGAATATTGATAATTCTATTGGAAGAAGAAATAACGTGACCCTCAAACTTGGACGTGTCCCAAAAAAAAAGGAGACCACCTGCAGATCCAACAACCTTCAAAGCCATAAAACCTGCATTTCTCCAAACTAACTTATGAGTTTATTCCCAAGTCGAAGCCTCAAGTTTCGAATCTTGAATACATAAAATATCTGGAAGTTTCTCCTTACGTAAGGATGCAAGAAGATGCTTTTTCGAGGCGCTATTGAGCCCCCTAACATTCCAGGAGCAAATCTTCATGGCAAATTAAAAGGAAAGTTTCTTGCCAATTCCCCCAACTTGTGGGGAAATAAACCCATCCAACCTGAGTTGTTTCTCTCCATTTTCACTTTTAGCAACAAGATGGGCTTGACCACCATCCACCATAGCCACATCAGTAGATCTATTTTTACCCGATTTAGCTGGAGGCCTACCAACCTTCTTAGGAAATCCGACATCCACTGGTCTCTTACGTAGGCTTCTGGTTTTAGGACCTGGAGAGCCTTTTTCAATAACACACTTAGGAGACCCAGATGAAATATTCCCACCAGGAGAGGATTTCATGGCTAAAGGAGAGGCCACCTTCAAAGGAGTTTTCTGAATAGGAACTTCCTCTACCTCAAAGCTTTCCAAACCCAAGAATGAGTTCGAAAGAGGAATATCCTCCCCCACTTCAACAAAATCCCCTGCCAAAACAATCTCCAGATTTCCACCACTAGGAAGGGACTTGGGAGGAGGAGTATGACAAATCTCTTTAGGGGAAGCGACAACAGGACCGCTTTCAATTAGGCCGGAAGACACAACCTTCTTCCCTTTCGAACCTTGGGAAGCATAAGGGGTCTTCTTTTTCTAAATTCTATTCTTTTTTGTTGGGGTTTGCCATTCATTATGCTTCCCAAAAAAAGACCCATCAAACGGGAAAGGGCCTAGCTTAATAACATTACCAGACTTAGAAGTATCAGCTTTATACTTCTTCGGGCATAAAGTCTGATGGTGGCCTCCCATACCACAAGATTGACAAGCCTGAGGTTTATTCTCATATACAATAGGCTGAATCACCATACCAACTCGAGACACCAATTCCACAGAAGTAGGGAGAGATTTCTCAATGTCAACCAATAAGCACATCCGAATGAATTGACAATGAGAATGAGATAAAGAGATTTTGTCGAAAGCAACAAAATCCCCGATCACTTCAGCAACTCCACAAAAAACACTTTCATGCCACATATGGGTCGGGAACTCAGGAAGACGAACCCAAACCAGGACAATATTAACTCTCTGAGTAGCAGGATTGAAATCATGACCCCACCTTCTTAGAAAAAGGTTGCGCTTCCCAAAAAACCAAGGGACACCCTCAAGGATTCTCCTCAAATCCTCCTCATTTGACAACCTAATGAGGAAAAAATTCCAACAAAGCAATGCTAAGTCCAAGGAACCCTTCGGTCTCCATTTGGAAAGGGCCCAATGTTCCAAAGAGTCTAACTCAGGATGCCCCCTGCCAGCTTGCCTACCAAATCCCAAGTCCCATTCTTAAGTAGAGAATCCACAGTAGCATCCGGAACATGGATTTTGAAGGAGTTACCATCCACCGTACAAGGAGGGAACACACCCTCAACATGAGCTCTCAAGATAGCACTAGCGTAGGACAGAGAGCTCTTCTCAATAGAAAAACTAGCAAACCCTCGAAGAGGGACACCAGGGTCCCACCAAGGGCAACCACCACAGGCCGAGGACTTACCTACCCAAAACGAATCCTCCACATTGATCTCCTCCACCTCCTCCTCACCATTAGAAGATGACGCTCTAGAGTACCACATCACTCCTCCCTGAGTGGATTGAATGTCTTTTATATTCTGCTTAATAATTAATTTTATGTTTTTATTTTGTTTTTTTATTATTTATCATTATATAATTATATTATAACACTTTAATAATGTTTGGTGTTTATTTTTTTAAAATTGGTAATATAAGATTAAAATTGCAATAAGTTTCATAATTGTTATTATTTTTAATTAATTATATACAATTGAAATGGATCTTATAATCACATAACAATGTTGTACAACAAGTCATGTATATATCTTGATAAGTTTGAAACTTTTGAAAATTGAAAAATATAACTATTTAAACTTAAACCTAGTACTTTTAATTGTAAGTGGAGAACCTACTAACATTTCAACTTGATATCCAAGTAGAAACAAAAAAATCATAGTTTACTTCATAATTTAGGTGATTTTATGTTTGAAGTCCCTTGTCCTCCCTTCAGGGGGACAAACTCAAAGCTATATTTAACTACATCAAAGTACTTTTATAGAATTTAGTTAGATCTTATTTTCAATATTGGAAGCATTGGTGCCTATTTCATGACATATTTAAAAGCATTACCATACATAATGTATATAAGAAGATAATATATTGGATGAAGATAATATATTGGATGTAGTTTAATTAGTTTACAGGTAGTTTAGTATTACTTGGAAGTGTCCTATAATATATAGGATAAATTTAATTAGGGTTAAATTTGTTTAATGTATAATAGTAATGTATAACTATTGACAGGTTTTAGTTTTACAATATATAAGAGCATACTATATTAGATATAATTTAATTAATTTTTAGATAGTTTAGTATTACATAGAAGTATTGTATAATATATTGTAGAGATTTAAATTAGGGTAAATTGGTTTAATGTATTATTATAATATATAATTATTGAGAGGTTCTAGTTTTACATATATAAGAGGATACTATATTAGATATAGTTTAATTAATTTATAAATAGTTTAGTATTACATAGAGGTATTGCATAATGTATTGTATAGATTTAAATCAGGTTAAATTAGTTTAATTTATAACTATTGAGAGGTATTAGTTTTACACTATATATATATATATATATATATATATATATATATATATATATATAAATAAATAAAAGAGGATAATATAGTGAATATAGTTTAATTAATTTTTAGATATTTTAATATTACATGAAAGTGTTGTATTATACAGTATAGATTTAATTAAGGTTAAATTAGTTTAATGTATAATTGTAATGTATAACTATTGAGAGGTTCTAGTTTTACACACTATAAAAGGATAATATATTTGATATAGTTTAATTAATTTATAGATTGTTTAGTATTACTTGAAAGCGTTGTATAATATATAATATAGATTGAAATCAGGTTAAAGTAAAGGTCTTGGTTTTGTAGTATGCAAGAGGATAATATATTGGATATAGTTTAATTAATTTTTAGGTAGTTTAGCATTACATGGATGTATTGTATTGTATGTATAATATATAGTATAATTCTAATTAAGTTTAAATTAGTTTAATGTATAATTGTAATATATAACTATTGAGTTTTATTTTTATAGTATATAAAAGGAATATATATTTAATATAGTTTAATTAATTTACAGGTAGATAGTTTAGTATTACTTGGAAGTGTTGTATAATATATAATATAGAATGAAATCATGTTAAATTAGTTTAATTTATAATTATAATTATAATGTACAATTATTTAGAGGTTTTAGTTTTACATAGGAGACTTCTATATTAGATATAGTTTAATTATTTTATAGATAGTTTAGTATTACATAGAATTATTGTATAATATATAGTATATATTTAAATTAGGTTAAATTTGTTTAATGTATAATGGTAATGCATAACTATTGACAAGTTCCTCTTTTACAATATATAAGAAGATACTATTTTAGATATAGTTTAATTAATTTGTAGATAGTTTAGTATTACATAGAAGTATTGTATAATATATTGTATAGATCTAGCTTGATAGAGCTTAGGAGCATAGAAGCAGGGCGAAGTTTTGAGGGAAACCTAAGAGCATAGGAGTGGAGAAACTCTTGAGGGAAATTCCCTGAATAGAGTGCATGAGCAGCATAGTAGAGTTTTGAGGGAATTATTACCTATGAGTTTTAAAAAATATATATTATATGTAGAGTATATAAGAGGATAATATATTGGATACAGTTTAATAATTGGATGGATGTCCTTTTTGGTGGAGAGTAGCAGTTTGGTTTATTGGATTAAAGGATGGGTTAGCTAAAGGAATCACAGTTGGGAGGTTGGTTGGAAGGATAGGTCAGTTGAAGGAACCTCAATGATTGACTGTGTTGTTGGAAGGAATGTTAGATTTATTCATTTTGGGTTATTAGGTTTTTTTAGTTGTTGAAAGATCTTTTTTTTCCTAGTTGTAAGTGTAGATAGTTTTTCTCTTCAGCTTTTTTGGTCTTTTCCCCTCTCTCCAAATTTAATACCAAGGGGAGATTTTAGTCTTCATCACTTTTTGGTGAGAAATATTCGTGTTGTTGGCCCCTGGTAGGTGTCGCTATCCTATTGGTTGCTTGTAAATATGGGTTTTTCTCTATAACATTATTTTGGTCTTTGCCTCTCTATTTGAAGTTAATACAAGGGGGAGACCTTAGGATTTATCATTTTCCATTTGAGAAAGTCTCATGTTGTTGAACCTGCATCTGGCAGGTGTGATAGTCTTATTGGTCCTTTTTTGGTGGATGTGGGTACTAAATGGATGGTTTTTTTCTCCTTGGTATTATTTTGGTATTTATACATCTCTTTGAATTAAATACCAATGGGAGACCTTGGTATTATTTGCATCTAGAGGATCAATAGGTTTCTAGGGATGGTCTTTGGTTTATTTGTTGTGGAGGTAGTCTTGTTGACCCTATGAAAGGGTTTGCTTTTCACTTCCTTCTCACTTAGATTTTGGGTGAAGATCTTGTGGTGGTGGAGGGAATTCTTGGGTTTGATTCTTTCTTGTACTTACTTGATCCATAATTTTTCATAGACAAGTGGTGTGGCAGATCCAAATCTAGATTTCAAGGTAGCAGGTTTTGGTTTTCCCCTACCATATTCTCATAGATTCCAAAAAATTTTGAGCCTGATGGGTAGATATATTTGATAGTTGTGTTGCTATCTCATTTTTGGTGGGATGTTTTAAATTTTATTATTTCTAGCAAATGCATTAACTTGGGCATATTTCTCTTAGCTAGTGGTTGGGTTTTTGGTTTGGTTCTCCCACTAGGAAGTTTTTCCATCTTCCTTTGAGCATTCCAAAATTTCATTATTTTTCATTTTGAGTTATCAGACTCAATTATTTTTATCAAGATTGTAGGCTCCTTTCAAAACCTTGCGGTCCTCTAATAGAGGCTTGGTTCATTTCAAGTTTTTAGGTTAAATAAGATTAAATAATTTATTTATTCTTAGCTTGGTTCATTGGTTTATTAATATTCATAGGAGTTATAGGACCTGGTCTATAATGGCTATGCAGAGCTAGTAGACGTAGCATCATTGAACGCAATCCCCCAGGAAGATTCAGATTTGTTGAAGGAGAACCGAAAGAAGGACTAGAAGACATTATTTTATATAATCCAAGCGATTGAGGAGACAATCTTCTCATGAATAGCAACAACAACCAAATTGAAGGAGGCCTGTGAGATCTTAGCCAACTCCTTCTAGGGCACTGACAAGGTGAAGTTGGTGTGGTTGCAAATGTTGAGGAGGGAGTTGAAGAACTTGTAGATGAGTGAGTCAGAGTCCATAAGCAAATTCGTCACCCGAATAATGGATGTCATCAATCATATGTGATTGAATGATGAGAACATGGCAAACTAGAGGATTGTGGAGAGGATAATAAGGAGCCTACCAGTAAGGTTTGACTCAGTGGTGATAGCAATAAATGAATTGAGGGATTTGACAACCCTCTCTATGGATGAGCTCATGGGTTATCTACAAACACATGAGCAGAGTCTAATCCACTCAACTTAGTCCTTGTTGGAGCAAGCATTCAAGGCACATGTATCATTTTGAGATAATAGTAGAGAAGAATCCCACCAAGGAGGCTTAGGTTCTCAAGGAGGAAGAGGTAGAGGCAAGCATGGGAAAGGTAAAAAGCAAGGAGAAAGGTCAAAGTCCAATGATGGAGGGACCAGTTGCAACTTCCATCAGCAAGGAGGAAGACATAGTAGCAAAAATTAGCAAGGAGGATCTAATCAGAGGAAGGATAAATCAAAGATCCAATGTTATAATTTCAAGAAGTTCGATCACTATAATTTTTAGTGCAGAAAGAATATGGCCAAGGATAACCAATAACAAGCGCACTACATAGATAAAGCTGGAAATGCAGAGTGTAGAGATGTTGGTGGAAAGGTGTTGTTGACATGCAGTATTGAGGAGGAGAGCCAAAATAATTTCTAGTATCTCAAAAGTGGTTGCAGCAACCACATGACGGGGAACAAAGAGATGTTCTCACAATTGGATGAAACAATCCAATCTGAAGTGAAGATGGGGAACAACAACAAGGTTCCTATAATGGGTAAAGGATAAATAATTATCTGCATCATGCAAGGTAAAAGGAAGCAAATCACTGATGTCTATTATGTGCCTGGCTTGAAGCAAAATTTATAAGCCTTGGACAACTTGTGCATAAGGGGCACACTGTTCAATTCAAGGATGGAGTTTGTACCATTAGAGATAAAGAGCATTGGGCAAATTTTAGGACATGTGTGTTTTAGATTGGTTCATTGGTTTATTAAGATTAAATAATTTATTTATTTGTATATGCATAATAAATAGATAAAATAAGTATGGTTATGGACATGTGTGTCTGTGTTATGTTTACTTATATATGGTTTTATGTAGTTATTTGTAATTTTGTAATTTTCTTTCGAAAGCGTGTCAATATACAATTATATTTTACTTAATATTTTTTTTTACTATTAATAAAAGAGGGTTTTAACGGGATATCACAACTACTACAAAGAAAGCCACAAAGGCAAAAAATCCAGACACAACCTTAGAAAAAATAAGAGTCAAACAAGAACAAAGGCGGTAATCAGACCATAGAGCAACAAAGAAAGGAGAACTAAGATAGTTCTACCGTAACTTATGTAAACCCTAATAAACATTAGCCATCAGGCTAGAAACATTCTCCCTTAAATTAAGGGGGAGTTTCAACAAGCTCCAAATTTTACGTTGGTTGATATCAAGAATTTTTAGATCTCGAAGAACCAAATATTTAGAATTCTCAGACACTCTTGGAGAAAATATTTCCTCCACTGAATTTTGTTGGGGAATATACCACGACAGAACATCAAGATCAAAAAAACCATCGTAATGGGAGAAACATCCTCCAATTTTCTTCAAATTTGTTTTGATATATGATGTTCCTCAGCAGCAACACCATATAGCCTTGAATCAGAGCTGTCAAGATCAACCATGATAACCTTAGGGGCCAAATATAAATTAGTAGTGTGACCCAGTGGGAGAACCTCACTTGCCTTTGGGTACCCACCCCATATCCTTTTCGAAGAGATCTAGATAGTTTTAGAAATCTACTATGATCCAACACCAAAATTAAAAGAGAGAGTGTCCACACTATCATTAGTGTCTGTACTAGAGGCTAGCTAAGAACCACCACCAACAGAGGGAGATTCAACACCCTGCTTGAGACCACAAACCATCAGACCATAAGGATATGCAAGAGACTTTAATAAATTGTTAGCAACAAGGCCATGCTCTAAATTTGCCTCTTCAAAAACCAACAGTGCTAGGCCTTGGTGAATAATGGCTTGACCATGACCAACCTGGACATTAAGGAAATTTTTTTGCATGGATTGAAAAAGGAATAAAGGAATTTTCATGTAAACTTTACATCTAAGGTGATTTAAGAACATTGCATGAAAACTCCTTATAATATCATAAGAGGGATCCAAGGTGAAACAATCCATTATGACCCACACAACACGATTCCATGGAGAGGGTAAAGCCACACCACTGAAACCATTTTGGATTCGTGGAAAAAACTTCTACTTGTCCAAAAATATAGTGATTTCTTACAATAAATAATACCTTTCACGGTTGTGATAGGAACCATCCAAGGCTAGACCAGTGGTTCTACTAATAATGTCCGTTGAAACTTGAAAATACCAAGAACCAATCCTGATCCAACCCTCATTCTAGGAAGAAACCATGTAGTTAGTGAGTAAAGGGTTGTAACCATGGAATTTTAAAATACAATTCAGAAGACCACCTTTTGCTAAAATGGACTTAACCTCTTCATTGAAAGAAATAGACGAAGGTTCCAAATGAGGTTTACACAACTTAGACTTAGCAGGATAAATCTTAGCTTTCCCCATGAAAAAACTAAACCAACATATGACAGATTGAGGCCACACAGAAGGGACCCTAAAAAAGGGAATTGCAAGGACTAGTAAACACCAAAATTGAACAAGAGAAGGAAGAATAGCACTCAAATACTGGTATCTTAACAAGAAAATCAACCCCTCCCAAAAAAAAAGGGTAAAGCAGGACCACTCATAGAAAAACAAGAGACACCAGGAAGGGGCCTCATAGCAAAATTCCACTCCTTATCAAAAAACAAGATGACCTTGAAACCAGGAATGGGAAGAAAACACCTCACGAGGGCCATACTCAAAAACTAAAATTCAAGAAAACCAGACAACTTCTCACTACACCATGAAACAAAAACAAAGTAATCCTTAGAAGGTAATGAGAAGAAAACATGAGAAATCTAATCAGGCTCGAGAAACCTATGAAAGATACAATACCAAAGGGATCCAGTCCAAGGAAAACCAACTGAGTACCATCCCAAAGTCAAAAAAGGGCTCCATTTCAAAGAAAGCATAACCCAATAGAGAATGAAGAGGAAAGTAATGCAATAGAGCCCAACTATCCCTAACAAGGAAAAAGGAGGGACAGGTGTACAAAGATCTCCAAAAAGGCTAAAAAAATTCAACCACCATCTCCACTCAAGCTTGGAAAGACCACCATACTCATCGATTTGGAAAGTACCAATGTTCACCACTGACCACGAAACTCCTTTTACAAAAAGGGATTGACATTTACAAAACCTCAAAACCATGTTCATGAACGTTCCAAATGTCAGCACCCCAATTCCAAGAGTCAAAAAATGCCTAATCAGAGATCTCAAAAAAGGGGACACATAACTCCATCTAACATGGGCATCCCAAAGAAACGTTCTAATACCGAAGCTCCCCTTGACGAGGAAAGGACTAAAAGCCCAAAAGTACCCAAAGAAACCTCCATCAACACAACTACCATTGAGATCCATCCCCCAAAAAATGGATAGCGAGGAAAAAAGGATTCATAATTTGAAAATCCATACCTCCATATGGGACCTTTCGGTAAGCTACACCACACTTGTCACCTTGCATCATAAATGAGAGTAATCAACACATACTCTAAGGCCAACAACAAAATCCTACCAGGACATAAATGGGACAATATTTAAAATTTGAATTTGACTCAAAAATCTCTCCCGTTAAGGCATAAACAATTGAGGCCATTAAACTCCTCATCTTGAAAATCTTATTCAAAATTTGAATTTCAATTCTAAAAATTGCTAAGAAAAGACTGGCCATAAAGTGCAGCAACACCTACCCACTAACCGCATCTTTAAACTTCTCAAACGTCATCCTCCACATCTTCCAAAACATCATCAGAGGCCCAAAATATAACCAATCAACTTTACGGCTTCTCATCATTAACCCGTATGATCAAATCTACGTGCCACACCTTGAATCCTTGACAACCCACAACCATATTAGCCAAATAATTAGATGCCGCATTTCCTTCCCTATAAACATGGTTGACGGAAAAATCTTAAAAATAATAAAGGTGGGCCCTGGATTCGTCAGTGATATTTGAAAAATGCCAGCCCAAACTACAAAGACCTTTCAACAAATTTACTATATTCAACGAATCCCTTTTAATAATGACCCTGCGACCTCATAAATCCTTTAATAATTGAATACCCCAATAGACAATTTTGCACTCACCGAAATGAGAATATTGCACAACTAAGTCTTCAAAAAAATCTAGAATGATATCACCGAAATGATCTCTAATTAATCCACCCGTGCCAGCATTGAATGGATTTCCCTTCGATGCACCATCTAAGTTTAGTTTTAACCACCCTAGAGAAGGTGGGGACAACTTAACTAAATTACGAATGTTGAGCATTGGGGGTGGTCTCATGTCTGGATGAAAACCCAAATTTAACTCCATGAGATAGTTAGGATGATCCCTTGGGATAGAAGGAAAAGACTCCTTTAAAGCGACAGAAACATTTTCACCAAATTTTCATAGAATTCTTTGACAAATATGCGCCAGGTCATCCTCTTTATTTTTGAACACTTAGGCATTTTGTTATTTCCACACTCCCCATAGAATATGGGGAAAAAATAATTTCCAAAAAAAATTCATATGAGACGATCGAAAATGAGACGTCCACTGATTGATCATGTCAAGAATAGAATTCGGAAGCACCCAAGATAACCCAATTTTTTGAAGATAAAAATAAAAAATATCCTGAAAAACCCTACACTTGAGAAGCAAATGGGTTGTAGACTCCCATTCTTTCTTGCATAAAAAACAACGATTGATCAAAATGAAACTGTGCTTATAAGGATTGTCAATCGTTAGAATTTTATTTTGGACTGCAAGCCAAAAGAAAATGTTAATCTTAGGCATCATATTCTTCAGCAAGATTTTATCCTAGGGCCAAGCATCATTTCCTTGAGGGTAGAGAATAGAATAAGTTGATCTAACTGAAAATCTACCCTCACTATCACTATTCCATACCAATTTGTCCACCATTTCCTCACTACAAAGAACATAGAGGTGAAGATCCAGAATAATGGAGATCCAAATCCTATGATCCTAGATAGTTCTAATAAATGGTGGGACTGTCAACCAAGTCCTTTAATAAAATTGGCCTCCTTAGAAAGTGCACAAATATCACTGAAACGTTGATATTCCATCAAGGGATGATCTTTTAGCCACTGATCATCCCAGAATAAAACTGATCTACCATTTCCAATCACCCAAGAATTATTAAATTTAATAAAATCCTTGTATTTGATAATGCTTTTGTAGAAAGCTGAACCATATGAGAAGAGAGGATCGGATAAGAAATTTATGAACTAGTATTTCGCAACCAAGATGCGGTACAATAGACTATCCACATCGGAGGCTACTCTCCATGCTTGTTTAGAGACCAAAGCTCTATTCATTAGTGCATCACTCTTGAAGTTAAGACCTTCATATTTTTTCCTAAGACAAACCTGGTCCCAAGAACAGAGATGAATCTTACCTTTTAGCTCTGGCCCCGCCCATAGGAAAGCCTTACAAATACTATCAAACATCACCGCCACTTTAGTAGGTACACTAAAAATCAACATAAAATAGAGTGGAATGCTTTGAAGTGTACTCTTGATGAGAGTAGCTTTACCACCATGACTTAAAAGAGCACCCTTCCATGAAGAAACTTTCTTCTACACCATTTCCACAACTAGAGTCCAAAATTCATTTTTCAAATGCCTAGTAAACAAAGGAAGAGAAACGATTCGGTACCCCAACAAGGTAGCAATCATATGCTAGTAAATATCAAGAGTATTGGTGAAGAAGATACTACTTTTTAGAAAGTTTATTAGCTGACCAGAAGCTCTCCCATAGTAGTCAAGAACTCTTTTAACATATCTAGCATGTTATTTGGAAACTAAACATGAAAGCATCATGTTTTTTGGAAACTGTTGATGGAAAACAAGGGCGATCCACATAGTTGGCCTAACACCAAACTCTAAACCCTGCTCCTTGATGGAGTGTCCAATGGCCTCCTTCATAATTATAAAGAGAAAGGGGGAAATTGGGTAGCCCTATCACAAGCCTCTTTGTGAGTTGAAAAAACCAGCTAGGGATCCATTAATCAAAATCAAAAACCAAGCTGAGGAAATGGTGGCCTCGATCAGATTAACCCAAGAATCACTAAAACAAATATTTCTCAAGACCAAAAATAAAAATGGCCAAGAGACCCTGTCATAAGCTTTATTGACATCCAACTTAAATAAAAAAATCGCCCTTCCGCTTTTATGATCCGAATAAAGGAGTTCATAGATAACTATCGCACCATCGAGAATTTGTCTTCCCGAAACAAAGCCACTTTGGGTCGAATCAATAATGGATGATAATGTAGGCTTTAACCTATTTACCATAGCCTTGGACAAAATTTTATATACAGTATTACATAGACTTATTGGCCTAAAACCATTGAACGAAGATGAATAATCTTTCTTGGGGATTAAATCCGAAAAAGTAGAGTTCAACGCCCTTGGAAAATACCTTGAGGTTTGGACATGTCGAATGGCATCACAAACATCCTTCCCACAAATGTGCCAATATTTTTGGAAAAAATTAACGGGAAGCCATCTGGACCAGAAGCCTTTAGCGGGCCCAAAGACTTCGTAGCAGTAATAATCTCATCATCCGTTATCCAGGTAAGAAGAGAATCATTAATTTCACTTGAAACCAGATAGGGAATAGCCTCCAACATTCTTTCCTCCACCACCCGATCATGAGGAGGCAAGGAACACAATATCAAACTAAAAAATTCCACCACCTCTTGCTAAATTTCTAAGATATCTAAAGATCTCCCTCCATCAGAATTAAAAATCTCCCTCATTCTATTGCGGGCTCTTCGACGTAAAGTGGACGAATGAAAAAATCATGTATTTTTGTCACCTTCCATGAGCCATAGCTCTCTGGACTTCTATTTCCATAAGAGTTACTCTTTAGCCTGGATATCATGGATCGCACATAGGACATATATTTCCTCTATAAGCAATCCCTCAGAGAGACCCTGACACTCAATCTTGGATTCAATAGAAGACATGAGAGACTTTAGCCACTCTTTTTCCTGAAAAAATTCTCGAAAATAGAATTTGTTCCACAAATTAAGGTATTCTCTAATCCTTCTCAAATTAAATAGCAATTTTTGAATACTAGCACCAGGAGCAGGCTTATGCCACCACTCAAATATTCTAGCTTCAAAATAAATATGGGAACAGTACATCACTTCGAAATGGGTTGGTCATGTAAGAAACAAGAGCCCCTCTTAGAATTCAAGCCACAAAGGATTATTATCCGAACCAATACGAGGTAGAGCAGATAAGGAGGCTTCCCTGAGTAAGCCAATAGAATAAAGTGAAGCTAACATTCTATCCAATCTACGTAAGATGAGACCATTACTAGTCCTACGATTTCTCCAAGTAAACTTAGCTCCCAAGAGGTCAATGTCACAAAGAACTGCTTGGTTGATGAAATCATGAAAATCTGAGATGCTTTTATAATCCACATTATTACCACCTCACTTTTTAGAAGGAATGAGAGGAGAATTGAAATCTCCAACCACCAACCAGGATTCATGCTAAAAAGTAGCCCTCATTTCAAAAATAAGGGTCCAAAATCTACGTCTATCGGAGAAAGAGTTAGAAGCATAGATATTAGACATCACCCAATGTTTTCAATAGGACTTACACCAAAATAGAATATTTATAATTCTATTGGAAGAATAAATAATGTGACCCTCAAACTTGGACGCGTCCAAAAAGAAAAGGAGACCACCTACAGAGCCAACAGCCTCTGAAGCCATAAAACCCGTATTTCTCCAAACTAACTTATGAGTTTCTTCCCAAGCCGAAGCCTCAAGTTTCAACTCTTGAATACATAAAATATCTAGAAGTTTCTCCTTACGTAAGGATGCAAGAAGATGCTTTTTCAAGGCGCTATTGAGCCCCCTAACATTCCAGGAGCAAATCTTCATGGAAAATTAAAAGGAGAGTTTCTTGCCAATTCCTCCATCTTGTGGGGAAACAAACCCATCCAACCTGAGTTGTTTCTCTCTATTTTTACTTTCAGCAAAAATACGGGCTTGACCACCATCCACCATAGCCACATTAGTAGATCTCTTTTACCCAATTTAGCTGGAGGCCTACCAGCCTTCTTAGGAAAGACGACATCCACTTGTATCTTACGTAGGCTTCTAGTTTGAGGGCCCGAAGAGCCTTTTTCAATAACAAACTTAGGAGACCCAGACATAATATTCCCACCAGGAGAGGATTTCGTGGCTAAAGGAGAGGCCACCTTCAATGGATTTTTCTGAATAGGAACTTTCGCTGCCTCAAAGCTTTCCAAACCCAAGAATGATTTCAAAAGAGGAATATCCTTCCCCACATCAACAAAATCCCCTTCCAAAATAATCTCCAAATTTCCACCACTAGGAAGGGTCTTTGGAGGAGGAGTATAACAAATCTCTTTATGGAAAGCGACAAAATGACCACTTTCAATAAGATCGGAAGACACAACCTTCTTCCCTTTCGAACCTTGGAAAGCGTAAGGGGTCTTATTTTTCCAAATTCTATTCTTTTTTTTTGGGGTTTTCCATTCATTCTACTTCCCAAAAATAGACCCATCATATGGGAAAGGGCTAGATTTAATAACATTACCAGACATAGAAGTACCAATTTTGCGCTTCTTCGAGCATAAAGTCTGATGGTGGCCTCCCATACCATAAGATTGATAAGCCTGAGATTTATTCTCATATACAACAGGTTGAATCACCGTGCCAAATCGAGGCACCAATTCCATAGAAGTAGAGAGAGATTTATCAATGCCAACAAATAAGCACATCCGAACGAACTGGCGACGAGAATGAGATAAAGAGATTTTATCGAAAGCAAAAAAACCCCTGATCACTTTAGCAACTCCATGAAAAACACTTTTGTGCCACATATTGGTTGGGAAATTAGGAAAACAAAATAAAACTAGGAAAATATTAAATATCTATGTAGCAAGATTGAAATCATGATCCCACCTTCTCATAAAATGGTTGTGCTTCCCAAAAACCAAGGGTCACCCTCAAGGATTCTCCTCGAATCCTCCTCATTCGATATCCTAATGAGGAAAATTTTTTGAGGAAGCAACACTAAGTCCCTTTGGTATTCATTTGAAAAGAGCCCAATGTTTCAGAGAGTCTAACTTAGGACTCCCTCTACCAGCTTGCCTAACAAACCCCAAGTCTCGTTCTTAAGCAAAGAATCCACAGTATCTTTTGAAACATTGATTTTGAAGGAGTTACCATCCACCGTACAAGGAGGGAACACACCCTCAACATGAGCTCTCAAGATGGCACTAGCGTAGGATAAAGAGCTCTTCTCAATAGAAAAACCAGCAAACCCCCTTTAAGGGACACCAGGGTCCCACCAAGGGCAACCACAAAATCCTACCAGGATATAAAATGGGACAATATTTAAAATTTGAATTTGACTCAAAAATCTCTCCCATTAAAGCATAAATAATTGAGGCCACTAAAATCCTCGTCCGAAAAATCTTATTCAAAATTTGAATTTGAATTCTAAAAATTGCTAAGAAAATACCAACCATAAAGTGGAGCAACACCTGCCCACTGACCGCATCTTTAAACTTCTCAACTGTCATCCTCCACATATTTCAAAACATCATCAGAGGCCCAAAATATAACCAATCAACTTTGCGGCTTCTCATCATTAACTCGTTTGATCAACTCTGCAAAAAATTTCAAGCACCACACCTTGAATCCCTAACAACCCACAACCATATTAGCCAAATAATCAGCTACCGCATTTCCTTCCCTATACACATGGTTGATGGAAAAATATTTGAAAGAAGAAAGGTGGGCCCTAGATTTGTCAATGATATTTGAAAAATACCAGCCCGAACTACAAAGACCTTTCAGCAAATTTACTGTATTCAATGAATTCCTTTCAATGATGACCCTGTGACCTCCTAAATACTTTAATAATTGAATACCCCAATAGGCAACTTTGCACTTAGAAAAATTAGAATAATGCACACCGAAGTATTCAAAAAAATCTAGAACAATATCACTGAAATGATCTCTAATTAATCCACCTATGCCATCTTTGACTGTAGTTCCCTTCGATGCACCATCAAAGTTTAGTTTTAACCACCCTAGAGAAGGTGGGGACCACTTAACTAAATTACGAATGTTGGGCATAGGGGGTGGTCTCAATTCTGGATAAAAACCCAAATTTAACCCTTGGGATAGAAGGAAGAGACTCCTTTAAAGCGATAGAAACATTTTCACCAAATTTCCATAGAATTCTTTTACAAATATGCGCCAGGTCATCCTCTTTATTTTTGAACACTTAGGCATTTTGTTCCTTCCATACTACACACAGAATATGGGGCAAAAAGAATTTCCAAAAATATTTCATATGAGGTGACCAAAAATGAGACGTCCACTGATTGATCATGTCAAGAATAGAATTCGGAAGCACCCAAGATAACCCAATTTTTTGAAGACAAAAACAAAAAATATCCTAAAACACCCTACACTTGAGAAGCAAATGGGTTGTAGACTCCCATTCTTGCTTGCATAAAAAACAACGATTGATCAAAATTAAACTGCGCTTATAAGTATTGTCAACTACAAGCCAAAATAAAATGTTAATCTTAGGCGTCAGATTCTTTAGCCAGATTTTATCCCAGGGCCAAGCATCATTTCCTTGAGGGTAGAGAATAGAATAAGTTGATCTGACTAAAAATCTGCCCTCACTATCACTATTCCATACAAACTTGTCCTCCATTTCCTCACTACGAAGAACATAGCGATGAAGCTACAGAATAATGGATCTCCAAACCCTATGCTCCTAGATAGTTCTAATAAATGGTGGGACCGTCAACCAAGTCCTATGATTATTCTAGAGGAGAATGAAATCCTCCACTTTAATAAAACTAGCCTCCTTAGAAAGTGCACAAATATCACTGAAACATTGATCTTCCATCAAGGGATGATCTTTTAGCCACTGATCATCCCATAATAAGACTGATCTACCATTTCCAATCACCCAAGAACTGTTAAATTTAATAAAATCCTTGTATTTTATAATGCTTTTCTAGAAAGCTGAACCATCTGATAAGAGAGGATTGGATAAGAAAATTATGAACTAGTATTTGGCAACCAAGATGCGGTACCATAGACTATCCACACTAGAGGCTACTCTCCATGCTTGTTTAGAGACCAAAACTCTATTCATTAGTGCATCACTCTTGAAGTTAAGACCTTCATATTTTTTCCTAAGACAAACCTGGTCCCAAGAACAGAGATGAATCTTAACTTTTAGCTCTGGTCCTGCCCATAGGAAAGCCTTACAAATACTATCAAACATCACCGCAACTTTAGTAGGTACACTAAAAATCAACATAAAATAGAGCGAAATGCTTTGAAGTGTACTCTTGATGAGAGTAGCTTTACCACCCTGACTTAAAAGAGCACCCTTCCACGAAGAAAGTTTCTTCTACACCCTTTCCACAACTAGAGTCCAAAATTCATTTTTCAAATGCCTAGTAAACAAAGGAAGAGAAACGATTCGGTACTCCAACAAGGTAGCAATCATATGCTGGTGAATCTCAGTAGTATTGGTGAAGAATATATTACTTTTGAGAAATTTTATTAGCTGAACAAAAGCTCTCCCATAGCATTCAATAACTCTTTTAACATCTTTAGCATGTTATATGGAAACTAAACATGAAAGCATCCTGTCATTTGCAAATTGTTGATGAAAAACAAGGGGGATCTGCATATCCGACCTGACACCAAACTCCAAACCCCGCTCCTTGATGGAGCGTCCAAGGGCCTCTGCAATAATTATAAATGGAAAGGGGTAAATTGAGCCACCCTGTCACAAGCCTCTCTGTGAGTTGAAAAAACCAGCTGAGGATCCATTAATCAAAATCGAAAACCAAGTTGAGGAAATGGCGGCCTCGACCAAATTAACCCAAGAATCACTAAAACAAATATTTCTCAAGAAAAAAAATAAAAAGGGCTAAGATACCATGTCATAAGCTTTATTGACATCCAACTTAAGTAAAAAAACCGCCCTTCCATTTTTTTGAGCCAAATGAAGGAGTTCATAGATAACTATCGCATCATCGAGAATTTGTTTTCCTAAAACAAAGCCACTTTGGGTCAAATCAATAATGGATGATAATGTAGGCTTTATCCTATTGGCCATAGCCTTGGAAAAAAATTTATATACAGTATTACACAGAATTATTGGCCTAAAACCATTGAATGAAGATGAATAATCTTTCTTGGGGATTAAAGCCAAAAAAGTAGAGTTCAACGCCCTTGGAAAAGACCTTGAGGTTTGGACATGTCGAATGGCATCACAAACATCCTTCCCACAAATGTGCCAATATTTTTAGAAAAAAATATGCGGGAATCCATCCGGACCAGGATCCTTTAACGAGCCCAAATAGTTTGTAGCAGTAAGAATATCATCATTCGTTAGCGAGCTAAGAAGAGAATCATTCATTTCACCCGTAACCAGACAGGGAATAGCATCCAATATTATTTCCTCTACCACCCAATCATCGGGAGGCAAGGAACACAACATAAAACTAAAAAATTCCACCACATCTTGCTAAATTTCTAAGATATCTGAAGATCTCCCTCCATCAGAATTAACAATCTCCCTGATTCTATTTCGGGCTCTTCGACGTAAAGTGGACGAATGAAAAAATCACGTATTTTTGTCACCTTCCATGAGCCACAGCTCTCTAGACTTCTATTTCCATAGGAGTTCCTCTTTATCCTAGAGATCATGGATCGCACAAAGGACAAATCTTTCCTCTATAAGCAATCCCTCAGAGTGACCCTAACACTCAATATTGGATTCAATAGAAGACATGAGAGACTTCAGCCACTCTTTTTCCTGAAACAAGTATCGAAAATAGAATTTGTTCCACAAATTAAGTTATTCTCTAATCCTTCTCAACTTAAATAGCAATTTGTGAATAATAGCACCAGGAGAGGCCTTATGCCACCACTCAAATATTCTAGCTTCAAAATCAGGATGGGAATAGTACATCACTTCGAAATGGGATGGTCAAGGAAGAAACGGGAACCCCTCTAAGAATTCAATCCATAAAGGATTATGATCCGAATGAATATGAGGTAGAGTAGATAAGGAGGCTTCCCTGAGTAAGCCAATAGAATAAATTGAAGCTAACATTCTATCCAATTTTCTCAAGATGAGACCATTACTAGTCCTACGATTTCTCCAAGTAAACTTAGCTCCCAAGAGGTCAATGTCACCAAGAACTGCTTGGTTGGTGAAATCATCAAAATTTGAGATGCTTTTATAATCCACATCATTACCACCTCACTTTTCATAAGTAAAGAGAGGATAATTGAAATCTCCAACCACCAACTAGGATTCATGCTGAAAAGTAGCCCTTGTTTCCAAAAAATAAGGGTCCAAAATCTACGTCTATCAGAGAAAGAGTTAGAAGCATAGATATTAGGCATCACCCAACATTTTCAAGAGGACTTACACCAAAATAGAATATTTATAATTCTATTGGAAGAATAAATAATGTGACCCTCAAACTTGGATGTGTCCAAAAAGAAAATGAGACCACCTACAGAGCCAACAGCCTTCGAAGCCATAAAACCCGTATTTCTCCAAAATAACTTATGAGTTTCTTCCCAAGCTAAAGGCTCAAGTTTTGACTCTTGAATACATAAAATATTTAGAAGTTTCTCCTTATGTAAGGATGCAAGAAGATGCTTTTTTGCGGGGCTATTGAGCCCCCTAACATTCCAAGAGCAAATCTTCATGGCAAATTAAAAGGAAAGTTTCTTTCCAATTCCTCCAACTTGTGGGGAAATAAACCCATCCAACCTGAGTTGTTTCTCTCTATTTTTAATTTCAAAAAAAATACAGGCTTTACCACCATCCTCCATAGCCACATCAGTAGATCTCTTTTACCCAATTTAGCTGGAGGCCTACCAACCTTCTTGGGAAAGTCGACATCCACATATATCTTACATAGGCTTCTAGTTTTAGGACCCAGAGAGCCTTTTTCAATAACACACTTAGGAGACCTAGTTGTAATATTCCTACCAGGATAGGATTTCGTGGCTAAAGGAGAGGCCAACTTCAAAGGAGTTTTTCGAATAGGAACTTCCTCTGCCTCAAATATTTCCAAACCCAAGAATGATTTCAAAATAGGAATATCCTTCCCCACTTCAACAGAATCCCCTGCCAAAATAACTCTAGATTTCCACCACTAGGAAGGTACTTGGGATGAGGAGTATAACAAATCTCTTTAGGGGAAGCGACAACATGACCACTTTCAATAAGGTCGAAAGACACAACCTTCTTCCCTTTCGAACCTTGGGAAGCATAAGGGGTATTTTTTTTCCAAATTCTATTCTTTTTTGTTGGGGTTTGCCATTCATTTTACTTCCCAAAAATAGACCCATCATATGGGAAAGGGCTAGACTTAATAACATTACCAGACTTAGAAGTACCAATTTTGTGCTTCTTTGGGCATAAAGTCAGATGGTGGCCTCCCATACCACAAGATTGACAAGCCTGAGGTTTATTCTCATATACAATAGGATGAATCACCATGCCAAATCGAGGCACAAATTCCATAGAAGTAGAGAGATATTTATCAATGCCAACCAATAAGTACATCTGAACGAAATAGCGATGAGAATGAGATAAAGAGATTTTATCGAAAGCAAAAAAATCCCTGATCACTTCAGCAACACCATGAAAAATACTTTCATGCCACATACGAGTCGAGAAATTAGGAAGACGGAATCAAACCAGGAAAATATTAAATATTTGAGTAGCAAGATTGAAATCATGATCCCACCTTCACATAAAAAGGTCATGCTTCCCAAAAATCAAGGGTCACCCTCAAGGATTCTCCTCGAATCCTCCTCATTTGATATCCTAATGAGGAAATTTTTTTGAGGAAGCAACGCTAAGTCCAGGTAACCCTTTGGTGTCCATTTGGAAAGAGCCCAACGTTTCAGAGAGTCTAACTCAGGACTCCCCATTCCAGCTTGCCTACCAAATCCCAAGTCTCGTTCTTAAGTAGAGAATCCATAGTAGCATTCGAAACATTGATTTTGAAGGAGTTACCATCCATTGTACAAGGAGGGAACACACCCTCAACATGAGCTCTTGAGATGGCACTAGCATAGGATAAAGTGCTCTTATCAATATAAAAACTAGAAAACCCCCTTTAAGAGACACCAGGGTCCCACCAAGGGCAACCACAAAATCCTACCAGGATATAAAATGGGACAATATTTAAAATTTGAATTTGACTCAAAAATATCTCCCATTAAGGCATAAATAATTGAGGCCACTAAATTCCTCGTCCCGAAAATCTTATTCAAAATTTGAATTTGAATTCTAAAAATTGCTAAGAAAATACCGGCCATAAATAGCAGCAACAGCTGCCCACTGACCGCATCTTTAAACTTCTCAATCATCATCCTCCACATCTTCCAAACCATCACTAGAGGCCCAAAATATAACCAATCAACTTTGCAGCTTCTCATCATTAACCCGTCTGATCAACTCTGCAAAAACATTCGAGGGCCACACCTTGAATCCCTGACAATGCACAACCATATTAGCCAAATAATTAGCTGCCACATTTCCTTCCCTATACACATTGTTGATGGAAAAATATTCGAAAGAAGAAAGGTGGGCCCTGGATTCGTCAAAGATATTTGAAAAATTCTTTCCCGAACTACAAAGACCTTTTAGAAAATTTACTGTATTCAATGAATCCCTTTGAATTATGACCCTGTGACCTCCTAAATCCTTTAATAATTGAATACCCCAATAGGAAAATTTGCACTCAGTAAAATGAGAATAGTATACACCTAAGTATTCTAAAAAATCCAAAATGATATCACCGAAATGATCTCTAGTTAATCCACTCGTGCCAGCTTTAACTAGATTTCCCTTCGACGCACCATCGAAGTTTAGTTTTAACCACCCTAGAGAATGTGGGGACCACTTAACTAAATTACGAATATTGGGCATTGGGGGTGGTCTCAAGTCTGGATAAAAACCCAAATTTAACTCCATGAGATAGTCAGGATGATCCCTTGGGATAGAAGGAAGAGACTCCTTTAAAGCGATAAAAACGTTTTCACCAAATTTCCATATAATTATTTTACAAATATGCGCTAGGTTATCCTCTTAATTTTTAAACACTCAGGAATTTTGTTCCTTCCACACTCCCCATAGAATATGGGGCAAAAATAATTTCTAAAAACATTTCATATGAGGCGACCCGAAATGAGACGTCCACTGATTGATCATATCAAGAATAGAATTCATAAGCACCCAAGATAACCCAATTTTTTGAAGAAAAAAATAAAAAATATCCTGAGACACCCCACACTTGAGAAGAAAATGGATTGTAGACTCCCATTCTTGATTGCATAAAAAACAATGATTGATCAAAATTAAACTGTGCTTATAAGGATTGTCAATCGTTAGAATTTTATTTTGGACTGCAAGCCAAAAGAAAATTTTAATCTTAGGCGTCAGATTCTTCAGCCAGATTTTATCCCAGGGCCAAGCATCATTTCCTTGAGGGTAGATAATATAATAAGTTGATCTAACTGAAATGCTGCCCTCACTATCACTATTCCATACCAACTTGTCCTCCATTTCCTCACTACGAAGAGCATAGCGGTGAAGATCCAGAAGAATGGATATCCAAACCCTATGCTCCTAGATAGTTCTAATAAATGGTGGGACCATCAACCAAGTCCTATGATTATTCTAGAGGAGAATGAAATCCTCCACTTTAATAAAACTGTCCTCCTTAGAAATTGCACAAATATCACTGAAATGTTGATCTTCCATCAAGGGATGATATTTTAGCCACTGATCAACCCAGAATAAGACTGATCTACCATTTCCAATCACCCAAGAACTGTTAAATTTAATAAAATCCTTGTATTTGATAATGCTTTTCTAGAAAGCTTAACCATCTCAGAAGAGAGGATCGGATAAGAAATTTATGAACTAGTATTTGGCAACCAAGATGTGGTACCATAGACTATCCACACAGGAGGCTACTCTCCATGCTTGTTTAGAGACCAAATATCTATTCATTAGTGCATCACTCTTCAAGTTAAGACCTTCATATTTTTTCCTAATACAAACCTGGTCCCAAGAACAGAGATGAATATTACCTTTTAGCTCTGGCCGTGCCCATAGAAAAGCCTTACAAATACTATCAAACATCACCGCCACTTTAGTAGGTACACTAAAAATCAACATAAAATAGAGTGGAATGCTTTGAAGTGTACTCTTGATGAGAGTAGCTTTACCACCCTGACTTAAAAGAGCATCCTTCCACGAAGAAATTTTCTTCTACACCCTTTCCACAACTAGAGTCCAAAATTCATTTTTCAAATGCCTAGTAAACAAAGGGAGAGAAACGATTCGGTACCCCAACAAGGTAGCAATCATATGCTGGTAAATCTCAGGAGTATTGGTGAAGAAGATACTACTTTTCAAAAAAATTATTAGCTGACTAGAAACTCTCTCATAGAAGTCAAGAACTCTTTTAACATCTCTAGCATGTTATATGGAAACTAAACATGAAAGCATCGTATCATTTGGAAACTGTTGATGCAAAACAAGGGGGATCCACATAGCTGGCCTGACACCAAACTCCAAACCTTGCTCCTTGATGGAGCATCCAAGGTCCTCTGCCGTAATTATAAAGAGAAAGGGGGAAATCGGGTCACCCTGTCGCAAGCCTCTCTGTGAATTGAAAAAACTAACCAAGGATCCATTAATCAAAATCAAAAACCAAGCTGAGGAAATGGTGGCCTCAATCAGATTAACCCAAGAATCGCTAAAACAAATATTTCTCAAGACCAAAAATAAAAAGGGCCAAGAGACCCTGTCATAAGCTTTATTGACATCCAACTTAAGTAAAAAAACCGCCCTTCCTTTTTTTTGAGCCGAATGAAGGAGTTCATAGATAACTATCGTACCATCGAGAATTTGTCTTCCCGAAACAAATCCGCTTTGGGTTGAATCAATAATGGATGATAATGTAGGCTTTAACCTATTGACCATATCCTTGGAAAAAAATTTATATATAGTATTACATAGACTTATTGGCCTAAAACCATTGAACAAAGATGAATAATCTTTCTTGGGGATTAAATCCAGAAAATTAGAGTTCAACGCCCTTGGAAAAGACCTTGAGGTTTTGACATGTCGAATGGCATCACAAACATCTTTCCCACAAATGCGCGAATATTTTTGGAAAAAAATAGGCGGAAAGACATCCAAACCAAGAGCCTTTAACGGGCCCAAAGAATTTGTAGCAGTAAGAATCTCATCATTCATTAGCGAGGTAATAATAGAATCATTCATTTCACCCGTAACTAGATAGGGAACATTCTTTCCTCCACCACCCGATCATGGGGAGGAAAGTAACACAATAGTAAACTAAAAAAGTCCACCACCTCTTGCTAAATTTCTAAGATATCTAAAGATCTCCCTCCATCAGAATTAACAATCTCCCTGATTCTATTTTGGGCTCTTCAACGTAAAGTGGACGAAAGAAAAAATCACGTATTTTTGTCACCTTCCATGAGCCATAGCTCTATGGACTTCTATTTCCATAAGAGTTCCTCTTTGGCCTGGACATCATTGATTGCAAATAGGAAATATATTTACTCTATAAGCAATCCATCAGAGAGACCCTGACACTCAATCTTGGATTCAATAGAAGACATGAGAGACTTCAACCACTCTTTTTCCTGAAACAAGTCTCGAAAATAGAATTTGTTCCACAAATTAAGGTATTCTCTAATCCTTCTCAAATTAAATAGCAATTTGTGAATACTAGCACCAGGAGCGGGCTTATGCCACCACTCAGATATTCTAGCTTTAAAATTAGGATGGGAACACCACATCATTTCGAATCGAAATGGTCAGGAAAGAAATGGGAGCCCCTCCAAAAATTCAAGCCACAAAGGATTGTGGTCCGAACCAATACGAGGTAGAGCAGGTAAGGAGTCTTCCCCGAGTAAGCCAACAGAATAAAGTGAAGCTAACATTCTATCCAATCTACTCAAGATGAGACCATTACTAGTCCTACGATTTCTCCAAGTAAACTTAGCTCCCAAGAGGTCAATGTCACCAAGAACTGCTTGGTTGATGAAATCGTGAAAATATGAGATTCTTTTATAATCCACATCATTACCACCTCACTTTTCATAAGGAAAGAGAGGAGAATTGAAACCTCCAACCACAAACCAGGATTCATGCTGAAAAGAAGCCTTCATTTCTAAAATAAGGGTCCAAAATCTACGTCTATCGGAGAAAGAGTTAGAAGCATAGATATTAGACATCACCCAATGTTTGCAAGAGGACTTACATGAAAATAGAATATTGATAATTATATTGGAGAAGAAATAACGTGACCCTCAAACTTGGACGCATCCAAAATGAAAAGGAGACCACCTACAGAGCCAAAAACCTCTGAAGCTATAAAACCCGTATTTCTCCAAACTAACTTATGAGTTTCTTCCCAAGTAGAATCCTCAAGCTATGACTCTTAAATACATAAAATATTTAGAAGTTTATACTTATGTAAGGATGCAAGAAGATGCTTTTTTGAAGCGCTATTGAGCCCCCTGACATTCCAGGAGAAAATCTTTATGGCAAATTAAAATGAAATTTTCTTTCCAATTCCTCCAACTTGTGGGGAAATAAACCCATCCAACCTAAGTTTTTTCTCTCTATTTTTTATTTCAAAAAAAATACGGGCTTGACCACAATCCACCATAGCCACATCAGTAGATCTATTTTACCCAATTTAGCTAGAGGCCTACCAACCTTCTTAGGAAAGTCAACATTCACTTGTATCTTACGTAGGATTCTAGTTTTAGGACCCGGAGAGTCTTTTTCAATAACACAATTAGGAGACCCATACGTAATATTCCCATCAGGAGAGGATTTCGTGGCTAAAGGAGAGGACACCTTCAAAGGAGTTTTCCTAATAGGAGTTTCATCCACCTCAAAGCTTTCCAAACCTGAGAATGATTTCGAAAGAGGAATGTCCTTCCCCACTTCAACAGAATCCCCTGCCAAAACAATCTCCAAATTTCCACCACTAGGAAGGGACTTGGGAGGAGGATTATAACAAATATCTTTAGGGGAAGCGAAAACATGAACACTTTCAATAAGGCCGGAAGACACAACCTTCTTCCCTTTCTAACCTTGGGAAGCATAAGGGGTCTTATTTTTCCAAATTCTATTCTTTTTTTTTGGGGTTTGCCATTCATTCTACTTCAAAAAAATAGACCCATAATATGGGTAAAGGCCAGACTTAATAACATTACCAGACTTAGAATCACCATTTTTGCACTTCTTTGAGCATAAAGTTTGATGGTGGCCTCCCATACCACAAGATTGACAAGCCTGAGGTTTATTCTCATATACAATATGCTGAATCACCATGCCAACTCGAGGCACAAATTCCATAGAAATAGAGAGAGATTTCTGAATGTCAACCAATAAGCACATCCGAACGAACTAGCGATGATAATGAGATAAAGATATTTTATTGAAAGCAAAAAAATCCCTGATCACTTCAGCAACTCCATGAAAAATACTTTCGTGCCACATATGGGTTGGGAAATTAGGAAGACAAAATCAAAATGGGAAAATATTAAATCTCTGAGTAGCAAGATTGAAATCATGATCCCACCTTCTCATAAAAAGGTCGTGCTTCCCAAAAACCAAGGGTCACCCTCAAGGATTCTCCTCGAATCCTCCTCATTCGATATCCTAATGAGGAAAAACTTTTGAGGAAGCAACGCTAAGTCCAGGTAACCCTTTTGTATCCATTTGGAAAGAGCCCAATGTTTCATAGAGTCTAACTCAAGACTCCCCTTGCCAGATTGCCTACCAAATCCTAAGTCTTGTTCTTAAGCAGAGAATCCATAGTAGCATTCGAAACATTGATTTTGAAGGAGTTACCATCCACCGTACAGGGAGGAAACACACCCTCAACATGAGATCTCGAGATGGCACTAGCATAGGACATAGAGCTCTTCTCAATAGAAAAACTAGCAAACCCCCTTTAAGGACACTAGTGTCCCACCAAGGGCAACCACAATAGGCCGATGACTTACCTGCCCAAAATGAATCCTCCACATTTATCTCCACAGTAGCATTGGGAACATGGATTTTTAAGGAGTTACCATCCACCATAAAAGTAGGGAAAACACCCTCAACATGAGCTCCCAAGACAGCACTAGCATAGGACAGTGAGCTCTTCTCAATAGAAAAACCAGCAAACCCCCATTGAGGGACACCAGGGTCCCACCAAGGGCAACCACCATAGGTCGAGGACTTACCTGTCCAAAATGAATCCTCCACATTGATCTCCTCCATCTCTTCCTCACCATTAGCAGACAACTCTCCATAGTACCACATCGCCCTCAGTGGGTTGAATGTCTATTATATTCTACTTAATAATTAATTTTATTTTTTTAATTATCATTATATAATTATATTATAACACTTTAATAATGTTTGATGTTTATTTTTTTAATATTGGTAATATAAGATTAAAATTGCAATAGGTTTCATTATTATTTTTTTAAAATTGATTGGATGAAATTGTACAAGACTTCATTTATATTTAAATAAGTTTTATTATTATTTTTAATTAATTATATACAATTGAAACAGATCTTATAATCACATAATAGTGTTGTACAACATGTTATGTATATATCTTGATATGTTTGAAACTTTTAAAAATTGAAAAATATAACTATTTAAACTTAGGAACTTTTATTAAAAGAAATACTAACATTTCAACTTGATATCCAAGTAGAAACAAAAATTCATAGTTTACTTCATAATTTAGGTGATGTTATGTTTGAAATCCCTTGTCCTCCCTTTAGGGGCACAAACTCAAAGCTATATTTAACTACATCAAAGTACTTTTATATAATTTAGTTATATCTTATTTTCAATATTGGAAGCATTGTTGCCTATTTCAAGGCATTTAAAAAAAATATCATTAAGAAAATATATTGGATGTAGTTTAATTAATTTATAGGTAGTTTAGTATTACTTGGAAGTGTCCTATAATATATAGGATAAATTTAATTAAGGTTAAATATGTTTAATGCATAATTGTAATGCATAACTATTGACAGGTTTTAGTTTTACAATATATAAGAGCATATTATATTAGATATAATTTAATTAATTTATAGATAGTTTAGTATTACATAGAAGTATTGTATAATATATTGTAGAAATTTAAATCAGGTTAAGTTAGTTTAATGTATAATTGCAATATATAACTATTGAGAGGTTCTAGTTTTACATGTATAAGAGGATACTATATTAGATACATTAGATATAGTTTAATTAATTTATAAATAGTTTAGTATCACATAGAGGTATTGCATAATATATTGTATAGATTTAAATCAAGGTTAAATTAGTTTAATTTATAACTATTGAGAGGTATTAGTTTTACACTATATATAAGAGGATAAATAGTGAATATAGTTTAATTAATTTTTAGATAGTTTAATATTATAGGAAAGTGTTGTATATTATACAGTATAGATTTAATTAAGGTTAAATTAGTTTAATGTATAATTGTAATGTATAACTATTGAGAGGTTATAGTTTTACACAATATAAAAATATTTTATATTTGATATAGTTTAATTAATTTATAGTTTGTTTAGTATTACTTGAAAGTGTTGTATAATATATAATATAGATTGAAATCAGGTTAAAGTAGAGGTCTTGGTTTTGTTGTATATAAGAGGATAATATATTGGATATAGTTTAATTAATTTTTAGGTAGTTTAGCATTATTGTATGTATAATATATAGTATAAATATAATTATGTTTAAATTAGTTTAATGTATAATTGTAATATATAACTATTGAGTTAGGTCCGAGGGCCTGGTTCAACGGTCAAAGCACTTCTTTCGGAGCGGGGAGATCGGGGTTCGCCGTACTGTTACGCCTGTTCTCTCGTCCAGGAGCGGCAGCGGCGTAAAAGGTTCAATCCGGTGGGGGCATGGTGGTATAGGGGCGGTCTGTGCGAGGTATTTCAGTGGCAGGCTTCTGGGGGTGGGGGGTGGTCTGCATAGATGACTGTGACGGCTTTCTGGATGGCTGGCCCGGACTCATGGTGGCTATCCGAGTCCACCATGTAAATAAAAAATATATATATATATATATATATATATATATATATATATATATATATATATATATATATATTTAATATGGTTTTTTACAGGTAATTTAGTATTACTTGAAAGTGTTGTATAATATATAATATAGGTTTAAATCTGTTGTATAATATATAATATAGATTGAAATCAACCCAGGTGTTGTAGGTGAGTTGGAGAGGAGAGGGCAATCCTCCGAGGGAGGTCCCAGCTTCAAATCTCCACCCTACCAAAAAACTGAATTGGGTATCCAAAATCCAATTGATAATGTTGGTGTAGTCAGGAATCGGGTGTGACTCCCTGTTTGTGGTCTCTCAGACCAAGGCGGTTCCGCAAGGGATTTTTCGCTTTATATATATATATATATATATATATATAGATTGAAATCAGGTTAAATTAGTTTAATTTATAATTATATTGTACAGTTATTTAGAGGTTTTAGTTTTACATAGAAGAATAATATATTGGATATAGTTTAATTATTTTATAGATAGTTTAGTATTACATAGAAATATTGTATAATATATAATATAGATTTAAATTAGGTTAAATTTGTTTAATGTATAATTGTAATGCATAACTACTGACAAGCTCCTCTTTTACAGTATATAAGAGGATACTATTTTAGATATAGTTTAAGTAATTTATAGATAGTTTAGTATTACATAGAAGTATTGTATAATATATTGTATAGATCTAGCTTTACAGAGCTTAGGAGCATAGAAGAGAGCGAAATTTTGAGGGAAACCTAAGAGCTTAGGAGCATAGGAAGTTTTGAGGGAAATTTGCAACTAGAGTCCAGAGCAGCATCGTAGAGTTTTGAGGAAATTATTACGTATTTGATGAGTTTTAAAATATATATATATTATAAATAGAGTTTATAAGAGGATAATATATTGGATACAGTTTAATCAACTTATAGGTAATTTATTATTACTTGGGAGTGTTGTATAATATATAATATAGATTAAAATCAGGTATTATAACTATTGATAGGTTTTAGTTTTATATTATACAAGAGAGTATAATATATAGAATTAAATGAGGTTAAATTAGTTTAATGTATAATTGTAATTTATAATTATTGATAGGTTTTAGTTTTCAAGAGGATAATATATTGGATACAGTTTAATTAATTTATAGGTAGTTTAGTATTACTTGAAAGTGTTGTATAATATATAGTATAGATTTTAATCCACTTAAATTAATTGATTGTATAATTGTAATGTATAACTATTAGCATGCTTTAATTTTATAGTATATAAGAGAGAGGATAATATATTATATATAGTTTAATATTACATAGAAGTATTGTATAATATATAGTATATATTTAACTCAGGTTAAATTAGTTTAATGTACGACATGATATACCTTATAATTGGATGGAAGCCCTTTTGGGTGGAGAGAAGCAGTTTGGTTTATTGGATGAAAGGATGAGTTAGCTAAAGGAATCACAGTTGGGAATGTTTGTTGGAAGGCTAGGTCAGTTGAATGAACCTCAATTATGATAAATGTTAGATTTGTTCATTTTGGGTTATTGGGTTTTCTAAGTTGTTGAAAAATCTTTTTTTTCCTAGTTGTAGGTGTAGATAGTTAGTTTTTCTCTTCAGATTTTTTGGTCTTTGCCCCTCTCTCAAAATTTAATATCAAGGGGATATTTTGGGCATAGGTGTAGCTATCTTATTGGTTGTTTGTAAATATGGGTTTTTCTCTATAACATTATTTTGGTCTTTGGCTCTCTCTTTGAAGTTAATACGAGGGGGGGACCGTAGGATTTGTCATTGTCCATTTGAGAAAGGCTCATGTTGTCGACCCCGCATCTGGCAGGTGTGATAGTCTTATTGGTTCTTTGTTTTGTGGATGTGGGTACTAAACTGGTGGTTTTTTTCTCCTTGGTATTGTTTTGGTCTTTATACATATCTTTGAATTAAATACCAATGGGAGACCTTGGGATTATTTGCATCTAGAGGATCAATAGGTTGACAGGGATGGTATTTTGTTTATTTGTTGTGGGAGGTAGTCTTGCTGACCCTAGGGAAGGGTTTGTTTTTCACTTCCTGTTCACTTAGCTTTTGGTTGAAGTTCTTGTGGTGGTGGATGGAATTCTTGGGTTTGATTATTTCTTGTACTTACTTGATCCACCCTTTTTCATGGACAGGTGGTGTGGCAGATCCACATCTATATTTCAAGGTAGCAGGTTTGCTTTGACCCTACCATCTTCTTGTAGATTTCAATAATTTCTTGAGCTTGATGGGTAGATATATTTGATAGTTGTGTTGCTATCTCATTTTTGGTGGGATGTTTTAAATTTCATTATTTCTAGAAAATGTATTAACCTGAGCATATTTCTCTTAGCTAGTGGCTGGGTTTTTGTTTTGGTTCTCCCACTAAGAAGTTATTTCCAATTCCTTTGAGCATTCCAAAATTTCATTATTTTTCATTTTGAGTGCTCAGACTAAATTATTTTTATCAAGGTTGTAGGTTAATTTCAAAACCCTGAGGTCCTCTGATAGAGGCTTGGTTAATTTCAAGGTTTTAGGTTCCTTTCAAAACCTTGTGTTCAGGTTTTGTGTTCCTTTCAAAACCTAATTTTCTTACCATCTTCTAATGTGTCTGGTTCTCCTGTTGATCAAGAATTTTCAAATGGACAAGAAATTTTCAAATTTCAAATTTGAGCACCCAGTTTTATTTCAAATTGGTAGGTTCTCTAGCTCGATAGAAAATATTCAAATGGGTGGGAGAATTTCAAATGTTAAATTTGAGCATCTAGTTTTTAAATTTCATTTTGGTAGGATCTCTATCAAATTCTAGTTTTGAACTTTGAATGCTAGATTATTTTTGTCACAAGAATTACTTCTCCATAGGGAGGACACCCTCATTTATGTTCTTATTTGATTTTTATGGAAATATTCTTATGGCAAAATTTAGGTTTGGGGTTTCTTTTAAAACCCCATTGTAAAAGGTTTCAAGGCCATTTCAAAACCCCTTCTTCCACCTAATAAAAAAAATTAGTTTAATATAAAATTGTAAGGTATAATTATTATTAGGTTTTAGTTTTATAGAATATAGATTAAAAATAAAAACTTATAAGGCCATAATAATTTTCAATATAAAAATTAATATTAGTTAAATAATTTATTGAGTGTAAATCAAATTTATTTGTATTTAAATATTTAAAAATTAAATTTATTAGTCTAAATATAAATAAAGAGAATGTGATCAAAAAGTGAGTTATGAAAGTATTGCATTTAGATATCTTAAATGTTATGAGATTGGACATATAATAAGAAATTACAAATTATAAATAATTACAAATAGAGGCAAGGAGATGGAAAAAGTTAGATTAGATCAATGGCATTCGACTCTTAAAAAAGAGGTAAACAATATGATAAACAACTCTATCCATTTTGCATTTAAACACTATTTAAAAAAAATAAGTTCTCAAGCCTTTGTTACTAAACCCACTCAATTCACAATAAAGACGTAATTCACAATAATTTTTAAATTATTTAAAAATAATATATATATATAGTAAATTTTATTTTTTTATCATCTTATATTATAATTAAGAAAATTAACCATTAGAATCATCGTTTAGTTTAATGTGTAACTGTAATGTATAAATATTGAGCTAAAGAAAAGCATAAAACACATAAAAATTTTCCTAGATGAGAAAGCTACACCAAAAGGGCCTAATGGGGTACCTCTAGATCCTCTCTTTTTTTGTGTGGAAAATATCCCATAAGGGATGCCACTTTACGACAAAAACCAAGGAGGCAAGGGTATCTATTCCACCAAAATCGCCCAGGGCTCACACCTGGTCTACCACCTTTGACATACTCAATGAGAAAACAAACACACAATAATATTAATAAATAAATAAAAATAAAAATAATAAAATAAAATAAAAAACATGCTCCTTGAGTGTGTCAAAAATATAAAGCACAACCAAATACACACACAATAAGATAAAAATTAAAAAATTAAAAACGCAACATGAACCACATAGAAAAAACACAAGAACTACCTAACAAAACACAAACATGACAAAAGCAACAGAACACTACAAAGGCATAACCAACAAAAAAATGAAAAATGAAAACAACCAAAACCTAAAAATTTAAAAATTTAAAATTAAAATTAAAATAAAAAACAACCAACAACAGATAATAAATAAAAACATAAAACATAGAAAACACTCACACACAAAAATATGAATTAACACAAACATACATAAAAACAAGAATAAGAACAACAAAAACACAATAACAATAACAAAAAACACAAGAACAACAAAAAAGAACACAAAAACAAAACAAAATAAAAAAATACACAGCTAAAAATACTAAACACAAAAAAACCAAAAAGAAAAAAAAAAATTGAACATAACAATGATCTTTCTAGACCAAAAGACTTTTAAGGCAAGAATCATCAGAGGAAACAAAACAAAGAATAGTTTGATCTAGGGAACTAAAATACACTAATCAAACAAAATATAAGCAAAAATAAAGCAAGAAGAAACTAGGTACCTCCAAAACTAGAACCATCCAAAGAAATGATAGCAAGAAGAGCTTTCTTTATTTGCGAAGCCCACCATCTAGGAGGGTGGCCATAGCAAGTAATATCACTTTTGTCCAAAGTCCAATTAGCTAAAGCATAAACACTTTTGTTTTGATCTCTAACCACATGATTGTACTCAAATTTCAAAAATCTCATATGGATTAATTAAATCTTCTCAATAATTTTTTGTATTTCCCAATCAACCTTATGATTCTTAGAATGAGTCTTCAAAAGATTAGTTATAATTTTAGAGTCAAAATCAACTAGCACCTTTTCCCATCCAATTTTAGTAACCTATTGAAGGCCTATGAGGATACCATACCCCTCAGTAAGGTTATTTGAAAATAATACCCAAATTCTCAGCAAAAGTAAAAACAATGGAGCCACCTAAAAGTCTACCAATTCCTTCTACACTAGCTTTTCAATGGTTCGATCTAGAGTATCCAATAGTATTGTATTTTCCAAAATACTTAGGAGGAGGTTGCCAATTTCCTGTCCTAGCCATATTATAATTACTCACATTCCCTTTAAGTTGGTTGCTCTTACAAGATTTAATCTTCAATATTTGCATCACTTGATCCCATATTTGGTGGGAGTTTTGAGGGTGATTAAGAAATTTTTGGACTGATTCAACTAAGTTGGCAATGGTATTTTGCCAAATATAGTGAATATCCTTCCTATTTTGGTTGAAAATTTAGTTGTTCCTTTCATTCCAGATATTCCAAAGAAGAATGGTAGAAACCATCAAAATTAACTACCTAATAAAATGGTCAACATCCTCTTGCTTAGGCCAATCCCTTAAAAGTTGTTCACAAGTAAGAAAAATTGGACCACTATAATCCAAGTAAAGTGGCAATTCTCCTCCATAGCTCATATGCTAAATTACAATAAATAAAGAGATGGCTTAGAGTTTCTACATTCTCTCCACATATTTCACATCTAAAATGGCCATGAAAACCACGCTTCATAAGTTGCTCACTAGTAAGCACCCTATGATGCAATAAAATCCAATTAAAGAACCTCACCTTAGGCCAGAGCTTTTGAGCCTACAATTGAGAAAATATGTCAAATAATTGTTTGGTATTACTATGGCATAAGGTCAAATAACCTTGAGCAACTGAATACTCACCCTTAGTATTATTTTTCCATCCAAAATAATCTTTTCCATGGGACCAAGAGAGATATCTTATATGAAGGATGCCTTGGATATCTTGTATTTTCTATTCTAGGATTTGAATAGGCCATTCCTTAATAGGGATCCAATTTCTACCAACCTTTGAACTACCAATATGGTACCGATAGTAATTAGCCATATCTATCCAATTAGAATTATGAAGCTCCTCCATCCAAGGTCTCTAATAGGGAAACTAAGTTAACAAATACTTGTGACCATTCCAAGAATCTATTCAAAAATTTCCCTGTTGACCATTATGAGTTATCTAAAATAAATTTGTCTTTACTAAATCCTCACCAGTCTTAAGAACTACTAAAATGGAAAAAGCTTTGGTAGGTAGTTTATAGTGAATAAGGTCTTCAAGACTTTTGTTCTCAGGATATTTACCACAAATATTATTGGCCCAAAGGGTATTGAGATTATGTAACACGCTCCAATATAATTTAGTATTTAAGGCTTTGTTTTTATTAATAAAAGACAATAATCCTAACCCCCCTTCATTTTTAGGAAGACATAAATTATCCCATTTTACCAAGGCCCATTTTCTTTACTCCTTAGTACCACTCTAGAGGAACCGATGATTGGTTTGATCAAGTTCTTGAGGAACAACCTTTGGGATATTCAAAATGAAAGAAACATAAATGGGAATAACTTGAATTAATTATGTTACCAAGGTGATTCTACCCCTATAAGAAAGCCTCCTGTTGATCCAATTTTTATTTTTTTTCTTGACATTGTCCAACAACCAAATCCAATTTTTTTTTGCCTTTGAATATTGATAGAAATACCTAAATAAGTGATTGAAAGGTATGTCTTCTTATATATTAATTTATCTAAAACCATGAATTCCTACCTAGCAGAGCAGTGAAAGAAAATAACTTTAGATTTGTCTTCATTGATCAATTGCCCAGTAGCATTAGAAAAATAGCTAATGATTTGCTTACTATTAGAAGATTCCTTAACTATAGCTTTACCTAAAATAGTAGATTCATCAAAAAATTGAAGATGAGAGATAGGTCTAGCTCCATGAGTAGTGGTAATTACCTCAAGGGTTTTGTTGTCTCTGTTTTTGGTTATAGTCCTACCCAAGAATTCAACAAGAATGATGAACAAATAAGGGGATAGCAAGTCACCTTGCCTAATACCTATGGAATATGGGAATTACAGAGAATGCCTACCATTGATAAGAACTAATTAGTAAAATTAAGATATATATCCCATAATCCAATCCATCCAACACTCAAATAAACCAAATTACCTCAAAATTTTGATAAGGAAGTGCTAATCCACTCTATCATAAGTTTTGGATAAGTCTAACTAAATGAACATGGAAGGAGGTTTTTGCATATCCATGGAATTGATGGCTTACTAAGAAAGAAATTTCTCATATACTATTTGACCCCCCTCCACATAACCCCCATATTCAGGAGAAATAATATTATGCAAAAGAGACTTCAACATTTCTACCATGATCTTAATAATAATTTTGAGAAGAACATGACATAAAGTAATAGGTCTAAAATTTGAGATATGATCAACCTCTTGAGCTTTTGGAACAAGATTAATATAATTTTTATTGATAACCTTAGAAATTTCTTTGGATTTCTTGGCTTCTTCCACCACCTCTAATAAATCAACATGAAGGATATCCCAGAACTCTTGGTAGAACTTAATGAAAAAACCATCAAGACCTAGAGTTTTCCCTTTTTGCATTTTAAAAACTACCTATTGAATCTCATTGATAGTAATAGGAGCAGTAAAAATAGATTTCTCCTTAGAAGTGATAAGAGAAGGGATTGCTTGAAGATCATTTTTTTGAGAAGATTAGTGAAGAGGAGTAACACAAAAAATATTGGAAAAGTAACCAACAATAATAGAGTTCATGCCATCCCAAGTGTAGACAACATCTCCAGAATTTTATTTCAAGGAAGAAATAATGTTGTGAGATCTTTGAGCTAGAAGAGATTTGTAGAAGAAATTTGTGTTTCGATCTCCTTCTTTGAACCATTGAATTCTATATTTTTGCTTTCGTAATATTTCTTCTTTTTTTTCCCATTCCTCTAACTGATTTGTGAGTTTAATTTCATCTGCACTTCTACTGTCTATGAGACCATCTAAATGGATTTCCTTATTCAAATTTTCAAGTTGAGCAATAACTTCATGTTTTTTTTATGAACATCCCTAAACTCCTTCCAGTTCCAAATATTGATTTTGGATTTAATGTATTGCAGTATTTTGGCAAAATATAACATCTTAGTCCCATATCTAAGCTTACCTTCCTTCCACTATTGTTGCATAGAAGGTATAAAGGAATTGTATCTAAGCCACATTAATTGAAAATGAAAAGGACAAAAACTCAAATTGATTTTCCAAATTTCCACCATGATTGTCCAGCGATCCGAACCAGCATTGTTAAGAGTCTTCACTTTAGGAATGTGACCATGGATTAAGATTTTTTTAGAGAAAAAAAAAACTATCCAATTTCTCCATTATACAAGATAAACCTTGCCTTTTGTTAGACCAAGTCATAAGGCCATTATCTGGTTGGATGTCCACAAGATGGAGGTTTGAAATATATTTGGTCATGAGGTTAGTGCTTTTGTCCAAATTTTTATTTCCCCCTATTTTCTCATCCATAGAGAGGATGGTATTGCAATATCCTCTATAAAGATCCAAGTTTCAAGAAAATGAGATATAATATAAGTTATATCCTTCCACTACCTTCATTTTTCCTCCAAAGCATATGGAGCTTAAACAATAATATAAAGCATAATTTGGATGGAATTTCTACTTTGAATAGCTATAACCAAAATACCCCAACTACTAGCCATATGGTGAATAACTACCTATTTTGGGTCCCAAAGACAAGCAATGCCACCAAAAGTCCTCTCGGAACTAATGGAAACCACTTTTCCAGCTGGCCAAATTTTACTAGCAATTGAGTCCATATCCTCTATTGACATCTTCATTTCTTGAAGGAAAACAAGATGTGGATGATTTATCTGAATCATTATTCTAATTTCATTTTGTTTTGAAAGACTCTATTTGAGTCCTCTAATATTCCAAGTGATGATATTCATTAATACTAGGGCTAAAAAAGTTGGGATGGGCATTAATCTTATCTTCCTCTACAATATTTTCACCTTCTTTTACCATTTGATATTGATTGGTCTTTCGACATTCCTTTTGATTATAATCCATATTCAATTTTTTTTTCCCTATTTCTTGACTTACTCCAATTGAATTTGAGATGGGTTCTAACCTTGAATAATCCTTGTACACAACCAAAATGCTACTCGAGCGTTCAACAAATTCTATAATTGGACATGTATTATTTGAATTTTTGACATTTAAAAGATTTTTTTTCTTGTGATGATTTTATGTTGAAAACATTTGATTTGTTGGTTTGTCTCTAAGTTCTCCCCTTCATCTTTAAATTGTGTTTCTAATATTTTTGTTTCCATTATTTCCTCTTCCTCACTTAAGATGTCATTTATGGAAAGGATTTTAAACATATTAGCAGATGACTTGATTGATCATTCATAACTTGTATTTTCTGAGTGTTCTTCTTCTTAGGCATTTGGAAACCTACCATGTTTATTTCTTATTTATTTTGATCAAAAAATTTATTTTGGCAATCACTAGCCAAATGACCATATTAATGGTAAATTCTACAATGAAAAGGAATGTTCTCATAGTCTACTACTTTCTCCTAAGTTTCTTCCTCAAATTGTAAAGTGATATTTTTAGGTAGGGGTTTGTCAAAATTCATTAAAACAAAAATTCAAGCATAAATAATATGTTTAAAATTTTGAGTACAATCAGCAGTCATCATAAAAGTTGCTAAATAATTCCTAATTGAATAAAATATAGTAGTGTTCCAAAATTCAATAGGGATCCAAATAGTCTAACCCACACAGGAGCTGTAGAAGGCATCTCTTCTTTGACTTTAAATTTAGTATGCTAGGGCTTCACAAAAAGCCCTACCCATTCAAAGAACCATGGAACCCCTTGAAAATTTTTCTCTCTATCTTCAATACTAGAAAATAAAATAATAAAATAACCATTTGGATAAATAGAGATTTTTAACTCACCTTTAATTTTCCAAATTTTTACAGCCCAAGCTTTGAAAGCATTTAGGCTTGGATGAAAACCCATGAACTGAAAAATAGTCCTCTTTTTCTAGATATTCAATGCTAGTCTAAATGTTACCTATATCAATATTAACAATAGAAGTTCCATTAAATTCTTTAAGACATCCTGAATCCATTTTCTTGGGATCAATATTAGGCTTTCTTAGAGGTTTATGAGAAGCCCTAAGATTAATATTAGCATCAAGTTGAGGCTATCCACCATAGAGGGCATCCCTACAATTTATTTTTGGGATTGAGTTTTCAAATTTCTTACCCTTGATAAGGGTGTTCATAGTAAATTTATTTTATGGGTGCACCTTAGCACCAAATTTGCTTGAGATTTGATCTATTTTTTGATCAATTGCTTGAAATTTGTTTTGTGATGACTTTAATCCTTGCCCTAGACATCATGGAAAGGTCTAGTTTTCACTTTTATTTTATGCAGCAAATTGGAATTTTTTGTCACTCAATTTCACTACATGATCTATTGAAAGATATATTTCTAACCCATATTGGATCCCTTGTAACATATCCTACTAAAATCTTGAGTAAAAACCACAAAAATTTTGGCCTCTAGAACTCGAAGGTCCTGAAAACCAATATGTGGAGTTGTTTGCACACAACCCAGATGAAACCCTCGTATAGATGCTTGCCAAAAATATTTTTCACACAAAAGGATGCTAGGATCTATGTTGCTCCAAATGATCTAAAAATTGGTGTAGACATTCTAGGTTTTGTTAGGCATCTTCCCTCAAAATCACTCTATACCCTATATTAGTATTCTCACAAATTTCATATTTTCATATTTACAAAGAATAAAAATAAAAGTAATAAGGTTCCCTCTAGATCCTCTCTTAGATAGATAAAGTTTGTTTGCAATTTGTTTGAAGGAGAAACCTCATATAAATACTAGATAAACACAAAAAAACAATGTTGAAAATGCTCTTTGTACCTACTAGAAAAAATCAATGAGCAAGGAGGCATATCAAAGATCTAATGGATGCTTGCCACTATCTAAATATACAATTGGAGGAACATATGACCATATGACTATCCTATTGATTTAATGGAAAAGTGGATGCCCATCCCGCACTTATCTATGATTGGTTGTATGTGTACCTATTCATAATTTTTTGATATAATAAGTGAATATCCATGCTACATAAAAGGTGAATGGTTGTTTTTCTCTCCATTTACAATATAATTTAAGTCATTAAAACCAAGTTGAACTCATTATTTTGTTATTGTTTGTGTGTGACCCCAATCACAATTATTGTAAATAATAGTGTGTATCCATATTTACAACATTGATGTTGGATATAGTGTGTATCTGTATCTAGTTAATTTATGATTTATCATGTATGTCCCTAGTCACAAGTGTTAATGGAGTTTCATGCATCCAATATATATTGGTCAATGAAGTTGTATCATTCCTCATAGTTATGCAATGTTTGGCTAAGGAAATCAATGGTACACTCATTTTCAACTTTATCCTTCTATGTAAGCACCATGAATATACTTTCTATAACATCGTACACATAGAAAGAAGTATTTCTAATATTCTAACAAGTGTCAACCCATTTCCAAGATTTTTTGAAAAGATGTAAAATTTTGATGGGACCCTATGTCTTGTAAGCATCCTTTGATGCACTAAGACCCTATTTCTTGTTTTTGTCTATCATTTTGCCTCACAATTGTTCCAAAATTTTATTGTATATCGATGTAACTACTCATGCCTTAGGATTTTTGCTTGAAAAATATAGTGATTAGTATAAATAAAGAGTTATTTATTATCAATTATGAAACCTCCTACACACCTTTAGGAAATCTTTGCCTTATTGTGGTTTTTGCATTCCAAACACTATGATACTACATGATCAATCAGAAAACCTATTTTATTAGAAGGATTGATACCTTGTGCTACCTCATGTACAAACCCCATATTTTTGTTAGAAGTTAAAGCTGTAAAAGGTAAAAAAAATGTTTGACAATGGTAAGCTTTGGAACTTACCCTTTTACCTCCTTGGATGGCAGTTGACTGGGCATATTGGATGGCTTGGATGACAGCTGACTGGGCATATTGGACGGCATGGACAGTAGGGAGTTCGACTCCTATTACCTTTCCTCCCTATTTTTCTTCTTACCTATCTATTCCCTAAGTTTTTTAATTCTCCTATAATTTAAGCATTGTAAACACTGCATTTTGGCAAATTAATAATACTTTAAATTTTTCTATTGCTCCACCTAACTACCATACCACATCTGGTATCAGAGTGAGGTCAAAGAGGGCCCGTGGATCGAGGTCAAAGGAGACCAGCAACACACAAATCGAGGATAGGTCGAGAGGGACCGCAACACATGAAATGAGGTGAGGTTGAGAGGGCCCGTAGCATGTGAATCAATATGAGGTCAAGAGGGCCCATGAATCACAAACTGAGGTGAGATCAAGAGAAGACCTGCATAGATAGTATGCGAGGAGGAGAAGAAAACCATAGGAGAATCCAATCGAACATCGATACATGGCAAGGAGAGAGTAAGGCCGATGCATACCAGATACCAGACAAGTGATGTGATAGACCAAAAGATAGGCTACATGGTGATCAAATACGACATGTGATGTGGTGAGGAGAAATAGGCTTGATAAGGAGGCAAAATGGTGATCGTTGATTACCTGAAGGAAATGGAGTGACATTGTGCATGTTGAGGGTTTTAAACACCTCAAACGACATCGCATAGTGGATGTGGGACTAAAGTCCCTTCAATATTTTTTATCTTGTGCATGGCCATGATAAGATAAAGGGGTAAGCCTCCTTTGCCTTCCCGTCGGGCCACACAGATCAACTGGCTTGAGGAGCTAGGCTTAAGGCTCCCACCCCTGGCAAATCGCAGGTTTGAAACCCAACGGTAACATTTTTTCATTATTTTTTTTATGAAAGCAAAAGTCAAAAGTCTTGAAATTGATGTTCTTTGCCTTTGGCTCTCATCGGCGGTGGTGGCCGAGTTGGTAAGAACAATTTGTTTAAGGATATAGGTTGCGAGTTCGATTCCTCCAAGGGTTTAAAATTGTTTTAATTTTTTTTCGAAAATTTTCTTTATATTATTAAATTAATTATTTATATTATATTTAATAAATTAAATATAGTTGTTTTTTTTTTAATTGTTTTTTAAAGGGCAATTATTTTTTTATAAAATAGAAATATAGATTTTTTTTAATACTATAAAAGAAGGAAAATATTGGCTAAGAGGCAATTCGTTGTAATACAAGGGTTCATTTTTCACTTGATTCGAGGAATCACAAACTATAGAAATCTTGTGTAATAAGCCTAAGAGGCTTATTTTTTTTTGTAAAACAGATAAAGGATCAAAATCATAAAATTGTAAAGAGGCATTGATGATAAGACCAAATGGTTGTTATCATGCCTTATGTACAATTTTAGCAAGAGAAGGTGGAAAGAGATTTGATGAAAAAGTAAGAGATTATAGGCTCAACATTGTGTTTAGCCAACTTCAGAATGTAGTAATTGCACATCAAAGGCATCCTGACTCAGGGTACAAGGCAAATTTTGAAGATAACTCTTTCAGGAGTCAATTTGAGTAATTGAAATCTGTATAAGCTACACCACAAGAATCAAAATATACACACTACAGTATTTCAATGGAAATTTTAGAACCAGAATCACCAAAAATAATATTTATAAGTGACGATGAAGAAGAAGTAGCAGACTATTTCGCGAATCAAGAGATAGCATCCCCACAACAAGAGGAACAAGCAATCAATGATAGAGTAAATTAAGTTAGATTTGACTTAAATTTGTAATATCTTCTTTCTTATTTCTTCTTCCTTCCTTCTTTGAAAAAACAAAGTGCTTTATTGTAACCATGAAATAAAAATATTTTTTAGTAACTATGGCCTCACACAACAATATACCTATACCAGAGTTCAACGGTTATGACTACGAGTATTGGTCTATAAAAATTAATACCCTACTCATAAGAAGAGGTTTGTTGGATATAATAGAAGAGGGTTACACAAAATACTCATACAAGACAACACTAAGTGCCACAGACAAGAAATGATGCAGGAGCATTCAGAGGCAAAAGGCAATCTTGCATCACCCAAAATGTATTTTTCTTTTAAGAATGTATTTTTCTTTTAAGTACTGAAACTGTCGCGATATCGCGATGCTTTTTGAAGAAGGGCACCAGCGGGCCAAAATGTCACGATATCGCGACATTTTTGAAAAAGCGCGATCGGGACGCCAAACTATCTCTAAATCGTGACATTTCTCAAGCAGCTCAGCCGAGATGCCAAACTGTCGTGAAATCGTGAAATTTCTCAAGCAGCGCAGTCGGGACACCAAACTGTCATGAAATCATGACATTTCTCAAGCAGCGCAGTCGGGACGCCAAACTGTCGTGAAATCGCAACATTTCTCAAGCAACGTGGGCTGGACGCAAAATGGTCGCGAAATCGCGACATTTTCGTGGCGGAGAGGTCAAGCCGCCAAATGGTCATGAAATCGCGACACTTCCGAAAGCAGGATTTGAAAGCACAGGAACATCTTTGGCAAAAAATGTTCTAAGGCACAAGAATGGTCGTGAAATCGTGACACCTTCGAAGGCAAGCTTAAGGGACGTCGCGAAATTGTGACACCTTCAAAAATCAAGTTTAAAAGACGTCGCGAAATCGCGACACTTCTGGGAGGCAAGACTTGGAAGCATAAAGACATCGCAACACCTTCGAAGGCAGAGATCAAAGATGTCACAAAATCATGACATATCCGAAGGAAAGGTCTCACAATGCAAAGATGTCGTGAAATCGCGACATATCCGGAGGCAATGTTCAACAATGCAAAGATGTCACAAAATCATGACATATCCAGAGGCAAGGTTCAACAATGCAAAGATGTCGTGAAATCGTGACGCTTTTGAGCCAAGACGTATGGAATGCAAAGATGTCACGAAATCGTGACATGTCACGGTTTCGCGGCCCAAGGGAGGAGACCGAGTAAGAAAGGCCTAGATGTCGTGATTTTGTGACATGTAGCAGAATCGTGGCCCCAAGGAGGAGAGAGAAGCCTAACGTCAAAACGTCACAATATCGCGACCAAAGAGGAGAGAGAAAGCCTTGGAGAAAATACATCATGATATCACGACAAGAACGCTCACGACATTGACCAGCCAATGATTGCAGAGACCAGTGTAAAGGGACACATGGCATGAAGTGACATGTGGCTTGAGAGTATGGAGCGATTACAGGGACACGTGGCATGAAATGACTAGAGACCAGGCGCATTCCTTTGAATGATGTTCTGAAGGCTTGACAGGCAGCCACAACGCACTCCGCCACCCCAGACCATGATAATATGGGGCATCTGGCAGAATATTGCAGGCAGCTACAGGGCATACATGCGGATGGTTAGAGGGAAGCCCGCACCCAATGTAATGATTAGGAGGAAGTTGGGGTGGTGATATAAAAAAGGAGGCATGCATTGTATGGGGGCTCTTGACCATTTAATGGAGAATTGCTATGTATTCAAAGGGGACTACTATCTTAATTAATGGCTAGAATTCCTCTCGTGTTTTTTTTATTGCTTTCGCATTCTTTTGCTATGTGTTTTTGTAGTCCGATATCAAGTGGTATCAGAGCAGGTTGGTTCTGAGAGTGCAAATCGATCGCCGAATAGAGAGGCAGTTTGCACTAGGACTGTGGTTGTGGGTTGCGAAGAAGAAGCAAGATTCCTCCGCGTAGAGATCATGGTGGTTTGAGGCACAGGCGAGCAAGAAGGGAGGAGGTCGATTTGAGAGCCCTGCAGAGGCAAGTTGAGGCCCTACAAGAGGAAATAAGAAGAGGAGTCAAGCCGAGAAGGGAAGAACCCAGCAAAGATGAAGTGTGGGAGGAAGAAGTTGCATCCGATGAGGAAGAGGCCTTGGATCCAGGAGAGGCTAGGTTGTATAGAGCTATCTCCCAGATCGGGAAGAAGCCAAAATTTGACGTCTCTACGTACTCTAGGAACCTCAACCCTGAGGAATTAATAGACTGGATTAATGACATGGAGGAGTATTTCGAATACGAAGAAATATCAGATCCAAATCAGATCAGGTTCGTGAAAACCAAGCTGAAAGGACATGCTAGCATCTGGTGGAAAGGAGTGCAGTTAGAAAGGAACCGAAGGGGAAAGGAAATGATCACCAGGTGGGATAGGATGGTGGAGAAACTAAAGAGGTAGTTCATCCCTACAGATTATGAGCTAGATTTGTTAAAGAAAATGCAGAGTCTTCGACAGGTTGGTAAGACTGTCAAGGAATATACTAAAGAGTTATTTCAAATCACAATCAGAACCAGCCATTCGGAGGCGAATAAGGAGAAGGTCGCACGTTACATTAATGGACTGTGAACCAGCATTCAAGAAGAGCTAGGGCTGGTTAGAATGAGCACAGTGGAGGATGCATATCAGTTTGCATTAAAAGTAGAGGAGAAGTTGAATAGAAGGTTTGATGGTAAGCAGAGAGGGAAGTACAGGGGTGGAAGAGCTAGTGGAAGAGGTAGTGGTGGAAGATATAAAGATTTTGGAAAAGCTGCTGAAGCTAGCAGTAGCCAAAAACAAAAATAAGTGAAGGAGGAGGATGACCAACGCCCACGCAATCAGAGCAACAAATACCCAAGAGGAAGAGGTAGGTCTGGGCGAGGGTTTGGAAGAGGTGTCTTTAGAGGAACCTGCTTCAACTACGGTGAAGAAGGACACAGGGCATATAACTGCCCGTAGCATCAAGAGAGGCCGAATCGAAGACCAGAGGGTCAGGCCCGAGCTGCTATAGTAGACGAATGTGTAGAGTCTGAGCATTCAGAGGAGGCAAAAAGAGGGGAAGCCATGATCATCAAAAGAGTCCTGTTAAATGAAGAAAAGAAGGGAGACCAAAGGAACAACCTGTTTCGGACAAGATACAAGTGTGCAGGCAAGGTATGTAACATCATCATAGATAATGGAAGCACTGATAATTTGGTTTCTAAGGAAATGGTTTCCAAGCTACAATTGGAAAGGAGAAAACACCAGCACCCTTATCGAATTGCATGGTTGCAAAAGGACCATCGGGTGCTGGTGAGTGAGAAATGTCTGGTGAAGTTCAACATTGGAACTTACCAAGATGAAGTGTTATGTGACATCTTGCCCATGGATGCATGTCACCTGCTGCTTGGGAGACCATGGCAGTTTGACCGAAGTGTTGTCCATGATGGTCGAGCCAACACATATTCTCTGTCAAAGAATGGATTTTGCCATAATTTAAAACCCCTGAAGGAGGCAGATGAGAAATTATGCAGCAGTGCATGAGTCTGTCTAGTTGATGGCAAAAAAATTTTGGAAGGCCTGAAGCCGGATCATTTGTGCTATGCTATAATCCCCAGGGTTAAGGAAGAAGGAAGCAAGGACATTCCAGTGGAAGTCATGGGACTGTTAGAGGAATTCCCTGATATCATTTCTGACAATGTCCCTGAAGGTTTACCGCCTGTTAGGAAGATCATTCACCATATAGATTTGGTGCCTGGGGCGAGTTTACCAAACAAGGTTGCACATCGAATGACGCCTATGGAAACTGAAGAGTTGAATCAACAAGTTGAAGATATGTTGAAGAAAGGCCTGATTAGGGAGAGTCTTAGTCCATGTGCTATACCAGAAGTACTAGCACCCAAGAAGGATGGAGAATTGAGGATGTGCACTGATTCAAGAGCAATCAACAAGATCACCATTAAATACAGATTCCCACTACCAAGGATGGATGATATCATGGACTGCTTGAGTGGAGCTGAGTACTTAACAAAAATTGATTTGAAAAGTGGATACCATCAGATCCGCATTAGATAAGGGGATGAGTGGAAGACAACCTTTAAAACCAGAGAGGGACTGTATGAGTGGTTGGTTATGCCATTTGGACTAACCAATGCACCTAGTACCTTTATGAGATTGATGAATGAAGTCCTGAAAGAATTTTTGGGAAGATTTGTGATTGTTTACTTGGATGATATACTGATTTTCAACAAGACCTTAGAGGAACACCTGGTGCACATCAGAAAGGTGTTTGAGAAACTGTGGGAAGAGCAGTTACTGATCAATCCGAAGAAGTGCAACTTCGTGAAGAAGGAGCTGGTATACCTGGGCTTTGTTATATCAGCTAACGGTCTCAAAATGGATCCCGAAAAGGTGAAGGCTATCCTAGAATGGCCTGTCCCAAGAAGTGTGACCGAGGTTAGATCATTTCATGGTCTGGCCAGTTTCTATAGAAAATTTATTAGAAACTTCAGCAGTGTTTGTGCATCTATGACAGAGATAATGAATGGGAACAGGAATTTCAGTGGACAGTTGGAGCAGACAAAAGCTTTGATATGCTGAAGAAGAAGGTCACTGAGAAACCTATATTAGCACTTCTAGATTTCAATAAGGTGTTTTAGGTGGACTGCGATGCGAGTGGCAATGCGATAGGAGCAGTATTGAGCCAAGAGGGTAGGCCTGTTGCATATTTCAGCGAGAAGCTCAATGATGCCAGGTGAAAGTATTCGATATATGATCAAGAGTTCTACGCCATAGTGAAAGTGCTCAAGAAATGGAGGCACTATATGTTGCCGAAAGAGTTTGTTCTCTATACTGACCATCAAGCGTTGTAGTATATTAACAGCCAGGGAAAGTTGAATCAGAGGCACCTGAAATGGGTAGAATTCCTATAGAGCTATACCTTTGTGCTGAAGCATCGGAGTGGAAGATCCAATAGGGTTGCAGATGCATTGAGTAGGAGACAATATCTGATGACAGAACTAAGAGTGGAGGTTGTAGGGTTTGCTGAGCTCAAGAACTTATACCCTGCAGACCCCGATTTTGTAGAAGCTTGGAAAGCCTGCACTGCACCTGTTACGTTGGACAGAAGTAAGTGGTTGGATTACCTGGTTCAAGAGGGGATGTTGTTCAGAGGGAACCAATTGTGCATTCCAAGGAGCTCAATGAGAGAGAACCTCACTAAAGAAAAGCATAGTGGGGTTTAAGTGGACACTTTGGTCATGACAAGACCATCTCACTGGTTAGTGAAAACTACTACTAGCTGCAATTGCAACAGGATGTGGCAAAATTTGTGCAGACTTGTAGGATATGCTAGATGGCAAAAGGTGTGAGGCAACCTACTGGTTTGTATCAACCGCTACCTATACCTGAAAGACCGTGGGAAGATATTAGTATGGATTTTGTGCTTGGTTTACCCAGAACGCAGAGGGGACATGATTCCATATTTGTGGTAGTGGATAGATTTTTGAAAATGGCACACTTTATCCCATGCCAGAAGACTAGCGATGTGGTCCATGTAGCTGGTTTGTTATTTAAGGAAGTGGTACGCCTGCATGGGCTGCCAAGAAGCATTGTGTCAGACAGAGATACCAAGTTTGTAGGTTATTTCTAGAAGACCCTCTGGAAGAAACTGAAGACGGAGTTAAAGTTCAGTTCTGCTTACCACCCACAAATAGATGGCCAAATAGAGGTGGTTAATCATAGTTTGGGCAACCTACTGCGATGATTGGTAGGGGACAAGCCCAAGGGATGGGATCTGGTGCTATCGCAAGCTGAGTTTGCATATAATAGCTCAGTCAATCAGAGTACCAATAAGTCACCCTTCCAGATTATCTATGGAAGCAGCCCGAGAAACGCTTCAGAATTAAGAAGGCTAGATACAAGGGAGAAATGCAGTGTTGAGGTAGAAGACTTTGCTGAACACTTGAAAGGAGTGCATGAAGAAGTGACAAAACACATTGCCAAGATGAATGCTCGGTAAAAGGCAAGGGCAGATCACAAACGCAGAGTTAAAGAGTTCCAAGTAGGAGATTTTGTCATGGTCCATCTGCGAAAAGAGTAGTTTCCTGCCAAGACCTATAACAAACTAAAAATGAAGAATTTTGGGCTGTGCAAAATCATTGGCAAATGGGACTCGGGAAATGCCTACAAGGTGGAGTTACCTCACGAGCTCAACATCTCCCTCGTGTTCAACATCTTAGATCTGGTCGAATATCATGAAGGAGAAAGCAATGAGATGCCAAGTTCGGATTTGTGGAGCATTTCGACAGTCGTCCCAGTTGCAGACGAGATAGAAGAAGTTCTTGATACCCGTGAGGGTCGAAGTACCTGGAACAGGAGTTACTCTAAGTATTTGGTCAAATGGAAGGGCAGGCCCATAGAAGATGCAACCTGCTTGTCTAAGGCAGAGGTTGATCGATTGGGTCTACCTTGGAATGGTCAGAAGTGAGGTCACTTCTCAAACTCATCCTGGGTGTCTGATGCAGGAGCATCCGGAGGCAAAAGGCAATCTTGCATCACCCAAAATGTATTTTTCTTTTAAGAATGTATTTTTCTTTTAAGTACTGAAATTGTCGTGATATCGCGACGCTTTTTGAAGAAGGGCACCAGCGGGCCAAAATGTTGTGATATCGCGATGTTTTTGAAAAAGCGCGGTCGGGACGCCAAACTGTCATGAAATCGTGACATTTCTCAAGCAGCTTAGCCGAGATGCCAAACTATCATGAAATCGTGACATTTCTCAAGCAGCGCAGTCAGGACGCCAAACTGTCGTGAAATCATGACATTTCTCAAGCAGCGCAGTCGGGACGCCAAACTATCACAAAATCGTGACATTTCTCAAGCAGCGCATTCGGGATGCCAAACTGTCGCAAAATCATGACATTTCTGTAGCAACGTGGGTTGGACTCAAAATGGTCACGAAATCACAACATTTTTGGGGTGGAGAGGTCAAGGCGCCAAATGGTCATGAAATCACGATAATTCCAGAAGCAGGATTTGAAAGCACAGGAACATCTTTGGCAAAAAAGGTTCTAAGGCACAAGAATGGTCGCAAAATCGCGACACCTTCGAAGTCAAGCTTAAGGGACGTCGCGAAATCGTGACACCTTCAAAGATCAAGTTTAAAAGACATCGTGAAATCGTGACACTTCTGGGAGGCAAGACTTGGAAGCATAAAGACATCGCAACACCTTCGAAGGCAGAGCTCAAAGATGTCACGAAATCACGACATATCCAGAGGAAAGGTCTCACAATGCAAAGATGTCACGAAATCGTGACATCCGGAGGCAAGGTTCAATAATGCAAAGATGTCATGAAATCGTGACATATCCGGAGGCAAGGTTCAACAATGCAAAGATGTCACGAAATCACGACGCTTCCGAGCCAAGACGTACGAAATGCAATGATGTCACGAAATCGTGACATGTCACGATTTTGCGGCCCAAGGGAGGAGAGCGAGTAAGAAAGGCCTAGACGTCGCGATTTCATGATGTGTAGTAGAATCGCGGCCCCAAGGAGGAGAGAGAATCCTAACGTCAAAATGTCACGATATCACGACCAAAGAGGAGAGAGAAAACCTTGGAGCAAATACGTCGCGATATCATGACGAGAACGCTCATGACGTTGACCAGTCGACGATTATAGAGACTAGTGTAAAGGGAAACGTGGCGTGAAGTGACAGGTGGCTCGAGAGTATGGAGCGATTACAGGGACATGTGGCATCAAATGACTAGCGACCAGGCGCATTCCTTTGAATGATGTTCTAAAGGCTTGACAGGTGGCCACAACGCACTCCGCCACCCCAGACCATGATAATACGGGGCATCTGGTAGAATATTGCAGGCGGTTGTAGGGCATACATGCGGATGGTTAGAGGGAAGCCCGCACCCAATGTAATGATTGGGAGGAAGTTGGGGTGGTGATATAAAAAAGGAGGCATGCATTGTATGGGGGATCTTGGCCATTTAATGGAGAATTGCTATGTGTTCAAAGGGGACCTCTATCTTAATTAATGGCTGGAATTCCTCCCATGTTTTTTTGATTTCTTTCGCATTCTTTTGCTGTGTGTTGTTGTAGTCCGATATCAAGAAAACACAAAAGTAAGGACAAAAGAGCAACTCTTATGCTCTTTCTCACCTCCAAGCAGTGTTGGAGAAAAGTATATTGCCTAGAATCATTGCTTGTACGACTGCACAAGTTGCATGGAAATATTTGAGTGATGGATTATAGGGTAGTAATCAAGTGAAGCAAGTGAGGCTTCAAACACTAAAAAGAGATTTTGAAAATCTTAGAATGAAAGATGATGAAAAAGTCGATGATTATTGTGTTAGAGTAAAAGCAATTGTTGATAAAATGGTTACACTTGGTGAGGAAATAAATCCTAAGACAATTGTAACAAAAATGTTTTGAAAACTTACATAGAGATGGAATCATATTGCCATAATTATAGAATAATCCAAAGATCTTTCCACTTTAACATTCGATGCATTAATCGGATTGTTAATGTCATATAAAGAGATATTTTGGGAATCTTCTTCAACCAGCTATGAAGGTGATGATAAGGCCTTCACTTCCAATGAAAACAATGGAGGAGGACGTGGAAGAGGTCAAGGCAAAGGACAACAAAGAGATAGAGGCAGATGCAACTATAGAGGAGGCAACCAAAATAGAGTAGGCAACCAGAACAGAGGAGGCAACTCTAATAGAGGAGGTAACTCATATAGAGGAGGCAATCAACATAGAGGTGGAAATCAAAATCCAGGAGAAAATCTAGGACAAAGTGGAAATCAAGTGTGAGGAAGTGACAAATCTGAAATAGCTTGTTTCAACTATGGCAAGCTAGGTCACTTTGCTCACGACTGCTGGTTAAAATCTTCACAAGGCAACAATAGTCAATATGGAAATTATGGAGAAGAAGATGATACCTCTAATATTTTTCTTTCATATGGACAATCAAAACATAATCTAAATGACACGTGGATTTTGGATACTGGTTTCTCAAATCATATTAGTGGCAAAGAAAATTTATTTGCAACTCTAGATTCCACTTATAAATCCTAAATCAAATTAGGGGATGATAAAGCATTGCAAGTAGAGGGAATTGGAGCCATGGAGGTTCCAACCAAATAAGGACTAAAAAAAGTGAATGACATCTATTACACTCCAAAGCTCCAACAAAATCTATTAAGCATTGCGTAAATTATGGAGAACAATTACAAACTTGTATTTGATGAAGGAAACTGTATCATTTTTGATAAAACCAATTTTAATCGTGTCATCACATAGGTCCCCATGACCAAGAATCAATTATTCCCTCTCAAATTTAGTGAGCCAGGAGGAGCTCACCTTGTAAATTTAGCTATAATAAATCCAAGTGTGCTTTGGCACTTGCGATATGGTCACCTTAATTCTGCTAGCTTGAAACTACTCACTTCTCAAGCTATGGTGATAGGACTTCCCAAAATCAATGAACAGAAGGAGGTCTGTGAAGGATGTCCTTTGGGAAAGCACTCAAGGTCGAAGTTTTGGAAAGGACAAGTGTGGAGAGCCAACTATCCACTTCAGTTAGTGCATTAGAACATCTGTGATCCAATGCAAATATAGAGTCTTGAATTCTCTAGAATGTGCTAGATTTATTTTTTGAAACATAAAGATGAAGCTTTTGATTGCTTCATAGATTTCAAAAACAATGTAGAGAATCAAAGTGGGAATTATGTAAAATATCTTAGGATAGATCGAGGAGGTGAGTACTCCTCAAAAGCATTCTTGAAATATTTTAATCAAGTGGGATAGAAAGGCAATTCACCACTACCTATATCCCATAATAGAATGGTGTGGTAGAGAGAAAGAACTACACCATAGTTGATATAGAAAGAATGATGCTTCAAACTAAGCATCTAACTAATATGTACTAGGCTGATGCTGTAAGAACCAGTGTATACATTCTAAATAGAATTCCAACTTCTAGTTTAGATGGTGTCACTCCCTATGAGGGGTGGTACACAAAGAAACCAAATGTAAATCACTTCAAAATTTTTGGTTCTTTAGCATATGCACACATTCTTTATGAGAAAAGTAAGAAGCTTGATCCCAAAATTCAAACTTGTATATTTGTAGGGTATTGTGATTTTACAAAAGCATATAGACTGTACAACCCCAAGACTCATAAAATTGTACTCTCCAGGGATGTAATTTTTGATGAAGGGGGTGTATGGGATCATCAAAGAATTTTAGTTGATGATGAGTCCCAAAATGTAAGTTTTTCATAGGTACAAAAAGTGTCTCCCAAGAAAAACAAATGCACACCACTCCCTCCAAGCCCATACAGGAGTACTACATAAAGTACTTCAACCACCACTCCAATTCCTTCTCCATAGAGATAAGTAAGTTCTTCATCGATGGACATTGATAGAGACTCTCCATCAAGAGGCAAAAGAACATTACAACATCATCCATATTTTCAAATGTTGGATCAGAATTTCCAGAGAAGATTCACTAGAAGCCAAGCTAGTGAAATAAATACAGTTTTACAACAACTTGAAAATTTGCAATTGTATGGGGATGATGACTCCCATGATCCTATGGGATATGTAGTCAATTATGCTTTATTGGCTAATTATCAACTAGAACCAACTATATATGAGAAGGCTTGTACTCAAAATGTATGGCAAGAAGCCATGAAAGAAGAAATAACCTCTATAAAAAATAATGATACATGGGAGCTAGTAAAGATACCCAAAGGAAAAAAATGTGTTGGATGTAAATGGGTCTACAAGACCAAATACAATGTTGATGGAAGCATTGAGAGGCGTAAGGCGAGACTAGTATCAAAAGGTTTTACTCATAAATTTAGCATTGACTATGAGGAAACATTTTCTCCAGTTGCACGACAAGAGACAATCAAATATGTTCTTTCCTTAGTAGCCCATAAAGGATGGAATGTTCAACACATGGATGTGAAAAGTGTTTTTCTGAACGGATACTTGACAGAGGAGGTTTACATTCAAAAACATCAAGTCTTTCAAGAACAGGGAAAGGAGAACCTTGTTTATAAATTAAAAAAAATACTTTATGGCCTCAAGCAAGCACCAAGAGTTTGGTACTTATGCATTTATGGCTATTTCAGCAAGTACGGATTCACAAGAAGTAAAAGTGAACCAAATTTGTACTACCTAAAGCATGGAGTATGCATTCTCATAGTTTGTTTGTATGTGGATGATCTAATATTTATGGGTAGCAACACTAAAATGAATATGGAGTTCAAAAACTCCATGATGAAGTAGTTTGAGATGAAAGATCTTGGTCTAATGTGATACTTCCTAGGCATGGAAGTGCATAAATAAAAAAAAGGGATCTTAATATGTCAACACAATTATGCTCGAGACATGATAAAAAATTTTCCATGGAGCAGTGCAAATCAGTTGCAACTCCAACTGGACATGGGATCCAATTGAGGAAGGACGACGAAGCATCAAAGGTTGACATGACCACTTACAGAAGCATAGTTGGGAGTCTGATGTTTCTCACCAACACAAGGCCCGATATTCAATATGTTGTTTCTCTAGTTTCAAGGTTTATGGAATGTCCATCTGAGCTGCATCTACAAGCAACTAAAAGAAGCTTAAGATATGTAAAAGGTACATTGAATTTTGGAATCCATTACCAAAAAAGTAATTGTATAAAATTAGTTGGCTTCAATGACAGTGATTGGGGTAGCAATATAGATGATAGGAAATCTACATTAGGAAATTATTTTACTCTAGGTTTAGGACTAATTACATGGAGTTCCAAGAAATAAACTATTGTAGCATTGTCATATATTGAGGTTGAGTATATAGCCATCACACATGCTAGTACTCAAGCCCTATGGTTGAGAAAAGTCCTTGAAGAGATTGGAGAAATTCAAAGTGGTCCAACTCGACTGTATTGTGATAATATAAGTTCCATTCAATTGGCATACAATCCAATCCACCATAGCAGATCAAATATTTTTGATATGAAGTATCACTTCATTCAGGACATGGTGGAACAGTAGATAGTTGAGCTTCAATATTGCAACACTTTGGATAACATTGCAGACTTCTTCACCAAAGGTATAGCTAAAGCTCAATATATAAATCTGAGATACTGTATAGTCAGTCATCTCAACTTTAAGGGGGATAATGTTGGAAGTTAAAGCGGTAAAAGGTAAAAATGTGTTTGACAACGGTAAGCTTTGGACCTTACCATTTCACCTCCTTGGACGATAGATGATTGGGTAGATTAGATGGCTTGGACAAAATATGACTGGGCAAATTGGATGCATGGACAGTAAGGAGTTCGACTCCTATTTCCTTTCCTCTTGTCCTCCCTATTTTTATTCTTCCCTATCTATTCCCTAAGTTTTCTAAGGTAGTTAATTCTCCTATTATTAATGCATTGTAAACACTACATTTTTACAAATTAATAATACTTTACATTTTTCTATTGCTCCACTTAACTACCGTATCAAAATTTTAGAGTGAACTGCCAAGTGTATTATCACCCTTAGTGAATTTAATCTAGAATTAATTAGCCAAAATTATGCAAAGGATAAGTTATTACTGATTAGTTAGCTACGATACTTCCAAAAACTACTTTTTCTATAGTTGTAGATTTTCCCAATGAATCAATATTTACCTTAGAGGCTATTCAACCTTATTTATAGATCCTATACTTCAAAGTTGCTCAATGTGTCAAAGGAGAAAGTGTATTAATCATCTTGGTCACACCTCAAAAGTAATTAATATCTCTCTCTTGTAAGATTCAATTTTCTTGTACCAACAACACTATTGAATATGAGGACCCTATCCTAGGACTTCATGTAACCTTAGATTTATAAGTGAAGTGCCTATCTATATTTGAATATTCTCAACTTGTGGTCAATCAAGTGAATAGATTTTACCAAGACAAGCATGAGAAACTCAATGATTACAAAGATATTTTTGCAAAGCTAATATCCACCTTTGAGAAGGTCACTATCAACACTATGTCATGATCTAGAAACCACCATGTTGATGTCATGGCTATAGCTTATGTATCTTATTACCTTAGATATATATTACAAATAAGCCATGATCATAATTTTATATGTCAAGAATATAATAACACTTGAATATGGTTGTAGACATCAAAATCTAGTCACTTGTTGTCCATTCAAGTTTTCTCACCATTTCCACCCATTATTTACATATATTTATATATAATTGTTTAATATATATTTAAATATTAATATTTTATATTATATTTATATATATATTTAATAAATATGTATATATATGTAAATAAATCCTAGCCATCCATATTGTTCTAATCCTGGCCATCCATTTGCCTTGATCCATGCCACTTGCCCAACCTTAATCTCCACCCTCTGTTATGTTTTAATATTGACCACATGATTAGTGTCATTGAAACCCTAACATACCTTAGGGAAGATTATAAATATGAGTCATTTTGATGTCTCAACCTGGTGTAGATCATGTTACACAAGCAACACCAAACAAATGATACACAGGTATTTTTCCTTTGAAAATTTCAGAGAATCAAACCTTTCATTACTTTCATGCCAAAAATAAGGATACAAGAGAAAAGGCCCCTTTAAAATTTTGAAAATTCCCTCAAATACCCTATTTTCCCTTTTTCCCACCTAAAACCATTAAAATTCAAATTTGAATTTTGGGGGAAACTTGTCGAGGTCATAACTTCGCACTCGCTGACCCGATTGACTATTACAACATGTTTTTGGAAACGACATGAAATGATCTAAGCGGGGAGGACCTTGGCTCTTGGATCTTCATGCCAAGGCTTGTGTCTAGCCAAAAATACTCAAATTCAACCTCTAAGACCTTCAAAAATCTCCTGCAAGTTAAACTAGTTTTACTAGTTTTACAAAATTAAACAATTACAATTTTTTTTTGGGTGATGCAAGATCACTCTTACACCACTGGATGCTCCTGCATCAGACACCCAAGGTAATTTTGATAAGTGACCTTCACTTCTCTATTTTTGGAAGAAAACCAAGGCATTCAACCTCAGCCTTCGACAACCAAGATGAATCTTCAACAGGTCTGCATTTCCACTTAACTAGATATTCTACATACTGCCTGTTTCTGGTCCTTTTGTCGATGTGTGTATCCAATATATCTTCTATCTCTTCCATATTTGGAGTAGATGCTTGAATATTCCATAATTTTGCTACTGGTCCCTCACCATTGTCTCCTTCATGGTATTCTACCAAATCTAAAATGTTAAAAATAGGTGATATGTTAAGCCCACTTGGCAATTCAACTTCATATGCATTGCCTGAATCTTGTTTTTCTATGATTTTGCATGGTCCAAACTTCTTCATCTTCATCTTGTTATAGGTTTTAGTAGGAAACCTTTCTTTTCTCAGATGGATAATAACTTCATCTCCCACTTCAAATTCCTTAAACAATCGCTTCTAGTCTGCCCTTGTCTTATATTGAGTATTCATCTTTGTAATATGCTTCTTCACTTCTTCATTCAAGCTCTTCAGATGCTCTACAAATTCCTCAGCCTTAGCACTGCACTTTTCCCCTGTATCCATCTTCCTCAACTCAGAAGATTTTCTTGGACTGCTCCCATATATTATCTGGAATGGAGATTTGTTAGTACTCCTATTAACAGAATTGTATGCAAATTCCACCTATGGCAAAACCAAATCCCATCCTTTGGGTTTATCTCCTATCAAGCATCTCAATAGATTACCCAAACTTCTATTCACTACCTCTATTTGTACATCAGTCTGTGGGTGGTATGCAGAACTGAATTTCAAATCTATCTTCAATTTCTTCCACAAGGTTCTCCAAAAATACCCAACAAACTTGGTATCTTTGTCAGAAACTATAATCTTTGGTAGACCATGAAGTCGTACCACCTCTTTGAAAAATAAATCTGTAACATGAACTACATCATTAGTTTTTTGGTAGGGAATAAAATGTTCCATATTTGAAAACCTATCAACCACCACAAATATGGAGTCATTTCCCCTTTATGTCCTTGGTATGCCAAGAAAAAAATCCATGTTGATGTCCTCCCATGGTCTCTCTGGTACAGGTAATGGCTGATATAATCCAGTGTTCTATCTCACACCCTTCGCCATCTGGCATTCTTTGCAACTTTGCACAAATCTCTTCACATCTTGTTGCAACTGTGGCTAATAGTAGTTCTCATTAAAAAGGGCAATGGTCTTATCATGATCAAAGTGTCCAGCCAACCCTCCACTGTGTTTCTCCTTGACTATATTCTCCCTCATTGAACTCCTTGGAATGCATAATTGATTTCCTCTAAAAAACATTCCATATTGAATCAAAAAATCCAACCACTTAGTCCTATTCAAAGTAAAAGGTGCCAATAAAGCCCTCCAAGCCTCTACAAAATTAGTATCTTTAGGGTACAAACCCTTAAGTTCGTCAAACCCTACAACTTCCACCTTAATTTCTATCAAAAAACACTACCTTCTATTTAAGGCATCTGCAAATCTGTTTGACTTTCTACTCCTGTGCTTCAACACAAAGGTATAACTCTATAGAAACTCAACCCACTTCAAGTGCCTCTGATTTAGCTTCCCTTTGCTATTAATATATTATAAAGCCTGATGATCAGTATATAGAACAAACTCTTTTGGAAAAAAATAATGCCTCCACTTCTTTAGAGCCTGAACTATAGCATAAAACTCTTGATCATAAATTGAATACTTCTTCCTAGCATCATTGAGTTTCTCACTAAAATAAGCAACGAGTTTACCTTCTTGACTCAATACAGCTCCTATGGCACTACCACTAGCATTACAATCTACCTGAAATACCTTATTAAAATTTGGAAGTGCCAAAATAGGTTGCTCTATGACCTTCTTCTTCAACATATCAAAGCTCTTATATGCTCCTAAGGTCCACTTAAATTCTTTCTTAGCCCTTCTCATTATTTCTGTAAGGGGTGCACAAATACTGCTAAATTTCTAATGATTTTTTTGTAAAAAATTGCTAGACCATGAAATTATCTTACCTCAACTATACTTCTTGGATTAGGCCATTCAATGATAGCCCTCACCTTTTCTAGGTCCATTTTTAGACATTCGATTGAGATGACAAATCCCAGATACACTAACTCCTTCACAAAACTACACTTCTTCAAATTAATCAAAAACTGATCCTCCCTTAGCTTCTCAAAACCCTTCTGATATGCATCAGGTGCTCTTCTAGTCTCCTTCTAAATATTAAAATGTCATCCAAATAGACAATGACAATTTTTTCTAAAAAATCCTTCAATACCTCATTCATCAGCCGCATGAATGTGCTTGGTGCATTGGTTAGCCCAAAAGGCATAACCAACCACTCATACAAACCCCCTATGGTCTTGAAGGATGTCTTCCACTCATCTCCTTCTCTAACACGAATATGATGGTACCCACTCTTTAGGTCAATCTTTGTGAAGTACTTGGCTCCACTCAAACAGTCCATAATGTCATCCATCCTTGGCAATGGAAATATGTATTTTATGGTGATCTTGTTAATATATCGAGAGTCTATACACATTCTCCACTCTCCATATTTCTTTGGTGCTAGTACTGTAGGTACTACACATGGACTCAAGATCTCCCGAATCAGACCTATTTTCAGCAACTCTTAGACTTGTCTGTTTAGCTCCTCAATTTCTATAGGAGTCATTCTATGGGCTGCCTTATTGGTTAAACTAGATCCTAGTACCAAATATATATGGTGAATGATCTTCCTCATTGGTGGTAAACCCTCAGGCACATTATCTGATATAATATCTGGAAATTCTTTTAACATACCTAAGACTTCTACTGGGGTATCTTTGCATTCTTCTTCCCTAACTCTAGGAATTAATGCATAACACATATGCTCATGCTTCAAACCATCCAAAAAAATTCTCCTTTCAACTAAAAATATTTTGGCACTACTACATACCTTTTTTTCCACCTCCTTTAGGGGCTTCATCTTATGGCACTCTCCATTCTTTGTCAAGGAGTAAGTGTTGGCACAACCATCATGCACTGCACACCGATCAAACTGCCATGGCCTTCCCAACAACAAATGACAAGCATCCATAAGTAGGATGTTACACAGGACCTCATCACGGTATTTCCAATATTAAATTTTACCAAGAATTTCTCATTGACCAAAGCCCTATGGTCCTTATGTAACCATGCAATCTGATATAGATGCGGGTGTTTATTCCTCTCTAATTACAATTTGGTAACCATTCCTTCTGAAAATAGGTTATCTATGCTACCATTGTCTGTGATAATATTACAAATCTTACCTGCACATTTACACCTTGTGTGAAATAAGCTCTTCCTCTAATCTGGGTCTCTCTCCTCATTCATCAAGGCTCTCCTTGTGATTAGCACTTCTCCTCTTTCTACTTCTTCAGAGTGCTCATATTCAGCACCTTCATCAACGATCGTAACTCAGGAATTATTTTTAGGCCTCTTATTTGTCCTCTCTTGGTGATGTGGACACTCGTATGCTCGATGTCATTCTTTGTCATAGTGGAAAAAATGTTCCACGAAATCCCCCTCTTCCAAACCTTCATACAGACCTTCCTCTTCCTCTCTGGTAACCATTATTCTGATAATGGGGGTGGTAAGCATTATCTCCCTTTTGGTCCTGACTACTGCTAGCTTCTCCATTTTTCTTATAATATTCATTTCATCCTCCATTTGTTCTTCCACAGTTCCTCCACCATGACCTCTTCTTCTTTGCTTGCACTCAAATCTTCTATTTAGCTTCTCTTCAACCCTTAGGGCAAACTAGTAAGCATACTCTATGGTGGTCATCTTGACCAAACTTAACTCCTCTTGAATACTTGCTCGTAACCCATTAATATAATGGGCTACCTTCTCCTTGTTGGCCTCTGAATGGCCCGTTCTGATTACAATTTTATAAAATTCCTTTGTGTATTCTTTTACAGACTTACTTGATTGCCTCAAACCTTGCATTTTCTTTAGTAGATCCAACTCGTAGTCACCTATAATGAACTGCCTCTTCAACTTCTTCAACATCCGCTCCCATTTTGTTATCCTTTCTTTTCTACTTTTATTTTTGTCTAGCTGCACTCGCTTCCACCATATGCTGGCATGACCCTTCAGCTTGGCCTTAGAAAACTTGACCCTATCAAGATCTTCAACCTCCTCATACTCAAAGTATTCTTCCAAATCATTGATCCAGTCAATTAGCTCTTATGGATAAATATTTCCAGAATATGTAGAAACCTCCATCTTCGGTCTCTTTTCAATATGAGATATGGCTCTGTATAACCTGGATTATGTAGGATCTACTGCCTCTTCTTCTTCCTCAAATTGGTCCTCTTCTTCTTCAACTTCATCTTCACTACCTTCTTCTCTCCTTGGCTCAAACCCTCTATGTAGCTCCTCTTGCAGAGCCTGAACTTGCCTCTGCAAAGCTATGAAATTTTCCTTTGGCACCGTATTTCTCCCACCACCATGGTTTCTTCATGGAGGCATTGTACTCACTTCTCTCACAAACCTTAACCATAGATCCTAGTGTAAAATGCCTCACATCCGACGATTTGTTTACACACTCAGGAACTCCTGCTTTGATACCACTTGATGTAGATCACGTTACACAAACAACACCAAACAAATGATACATAGGTATTTTTTCTTTGAACAAGTTAGAGAATCAAACCTTTCATTACTTTCATGCCAAAAATAAGGATACAAGAGAAAAGACCCCTTTACAATTTTGAAAATTCCCTCAAATACCCTGTTTTCCCTTTTTCCCACCTAAAACCATTAAAATTCAAATTTGAATTTTGGGGCAACTTGTCGAGGTCATAACTTCGCACTCATTGACCCGATTGACTATTACAACATGTTTTCGAAAATGGCATGAAACGAGCTAAGTGGGGTGAACCTTGGCTCTTTGCACCAAGGCTCACATATAGCCAAAAATCCTCAAATTTGACCTTTAAGACCTTCAAAAATATCCTGCAAGTTAAACTAGTTTTACTAGTTTTACAAAATTAAACAATTACAATTTTTTTCGGGTGATGCAAGATCACTCTTACATCACTGTATTCTCCTGCATCACAACCGCTAAGTATTTTCCTAATTCTTTGACCCTAAGCAGTCTTAAGCAATTCATGTCTTGAGTAATTCACTTCCTTACCATTCATCCTCGCTCACCATAACCTTTGCATCCATCATCCTCTATTTCTATTAGTTAGATCTTCTTCTACAATTTTTCCCTTAGTTTCTGAGTGCATTTGGGTGCTTCCCCTCTACCACAAATCACCTTTGGGTACCTTTCACCATTTATGAGCATCCAAGGGAACTTTCTGTTATTGTTGAGCACCCGTGGGCATCCCAGACCAGAGCTCTACAACCCTACTAGCCCTTGAGCAACGCTAGAGTATTGCTACACCAATTTCTTGCAAAAATTACATTAGATCAGAAAATGGTAGATATGTAAGGTAATTCCAAGTTATTTTTTTATATTCTATTGTGCTATTAGAATATTTTCACATTTTTTTATTGCATAGTTAGGGTTTTAGTCTTGATTTTTGAGTGTCTACACTATGGAGCCCTCATTTTTATTACTTATTCATTTTCTATTTTCTTGTGTGCAAATATAATAGCATTTCACTAGCATTGGACAACTATTTAAGTTAGAGTGGCTTGACATAGGATAAATCAGAATCCCCTCACTTTTTTTGGAAGAAGAGACGTATTTTGAGACTCCACCATCATAGTAGCTAGGGTTTCAAAGAACCCTAGCATTGTGTATATTTGTATAAAAGAATTCAAACATTCTTATTGTAATAATGGATTTTTGAGGCTCCCCCATTAATAACAAATCATTCATTGTGCAATATTATCTTTTTGAAATTAATTTATATCTTGTTATTTTGTGTTGCATTTATGTCCCTACAAATGGTGATCATAGTGGGATCCACTAAGGGTTTCTTTTTTTATTTGATTTGATAATTTATTTTCTTTTTTTTTGTATTATTTTACAAGAATTTTGAAGGTGTGAATCAAGTGTTTTTTTCGGTTAAGGTTTATGAGGACTTGCAAGAAGTTGTAGAAGGAGTGTGAATGCCTAATGGTTCTCAAGGGCCATCTAGAAATGTCCATGTGTATTTCAAAAAATATCCAAAGGCATTTTATAGAGAATTAGAGCATAAATGAGGTTTTTTTGTAAGTATAATGTTAAAACCCTAACTTTTATGTTTACGTATTCTAGCAATATTACATTTTTTTTATATTTCTAAGCTTAAAATAACATCACTAATTAATATGGAAAAAATAATTATACTATATTGCATCTTAAGTTTTAGATTAGTCATTGCATTCATCCACCCTTTCTATTTGAAGCTTCTGGTTTTCTATTGTATTCACAAATAAAAAAATTATTGCATTCTAATTTCATGTGAATTGAAAATTTGTATAATTAGTTTGCATTATAGGGTTAGATATTCTTATTTTTGTAGGTCTAAATAGAAACATTTTTTAGATACCAAAATTATCCCCGTACTTGGGTGATTTAATACGAAGGAGTAGACAAACCCCCCAGATGTCTACAGTGGGTTTTGAGTGGTCCACTTTATATCCTTTGGAGAAATTGGTATTCTGGGTAGTGTCTTCTGATTTAGACTATCGAAAGTAGTTATCTTTCTAACATTGTATGTACATAATAGAAAATTAGAAACTTTTAAAAAGAATAACACATTGCACGCTTCACATTAAACAGTAGTGGTTGGATTTCATCACCAACCATTGCTTGAGATCTTGTGATGGTGGATTTTGATGCGCAATATTTGCCCTCATTTATTTGTCAAAACCTAGGATTTGTATCTTTTACAAGGCAGGTTCTCTGTATGAGCCAATATTGTATTCCATATAATGCTAAGTACTTTTCTATATAAAATATCAAAATAAAATTATGTTCAACTTTTAGCAACAATTACCTACTACTGGAAATCAACTACAACCAAATTCTACTTTGAATAGTAAATATGAATCTACAAAATATAAATAAACTAAACAAACTTGGGTACTAAATTAAAATTGCACTACTACAAGAAGAGATGCAGTGACTAGTCCTTATTTAGTGGGCCCTAACAAAACGAGAGACTAGTGTACAAATATTCCTATGAAAATACCCTTATTCTAACTCACTCAATAAACATGATACATGAAAATAAAACACAGATGAAATGACTAATAAAATTTTATTGCTTTTGATAAAATGATAACTATATCATGATCATACCACAGTTTGTGACAAATGATTCCTTCTGCTCTAAATTCCACTTGTGAAGACGATTACAAAAACATAGCTTGGATTCCCTACTTTGGGATTTGAACTATTATTTTATAATGTTTAGATCCTTATTTAGTTACATAAAAACTAATATTATCTTCTTCAAATGGCAGATTGCCAAAATAAAACTATTGTAAAACAACAAACACCCTAAAAGTAAATCAACTAGACTTCACATAACGACTGGACTATTTATAGATCTATTTAATCATTCATATTTTAGCATAGATCAAATTCTATAGTTTACATTGTCTATTTTTCCAGGATTATATTAGGTTCTTAGCAGCTTCCTCGATTCAAGTGTATTGCCTCCGATTGTACTAGAAAAGGTATATGTAACTCCCATTTCAGTCATGGGTCTAGTCAAAGCATCCTAGAAATTAGGATATGATCTATTGGTTTGATGACTAACTAAATTTTGTAGTGCTATGTCCATAGTGCTGCTTTCGTAGTGCTGCTTTCATAGTGCTGATATGTTCACAAAGGAAGACATCCAAACATAACATATGGCATAGAAACTAACAATTCACACAATAAATCATCACAAATATCCATTTTCATACATTCATAGTAATTTAACTATAAGATGTTTATATAAATAAATTAACCCAAGTGTTCATCAAATTTCCACACTCACTCATAAAATATAGCAGTTTAGGTGCAAAATTAGGCAACATAAAAGTAAAATGTAACCTATATCATTACCTATCACTCCCCCCAACTGGAATGGGTACATTTCCCTATGCAACTAACTAACATCACTAATGGTCTTGGGTGTTGTAGCAGTAGTCTTCAAATCTTCATACCATTTTTTGATTATGGCTAGGTGTTCTTCAAACTTGCTCTTGATAAAGCCAAGGTGAATATTGCATTCAGTCTTTGCTATGCCCATGCAAGCACCAACATATTCCTTTAGTACCCATGCTTCTTTCTCCAAACATGTTAGAAGGATTGTTGTTGACTCTGTTGGTTTTCCTTAAACAAAAATTTCCTGCTAAATTTTCTCATCATTAAAATTGTTTTTTAACTTCTTCTGTGGTGGTTCTATTGTACTGGAAGTCACATTATTCCTATCTAAAATAGTGGTTTCCTTTTGTGTTTTTGTAATAGGGGTAGACCTCTTTGAAATCGAGGGTTTCTTCTTAGCATCAGATTTTATTTTAGTGGATGATTCCAAATCTGTTTCTTCTGACCTCTATTTTAGTGGATGCTCCTTGTCATAGTCATTTTATTCTTTGGCCTCTTTTGTAGTTTCAAATATATCTACAACATTACCTTCTAAATTGTCATCCTCTACTTCTTCCTTCAACTCAGCCTTAGATTTTGTTGCTCCTATAGAGGTAACCAAATCATCCCAAGTGACTTGGGGATTATTTCTAACATTGTTTAGAACTAAAATATTTATAAGGTCAGGATGTGCAATGGCTCCTATTTGTCCATTCCTCATCGTTATTGCCATTATCTTAATGGATTCCTTTAAAAAATAAGCCACATTCAAAATGCCATGTCATCCACTTGCGAGGCAAATACCCACCTCTTTTAAATGTGTCATAACATTATGATTTATATGGAAATTATCACTTGACTATATGACCACTAAGTTTATAAATAAGTACAATTTTATAGTAAAAATCCTCGCACAATTATAACTACAAAACAATTGATATATACAAGGACTACAAAACAAGGCATACAAACATAAATATTGTCTCCCCCCAACTAAAAAAATTCCATGTCCTCATGGAGATAAGGTAAAAGAAGGTTAAAAAAATAGAAAGGAGATGAACACTGTGAATTAAATTTTGCAAATAAAAAACAATCTTAAATGAAAATACAATGAAAGGAATAGAAGCAATACCTATGAAAGCTTGATTGAGTGAAGGTGCCAAAAAGTGTGCCAGGAAGAACATGGACCCAACAAAATCAATACCATGTAAAAGGTTCTACCAAGTTGAAGGAACTCCAAGAACTGATCGAGCCAAAGATATAATTTTGTTTTTCAAGTTACACTTTCTAGTAACTTGGTTTTAAAATGTGACTTGTCCAATAGCGTCAGTAAAACTGGTTTTCATGATTGGATTGATTTGAGCAAGGAGAGGAGCTAGTTGTCTATTTTTCATCTTGTCCTTGGTCCCATAATTCCAATTAAGGTTTTCATCATGGAAACTTATTCACATTTTTTTTATTGAATGCTGAAGAGATAAGTTCACAAACTGATAGTAGGTTGTAATTCCATAATAAATTGCAACTCTACCTCTACAAGCACCTGTTGAAGAAAATCAAATTTTGATAATGGTTGACGATAAACCTTCAAGTGATGGCCATTGACAAGCATTCCATGGGAGGATTCATCAATGGATTTTTGTTGAACAGTCCCATTTCCAAAGACATCACTGATTTTGTAAGGTCCCAACCATTGTGTGTAACTTTGATTTAAATATTTGGAACTTGGAATCATAGAGTAAGGCCCAATCCCCAACCTAAAATGTTTGAGGGGTAATGTGTTTGTCATGACAAATTTTTTGTTGATTTTGTATCAACTCAATTCGATTAATTGCATCAATTCAAAGTTCATCCAACTCATTCAACTGAGCAAGATGGGTTTATTGAGTAGTGTCAAGCTCAACCTCAACTTCTACAATAGTCCTCAATGTTTGTATCTCAAATTCAATTGGCATCACAACATTATTTCCATAAACCATTTCATATGGTGTGAGACCTATAGTAGTCTTCCATGTAGTATTATAGGCCCATACACCCTCCTTAATTCATTTACACCAATTTGCATGATGGCTAGCCACTATCTTAGAGATAATGTTCTCGATATCTCGATTTGTAACCTCCACCTGAACATTGGATTGGGGGTGGTACGATGAAGATTTTTGATGATGGAGTTGATATTGTTGAAAAAATACAACAATAACATCAGAGGTAAATTGTGATCCCTGATCAGTTACTATCTCACAAGGAGCACCAAATTTATGGAAAATGCTATCATACAATAAATCAACAACCTTTTCCTTCATAGCTTGTTGTAATGCTATCACTTCAATCCATTTGGTAACATAGTCTATGTAGACCAAAATGTACTCATGAAGTAGAATTGGAGGACTGCTGGGGCCAACAAAGTCTAAACCCCATTTTTCAAATGGTTCAAGCAAAATCGAAGGCTGAAGTAGCATCTCTGATGAGGTTGTAGGTTTATCCATGCGTTGGAATGGATCACAACGAGCAACAAACACACAAGAATCCTGATGCATTTATGGCCAATAATAGCTAGTTTTAAGGACTTTGTAAATGGTTTGTTTGGTAGCATTGTGTCCTCCATAGGGCTCATCATTGGCAACCCTAAAAATGTAATAAGTATTTATTTCCTGCACACATCTTCTAATAGCATGGTCAGGGCAACATTTAGACAACATACCATCTATCCACATATAAGGAGCACTATCATGAACCAATATTTTCCATTCAAATCATGAGAAGTGAGATGGCATTTATTTTGTAACAAAGAAGTTAGTAATATCTACATACTAGGATGTATAAAAAAAATGACAAATAAATGTTCATTTAGGAAAGTATCATGTACCTCTTCTAGTTTAGTAGGAGACTGTAAATGTGACACATGGTCTGCCACTATGTTATCCTTGCCCGATTGATTGACTATGGTGACATCAAACTCTTGTAACAACAATAACCATTGTACAATCCTACTATTGACAATTGCTTTATTCATCAAATATTGAATTACAGCATGGTCAGTATGAAAAATACTTTATAGCCAAGGATGTAATGCCAAAATTTGTTCATTGCATAAACAATCATAGGAAACTCTTTTTTTGTGACTGTATAATTTAGTTTAGCATGATTAAGGTTCTTACTAAAATAATACAGTGCATAATAATCCTTTCCTTTCACTTGTATTAAAACAATACCTATTGCTCTATCAGATGCACCCGTATTTATGTGGAATGGCAAGTTACAATGTGGTCCTTTAAGGATATGTGTGCTAGTAATTTTATCCTTCAAGTGTTGAAAATATTTGTCACACTCATTAGTCCATTAGAAATCATTATACATCGTTAACAAGTGAAAAAAAGGTGTTGCTATTTTGATGAAATCTTGAATAAATATCCTATAATATACGACATGCCCTAGAAAACTACGTACCTATGTTGGGGTCTTTTGTGGCTGTAGTGAATTGATAACTTCATTTTTTGCAGGATCAAATTGGGTAGAGATAAAATGACCTAAAACAATGCCAGAAGTCATCATAAAATAACACTTCTCATGACTAAGTGACAAATTGTGTTGTTGACATTGTTCAAGGACCTTTTTGAGAGTACCCATAGTTTCTTCAAAAGTCTTACCATATATGGTAAAATCATAAATATAAACTTCCAAGCCATCAATGCTAAGATCAGCGAAGATAGAAATAACAACTCGCTAAAAAGTAGCAGGGGCATTGCAAATCCCAAAAGGCAATACATGATATGCAAAAGTGCCCTAAGGACTTGTAAATTTAGTTTTTTCTTGATCCCCAGAAACTAATTTTATCTGTTTGTATCCACTAGATCCATAAAAAAAACAAAAATAATCTTGATCAACAAGAGTATCAAGGACTTGATCAATGAAATGCAAGGGAAAATGGTTTTTCTTAGTAGATTTATTGAGTTCCCTATAATCAATGCAAACATGCCATTTTCCATTCTTTTTGGGTACAATGACCAAGGGTGACACCCATTGGCTATCAAAAATGGGGTAAATAAACCCAAATTTCTACAGTTTCTCAATTTTCTCTTTTACAATAACCTTAAGATCTAGATTGACCCTTCGTTGAGGTTGCTTAACCAGGTGACTATCCTCTTTGAGGTTGCTAGTGTACAAATATTACTAACCCCTAACCAAAGGAGAGGCAAGTTATCTTTCTAAAATTGTATGTACATAATAAAAAATTAGAAAATTTTAAAAATAATCTCACATTGCACGCTTCACATTAAACAATAGTGGTTGGATTTCATCACCAACCATTGATTGAGATCTCATGATGGTGTCTTTTGATGTGCAACATTTACCATCATTTATTTGTCAAAACATGGGATTTGTATCTTTTAAAATGCGGGTTCTCTGTATGAGCCAATATTGTATTCCAGATAATGCTAAGTTTTTTTCTATATAAAATATCAAAATAAAATTAAGTTCAACTTTTAGCAACAATTACCTACTACTGGAAATCAACTACAACCAGCTTCTAATTTGAAAAGTAAATATGAATCTATAGAATATAAATAAACTAAACAAACTCGAGTACTAAATTAAAACTACACTACTACAAGAAGAGATGCAGTGACTAGTCCTTATTTAGTTGGCCCTAAACAAAGGAGAGGCTAGTGTATAAATATTCCTATGAAAATCCCCTTATTCTAACTACTCAATAAACATGATACATGAAAATAAAAAAAAAGATGAAATTAATATTGAAATTTTATTGCTTTTGATAAAATGATAACTACATCATGATCATACCATAGTTTGTGAAAAATGATTCCTTCTGCTCTAAATTTCACTTATGAAGATGATTACAAAAACATAGCATGGGTCGCCTACTTTGGGATGTAGACTATTATTTTATAATGTTCGGATCCTTATTCAGTTACATAAAAACTAACATAATATTCTTCAAATGGTATATTACAAAAAGCAAAATATTGTACAACAACAAACACCCTAAAAATAAATCAACTAGACTTCACATAGCGAATGGACTATTTTTAGATCTATTTCATCATTCATATTTTAGCATAGATCATATTCAACATTTTACATTGTCTATTTTGGTAGGATCATATCAGGTTCTTAGCATCTTCCTAGATTCAAGTGTATTGCCTCTAATTGTACTGTAAAAGGTATATGTAACTCTCATTTTAGTCATGGTTCTGGTCAAAGCACCCTAGAAATAAGGATATGATCAATTGGTTTGATGACTACTTGAATTTTGTAGTGCTACTTCCATAGTGTTGCTTTCATAGTGCTGCCAACATAGTGCTGACATGTTCACAAATACAGACATCCAAACACACCATAGGGCATATAAACTAATAATTCACACAATAAATTATCACAAATATCACTTTTCATCCATTCATAGTAATTCAAGTACAAGATGTTCATATAAGTAAATTAACCGAAGTGTTCATCAAATTTCCACACTCACTCACAAAATATAGCAGTTTGGAGGTTCAAAATAAGGTAATATAAAAGTAAAATGTAACCTATATCCTTAGCCTATCAGCTTTCATCTCCATCCCCCAATCTCTACCCTTAGACACCTTAGACCACCCCCAAGAAAACTTGTTGGATTTCATCACCAAAAAGAATCTCATTGCCTCATCCAAGCCATAGGATTCACCATAAAATTTAGATTAGCACATTGAAACATGCAAAATCTAAATCTAAAAAAAAATAATTCACATTAAAATGAGATAATCAATGAATTAGGCAAGATTTTTTTTTTTGTGAAAAACATCCAGAAGGAATATCACTTTTAGGTAAGACCCAAGGAGACATGGGTATATATTTTGCTAAAATTACCTAGGGCTCGTACCTGACCTACCACCTTTGACATACTCAAGGATCAAACCTGAAACAATAAAAAATAAGAACACACAAACACAAACACACAAGAAGAAAAACAAAAAAACTGCTCCTTGAATGTGTCCAAAATATAAAGCACAATCAAACACACACACAATAAGATAAAAAAAAAAAACACAATATGAACCACATATAAAAAACACAAGAACAACATAAAAAAATAAACATAACAAAAACAATAGAAAGATACAAGGACAACCAACAAAAAAAAAGAAATTAAAGAGCAACCAAAACCTTAAAAAATAATAAAATAAAATAAAACAAAAAAAACAACCAACAATAGACAATAAACAAAAACATAGAAAACACTCACACACCAATTAACACAAACATAAGAAACACAAGAACAAGAAAAATAAAAACATAAGAACAATAACAAAAAAATGCAAAAAAAATACAAAACAATAAATACACAATAGCAACAAAAACAATACAAAAATATAAAAACAAAACAAAACAAAAAATACACACACCTCAAAAAACTTTACTAGCCTAACTGAACACAAGAGAAGCAAAAATAAAGCAATAAGAAACTAGGTACCTCCAGAACTGAAGCCATCCAAAGAAATGATAGAGAGAAGAGCTTTATTTGTTTGTGAATCCCACCATCTAGGAGGATGGCCATAGAAAGTAAGATCACCTTTATCCAAATCCCAATTAGCTAAAGCATCATCACTCTTGTTCTGATCTTTGACCACATGATTGTAATCAAATTTCAAAAATCCCATATGGATTAACTGAATCTTATCAATATTTCTTTTTATTCTCCAATCAACTTTATGATTCATAGGAGTCTTCAAAATATTAATCATGAGTTGAGATTTGGAATCAACTAGCACCTTTTACCATCCAACCTTAGCAGCCTATTGAAGGCCTCTAAGGATACCATACCCCTCAGCAAGGTTATTGGAAAGAATACCCAAATTATCAGAAAAAGTAAAAACCACAGAGCCATCTGAAAGTCTACCAATTCCTTTCGCACTAGATTTTTGAGGGTTCCCTCTAGAGGCTCCATCGGTATTGAATTTTCTAAAATTCTTAGGAGGAGGTTGTCAGTTCCTTGTTCTACTCATATTGCAATTTCTCACATTCTCTTTAAGATGAATTTTCTTAGTGGAGTTAATCTTCAATCATTGCATCTCTTGATACCATCTTTGGTGGAAGTTTTGGGGGTGATTAAGCAGCTGTTGGACTGATTCAACTAAGTTGACAATGGTCTTTTGAAAAATATAGTGAATATACTTCCTATCATGATTAAAACTTTAATTGTTCATTTCATTCTAGATATTCCAAATAAGAATGGTAGAACCCATCCAAACTAACTACCTGATAAGATGATCGACACCCTCTTCATTAGGCCAATCCCTCCAAAGTTGTTCAAAGGTAAAAAATTTGGACCACTATAAGCCAAGTAAAGTGGCCATTCTTCTCCATAGCTCAGAGGCTAAAGTAAACTCAATAAAAATTTGACTTAGGGTTTCTACATTCTTTCCACACATTTCACATATAAAAGGGCCATGAAAACCATACTTCATAAGTTGCTCACTAGTAAGCACCCTGCGATGCAATAAAATCCAAGTAAAGAACCTCACCTTAGGCTAGAGCTTTTGAGCCCACAACTAAGAAAAGATGTCAAATTATTGGTTGGGATTATTATGGCATAAGGTCAAATAACCTTGAGCAACTGAAAATTCACCCTTAGTAGTGTTGTTCCATCCAAAACAATATTTTTCATAGGACCAAGAGAGAGATCTCATATGAATGATGCCTTGGATATCTTGTCTTTGCTTTTCTAGGATTTGAATAGGCCAGTCCTCAATAGGGATCCAATATCTACCAACCTTTACCAGTATGGTACTGATAGTAATTAGCCACATTTATCCAGTTAGTTCGATGAAGCTCCTTCATCCAGGGCCTCCAATTGGGAAATTGAGTTATCAAATGCTTGTGACCATCCCAAGAATCTATCCAAAAAATTTCCTGTTGACAATTATGAATGATCCAAAATAAATTTATCTTTATAAAATCCTCACCAGTATTAAGAACTGCTAAAATAGGAGAACATTTGGTAGGCAATTTATAGTGAACAAAGTCTTAAGTACTTTTGTTCTTAGCATATTTAGCATGAAGATTATTCATCCAAAGAGCATTGGGGTTATGCAACATCTTCCAATATAATATAGTAGCTAAATATTTGTTGTTATTAATAGAATACCATAATCCTAACTCCCCTTCATTATTAGGAAGACATAAAGTGTCCCATTTCACCAAGGCCCATTTTATTTTCTCCTTAGTACCACTCCAAAAAAATCAATGATTGATTTGATCTAGTTCTCAAAAAATAGCCTTTGGAATATTCAACACGGAAGAAACATAAATAGAAATAGCTTGAAGGATTGATTTTACCAAGGTGATTCTACCCCTAGAAGAAAGCCACCTGTTGGTCCACTTTCCAATTTTATTCTTGACTTTGTCCAAAAACAATTCTAATATTTTTTTATGCCTTTGAATATTGATGGGAATACCTAAATAAGTGATTGGAAGGGAGGTCTTATTATATCTTAATTTATCAAAGACCATGGATTCTTGTCTGGTAGAGCAGTGAAAGAAAATAACTTTAGATTTATTTTCATTGATCAATTGCCCAATAGCCTTAGAAATATAGCTAATGATTTTCCTATTATTAGAGGCTTACTTAACTGTAGCTTTACCTAAAAGAGTAGAGTCATCAACAAATTGAAGATGAGATATAGGTCTAGCTCCATGAGCAATGATAACTTCCTCAAGGGTTTTGTTTTCTCTTTTTAGTTATAGTCCTACCCAAGCATTCTATAAGAATGATGGATAAGTAAGGGGATAGCAGATCACCTTGCCTAATACCTCTGAAAGTTGGGTATGACTGAGAAGGCTTGCCATTAATAAGAACTAAGTAGGAAACTAAAGAGATACATACCATAATCCAATCCATCCAATGTTGAGAGAAACCAAATTGCCTCAAAACTTTGATAAGGAAGTGCCAATCCACTCTGTCATATGCTTTGGATAAGTTTAATTAAATGGACATGGAAGGAGATTTTTACATATCCATGGAATGGATAGCTTCTTGAGCAAGAACTATCTCATTGACTATTTGATGCCCTTCCACATAACCCCCTTGTTCAGGGGAAATAATATTATGCAAAAGAGGCTTCAACATTTCTGCCATGATCTTAGTAATGATTTTGAGAAGAACATTACATAAAGCAATAGGTATAAAATTTGAGATATGATCAACCTCTTGAGCTTTTGGAACAAGAGTAATATAAGTTTTATTGATAATATTAATTTTTTTTTGGCTTTCTTGGCTTCTTCCACCACATATAATAAATTAGCATGAAGGATATCCCAGAACTCTTGGTAAAACTCAATGGGAAAACCATCAGGACCTAGGGTTTTCCCTTTTTGTATTTTAAAAACAAATTGTTGAAGCTCATTGATAGTAACAGGAGTAGTAAAAATAGATTTCTCCTCAAAAGTGATAAGAGGAAGGATTGCTTTAAGAACATCTTGTTGAGAAGATGAGTCAAGAGGAAGGATTGCTTTAAGAACATCTTAGTCCCATACCTAGGATTACCTTCCTTCCACCATTGTTGCACACGAGGTCTAAAGGAACTATCTTTGAGCCACATTAATTGAAAACAAAAAGGAGAGAAACTTGCATTGGTTTTCCACATTTCCACCATGACTGGCTAGTGATCCGAACTAGCATTTTTAAGCATCTTCACTTTAGGAATGTGACCATGGATTAAGAAATTTTTAGAGAGTAAAAACCTATCCAATCTCTCCATTATACAAGCTAAGTATTGCCTTATATTAGACCAACTCATAAGACCATTATCTGGTTGGATGTCCACAAGATGTAGGTTTGCAATATATTCGTCCATGAGGTTAGTGCTTCTATAGAAATTTCTATTTCCCCATATTTTCTCATCTAGATAGAGGATGGTATTGAAATATCCTCTGATCAATATCCAAGCTTCAGGAAAATGAGAGATAATATCAGTTATATTCTTGCACTGTCTTATTTTTTCCTCTAAAGTAGTTGAATTATAAATAGTAATGTAGAGCATAATTTTGTTAGAATATCTACTTTGAATAGCTATAGCTAAAATATACCAACTACCAACCATATGATCAATAACTACCTCTTTTGGGTCCCAAAGACAAGAAATACGACCAGAAGTCCCTAGGAACTGAGGGAAACCATTTTTTTAGGTGGCAAAATTTTACTAGCAATAGAGTCCATATGCTCTATTGACATCTTCGTCTCTTGAAGGAAAACAAGATGTGGATGATTTATCTGAATAATTCTTCTAATTTAATTTTGTTTTGAAATACTCTCTTGAGTCCTCTAATATTCCAAGTGATGATATTCATTAATATCAGGGCTAAAAAAGTTGGAAAGGACATTAATCTTACCTTCCTCTACAAGATTTTTACCCTATTTTACCATATGATATTGATTGGTCTTGCGACCTACCTTTTGATTAGAATCCATCTTCAATTTTTTTTCCATGTTTATTGACTTACTCCAATTGAATCTAAGATGGCTTCTAACCTTGAAGAATGCTCGTATACAACCAAAGTGTTACTAGAGGGTTCAATAGAATCTATATTGGGACCTGTATTATTTGAAGTTTTGATATTTAAATGATTTTTTTTTCTTGTGTAATTTTTCTCCAGTTTTTGGTTGAAAACCTTTGATTTGTTGGTTTATATCTGAGTTTTTCCCTTCATATTTAAATTATGTTTCTAATATTTATATTTCTATTATTTCCTCTTCATCAATTAGAACATCATTCATGGAAAGGATTTCAAACGTATTAGAAGATGACTTTGATTGATCCTTCATAACTATTTTTTTTAGTGTTCTTCTTAGATATTTGGAAACATGCTGAGTTTATATCTTCTTTATTTTGATCAGGAATTGTATTTGGGAAAACACTAGTCAAATGACCATATTCATGATAAATTCTACAATGAAAAGGAATGTTCTCATAGTCCACTACTTGCTCCCAAGTGTCTTCCCCAAATTGTAATATGATATTTTTAGGTAAGGGTTTGTCAAAATCCATTAAAACACAAATTCAAGCATAAATATTATGTTCAAAATTTTGAGTATAATCATTAGTCATCATATAAGTTCCTAAAGAGTTTCTAATTGAAGAAAAAATAGTATGATTCCAAAGTTTAATAGGGAGGCCAAAGAGTCTAACCCACATGGGAGTTATGGAAGGCATCTCTTCTTTGGCTTTAGATTTTGTATGCCAGGGCTTTTGAAAAGCCATGCCCTTATAAAGAACCAGGGATGCCCTTGAATTTTTTTCTCTCTATCTTCATTATTAGCAAATAAAACAAGAAAATAATCATTTGGATAAATATATATTTGTAACTCACCTTTAGTTTTTCAGCTTTTTACAACCCAGACTTTGAAAGCAGATATGCTTAGACAAAAACCCATTAGCTAATTTAAGACATCTTGAATCCATTTTTTGGTATCAATATTAGGTATTCTTAGAGGTTTATGGGAAGACCTAATATTAATATTAGCATTGGATTTAGGCTATCCACCATGGAGGGCATCCCTAAAATTTATTTTTGGGGTTGAGTCTTCAAAATTCTTACCCTTGATAGGGGTTTCCATAGTAGATTTATTTTTTGGGTGCACCTTAGCACCAAAATCACTTGAGATATAAGTTATTTTTGATCAGCTGTTTGAAACTTATTTTGTGATCTTTATAATCCTTGCCCTAGATACTATGGAAAAGTATGATTTTCACTTTTATTTTGTGCAGCAAATTGGAAGCCATTGTCACTTAAGTTCATAGCATGATCTATTGAAAGACATTTCTAACCCATCTTGGATCCCCTGCATATCTTGCTAAAATATTGAGTAGAAACCACAAAAATGTTGGTCGCTAGGGCCCTAAGGCCTCGAAAACCAACCTCTAGAGCTATTTGCACTCAACCCAAATGAAACCCTCGCATAACCACTTGGCAAAAATCTTGTTCACACATAGGGGTGCACTAGGATCTGTGTTACTCCAAATGATCTAAAAATTGGTGGAGAGATTCTAGTGTTTTTCAGGCATTTCCCCTGAAAATTTTAGATCAATCCGAATTCAGATGAGTGAAATATGGTCGAAACAAATTCTACGATTTAGGCAGTCCTACGAGAAACGTCCGTCGATGTCAAAAGTACACTAAGACACATTTTTTAAACAAAATTAGCATTGATTGTTTATTTTTCTTGTGAAGTTTAAATTTTGTATTTTATTTTACTAAATAATATGTATTCTGGTTTATTGATTTTATGGTATTAACAAGAAAACAAAAAACAAAAGAAAGCATTAAATCAAAAAAACTTTCATGGAAAATTTATCCGCATTAAATCAAAAGAAAGCATTAAAAATTTAGTTTATATATTGCGGTTTATATATGATATTATTAAACTAAAAATTATAAACCTAAAATATTTTATAATGAAATTTATATTAAAAATTTAATTTGGACGTAAATGTTTACACGAATTATCATAACTTATTTTACATGTAAACATCAGTCCTATACTTTAATTTTAAAATAATTACAGATTTTAAAATCATTACAAATATATAAATATGTGTAAAAAATTATCATAACTCGTGCCACATATATACATCACTCCTATAATTTGATCCTAAAATAAATTAAAAAATTAAAATCATTTCAAACATATGACTTATATAAATAAATAATCAAAAGCGGGTCAGAGCTTTACCAAATAAAAAAACAAAAAAAATTAGTGGACTTTGCACGCCATCCTTTGGAATCTTGGAAAAAGAAAATTCGTCCACTTTGCATGGCGTCCTTTGGAATCTTGTAAAAAGAAAATTCGTCCACTTTGCATGGCGTCCTTTGGAATCTTGAAAAAATAAACACACCTTCCTTTGAAATCTTTCAGCAAATACTTTTGCGAGTAGGGTACCGCTACTATTTTTAGTAATTGATGGTGTAAAATTGACTTTAAATACCCTCCTTTAAAATCTTGGAAAAAAGAAAATTCATCGATGATGTAAAATTGACTTTAAATACCCTCCTTTAAAATCTTGGAAAAAATAAAATTCATCGATGGTGTAAAATTGACTTTAAATACCCTCCCTTTAAAATCTTGGAAAAAGAAAATTCATCACTTTGCATGCTGTCCTTTGAAAAATAAACACAAAGTAAAAAAGTTGGTTACCACTACTATTTAGTAATTGGTGGTATAAGATTAACTTTGTACACCTTCCTTTAAAATCTTTCAGCGTGGTGTAAGATTGACTTTGCAGACGGTCCTTTGAAATCTTTCAGCAAATGCTTTTGCCTTGATGTGCTGTGATAACAACAAAGGATGACCACAACTTACTTTATTTTGAAAATAAAGGCAATTTGAAGATAACCGCAACGTTTTTATCATAATTAAGAAAAAAAACAAAAACATAATTTATTAATTTTAAGATGCGATTAATTTTAAGATCTTTTATCGAATCACATTAACTTAATTTATTGAGCTGGGTGGCTATTTATGCCTGTGAAAAAGGGATGAGGCTCATCGTCAGAGAGCTCCCTCTAGCGCGTTTCCTCCACGAGAGGTATGCTTCCATTTTTCTCTTTTCCTCCACGAGAGGTATCCTTTCATTTTTCTCTTTTCTTCTCCTGTCTCGTTATCTTTTTCGCGATCAACATTAATATGTTTCAGAATTAAAAGAAAAGGAAAAAAAACTAGATTTGAGGCCGTCTAACTCTGGTTTAGTTTGGATGTTGCAGTTGCAGTCGCATTCGAAGCCAAGTTATTTAATCTAATAAGTATCACCTATGTGTTTGACACCAGCCTTCTCGTTGGTATTCTTTTATTTTCTGCAAATATTTTTTATTTACTTACATGGTGAATGTTTAAGGCTGCGGGACACTACAAAGTGGAAGGGCCGTGGGGCGGTCCCCAAGGAGGACAAGAATGGACAGATGGAACATTCTCTACTATCAGTCGCATCGTCGTAAGATATGGAGATATTGTTGATGCGATTCAGGTCCAATACTGGCTTGATGGTGCTACTATTGACGCACCTCGACATGGAGGTGCAAAGGGTAATGAAATAACGGTAACAACGTAACATTACCATGCTAAGTAGTTATAGAATCATTGTTGATTCAAGGAGCTTGCGTTTAATTTTATGCAACGGAATTCCAATTATAAAATATGTCACAGAAACTGCTTTTATTTGTTGGCAGATCATATTGGACCCCGATGAATACGTGACAAAAATAAAAGGAGAAGCCGGAAACTATTATGGCCGTGATGTGGTAAAATCTTTAACAATCATCACCAATAAAAAAACATATGGTCCCTTCGGTAAGGGAGGCGGAAAGTCTTTTGAATCTGGTGATGGTCGAAAGGTGGTTGGTTTCTATGGGCGATCGGGAGATTACTTGGATCGAATTGGAGTTTACACATACCACTTTTAGAAACATATCCTTGAAAACAAAACGAGTATGGCTATAGTCAGGCGTGTCTGTGTTATCTTTCCCTATGTAGTAAATAAAACAAGTATGGCTATGGCCATGTGTCTCTGTGATGTCTATATCTATAGCCATGTGTGTCTGTGTTATCTTTAGCTATGTCTATGTATGGTTATGGCCATGTGTGTCTTGTGTTATCTTCTGTGTTTTTCTCTCTGCAACATAGTATTTTTAGTTGAATATTTCTATATAAAAGTAGGTTCTATTTTGCGTGTTTTTCTTTCTGGTATATTTTTAACATTAAATTATTTTCTAGTTGTATTTTTAAAAACAATTATAAAAGATAAAAACTAAAACAGTTTTGAATATATATATTTTTAAATTATTATATAAATATTTTTATTTTTTTTAAGTAATTATATTGCACCATGATCATTTAATGATGTTGTACGCTTTTGTTTTTTAATCAACAAAACAAGTTATTTTTAGTGACATGTTTTTAATATTTTGTATTTAACATTTATTTATTTATTTATTTTTAAATTAACAATATTATAATATAAGATAAAAATTGAAATAATTTTTATTATATTTAAAAAAAAATGATTATATGAGATGTAAAAGACTTTTTTTAAGTGAATGTTAGTATTAACAACTATGTATAAGCTGGCACAATTATTTTGACAAAGATTAAAATTGCAATAGAAAATTAATGAAAGTATATTTTAATTGAGAAGGGTTCACAAATTATTAGCTATGTTATCCAAAAAATGGATGTGGGGAGGGGATTAGATAAAATTTAATATTATTGATGATGTTCTCTTGAAAAATATTAGTATATTTATATAGAGAAGAAAATTAAGTGACCCAAAATTTAGCCAATCACGGTGTTGATCGTTATCTTGGTGAAATCTTAGAAGGTGATTGATCAAGTGAGTTTTTATCACCAAATCAAAATGGTGTCAATAAGTTCATTATATAAACATAAATATATATATTTAAAAAATAAATAAAAATAATAATTGTGATAAAATTTAATGTTTTATATGATTTTATTAACCTAACAACAAATATAATATTTTAATATTTTGATGAGAGTGTGCACACTATAAGATCATATTATCTAACAAATATATTTAAAATAACTTAATAAAAGGATTGATATTAAAAGAGTATACCCAGTAATAATAATGGTAACTAATGAAACTTATTTTTGTAAAACTCACTAAACATTTGGGACTTTATATCAAATAATTTGAAAATATGCTATGTTAGGACCTTGATGAAAAATCAAGGCCCTACCATCCCTTTGTCAATTGGGCTTAGAATAATCATGGCTAGTATATTATTCTCTAACTCCCTTCAACTCGACATTATGAGTTAAAGTCTTTTCCATTACTTATTTCTTGTAATTATCAATTTTCTCCTTTTTAAGGTTTGAGATATCTTTTGAATCATGATAGTTGATATAAATATATATAAATATATATAAATATATATATAAATATATAAATAAATATATATATATATATATATATATATATATATATATATATATATATATATATATATATATATATTATTATGAATATTTTATAAAATTATTATTCATAATTTCTTTTTATTTTTAATAATAAGGATGACAATTTACGGTCTTTTTAGATGTGTTTCATGTATAACATTATATAGTATGCTTAATGTATTAGTGTATTGGTTACAAGATATTATTTTGATCCACTTTTCTTGATGATCATAGATTCAAATCTCATAAGTATTTACTCAAACTTGTGTACAAAGTGCCCATGCATTACATGCATCCTTATATCGTCATAATTATTTAAGATTGAACTTCCAATTCATATTATGAGAGCCACTAGTTTCTTAAAGAATAGCATGTGCCCATTGCTTGTTTGGTAAGGAATAAAAAATCTTGCTTTAGGTGGTGATGATGATGGGAGCCACTAGTTTCTTAAAGAATAACATGTGTGTATGGTTTCTTGTTGAATCATGTGTGAGGATATTGTATAAAAATAAACTTTTGTTTGATATATGAATTAATATGGTAATAGGTTGTTATCTAGGAAAACCTATACATACGCAATTGTTACTTTACTTTGAAATATAAGGCAATGGCTATAATGTTATTAATTCTATTTTATTTAATTTATGTATAAAATGGTTCACACTATTGTAAAGATAGCTCCATATTGAATATTAAGGAAATAATTATAAGTGTTAGAATTATGCGTATTGAAACCTCCAAGTGGTGAATGCATTTATGCTAAAGGTTAGTTATTGGCGAAGTGAAATGAAGAATGATAAATAATTACTTGGAGTGCACACGAGAAGTGGAAGCTCAACAACTTGGCATTATGCATGGAGGAAAATAAAAATAACTCACATATTTTTTGTATATTGTTTGGGAGGTGAAAGAAGAAAACAAAAAGGTAAAGTTTATTTTTGGAGAGGGTAGATGGGAGAAGACAGACAGGAAAAAGATCCAAACCAGACAGAAAGTTCAACAAAAAAGTTCGTATTAAAAAGCGTGTGAATCGGGTCTATAAATGTGTATATCTTGATTAAATCTGGTTGATTGAATCTTTGTATTTATGAGTGCTATTATTGTATGGTTAGAGAAACAAATGGTAATTGAAAAACTATGGAGTAGTTTGTTGGATATTTTGAGTCAAAGTTGTCATTGATGTCAAGGAATAAGCTATTGGTGATGCCAAAAGATCAAAAGGAAAAATGTAAAGTTTTTTCATAAAAACCCAAGGAGGCTTTTAAATCCATATTAGAAAGCCCAAAGAATTTTTAATATTTATTTTATAAATTATTTAAATTCAAGTTGAATTTAAAATTTATAAATAAATATTATTTATACAATGCAGTAAGACCTAGAAGGCTTTAATCCTTAATAAAGCCAAAAGGATTTAAATATTCTAAATAATTTAAATAATTTATAAATTAACTATTTAATATCAAAGGCATCGATGTCTAAGAGATAAAGGAATTTGTCGATGTTTGAAAGGATGGTGGCATATTGGTATGAAAACCTTATGCTTAAGTGAAATGATTATCCCTTGTTCGATTAAAAAAGGTTTATGATTTGTATGTTTTATGTGATTTTGTGCAAGGAAGAAGACAAATTTTTCTTTGTCTTAAGTGCATCGGGGAAGGAATTAAAGGAAAATAACCCTAAGTTACATATCCATCTAGCATGGTGGTGTGGTGGAAATTCAGAGTGTGTTAGGGTGTGTGTTAGTAGGAGAACCCACGTTCAAATCTTGGCAAGCAAAATTTTAAGTGGACTTGGTCAAAATTTTGGTTAGGTGCAAAAGGAAGCGGCACAAATCTTTTTGGAAGAGGCACTAAGAGGGAGAAGATAGATCATGTGGTGCTCTTCCCTCCCAAGGTGAGTGCCTATCTCGCGTGGCGGTTAGATCCACGCTGTTAGGAGACGATGTCATTAGTTTGAATCTCAACAAGGCAAAGGTAATAAGTTTTTAATATATTTTGTGATACCTAAGGTTTTAACATAAAGTCTTAGGGAGTTAAAATGGGTAAATAAAAGGTATTTTATTTGGTCATTATTTTGGCTATGGTCAGGCGTGTCTGCATTATCTTTCCCTATGTAGTAAATAAAACAAGTATGGCTATGGCTATGTGTCTCTATGATGTCTATAATTATAGCCATTTGTGTCTGTGTTATGTATAGCTATGTCTATTTATGGTTATGGCCATGTGTGTCTTGTGTTATCTTCTATGTTTTTCTCTCCAACATGGTATTTTTAGTGGAATATTTCTATATAAAATTATGTTCTATTTTGCGTGTTTTTCTTTCCGGTATATTTTTAACATAAAATTATTTTCAAGTTTTATTTTTAAAATCAATAATCTTATAATATAAAATATTAAAATTAAAACAGTTTTGAATATATATATTTTTAAATTATTATATAAATATTTTTATTTTTTTTAATTAATTATATTGCACCATGATCATTTAATGATGTTGTACGCTTTTGTTTTTTAATCAACAAAACAAGTTATTTTTAGTGACATGTTTTTAATATAAAAATATTTTCTATTTAACATTTATTTATTTATTTATTTTTAAATTAACAATATTATAATTTAAAGATTAAAATTGCAATAGAAGAATGATGAAAGTATATTTTAATTGAGAAGGGTTCACAAATTATTAACTATGTTATCCACAAAAATGGATGTGAGGATTAGATAAAATTTAATATTATTGATGATGTTCTCTTGAAAAATATTAGGATATTTATATAGAGAAGAAAATTAAGTGACCCAAAATTTAGCCAATCACGATGTTGATCTTCATCTTGGTGAAATTTTAGAAGGTGATTGATCAAGCGATTTTTTATCTCCAAATCAAAATGGTGTCAAGAAGTTCATTATATAAACATAAATATATATAATTAAAAAATAAATAAAAATAATAATTGTGATAAAAATTAATGTTTTACATGATTTTATTAACCTAACAACAAATATAATATTTTAATATTTTGATGAGAGTGTGCACACTATAAGATCATATTATCTAACAAATATCTTTAAAATAACTCAATAAAAGAGTTGATATTAAAAAAGTATACCCAGTAATAATAATGGCAACTAATGAAACTTATTTTTGTAAAAACTCACTAAACATTTGGGACTTTATATCAAATAATTTCAAAATATGCTATGTTAGGAACTTGATGAAAAATCAAGGCCCTACCATCCCTTTGTCAATTGGGCTTAGTGCCATCATGACTAGCATAATATTCTCTAACTCCCTTCAACTCGACATTATGAGTTAAAGTCTTTTCCATTACTTATTTCTTGTAATTATCAATTTTCCTCCTTTTTAAGGTTTGAGATATCTTTTGCACCATGATATATATATATATATATATATATATATATATATATATATATATATAAGGTTTGAGATATCTTTTGCACCATGATATATATATATATATATATATATATATATATATATATTTTGTTACTATGAATATTTTATAAAATTATTATTCATATTTTCTTGTTATTTTTAATAATAAGGATGACAATTTACGGTATTTTTAGATGTGTTTCATGTATAACATTATATAGTGTGCTTAATGTATTAGTGTATGGTTACCAGATATTATTTTGATCCACTTTTCTTGATGATCATAGATTCAAATCTCATAAGTATTTACTCAAACTTGTGTACAAAGTGCCCATGCATTGCATGCATCCTTTTACCATCATACTTATCTAGGATTGAACTTCCAATTCATATTATGGGAGCCACTAGTTTCTTAAAGAATAACATGTGCCCATTGCTTGTTTGGTAAGGAATAAAAAATCTTGCTCTAGGTGGTGATGATGATGGGAGCCACTAGTTTCTTAAAGAATAACATGTGTGTATGGTTGCTTGTTGAATCATATGTGAGGATATTGTATAAAAATAAACTTTTGTTTGATATATGAATTAATATGGTAATAGGTTGTTATCTAGGAAAACCTATACATATGCAATTGTTACTTTACTTTGAAATATAGGACAATGGCTATAATGTTATTAATTCTATTTTATTTAATTTATGTATAAAGTGGTTCACACTATTGTGAAGATAGCTCCATATTGAATATTAAGGAAATAATTAGAAGTGTTAGAACTATGTGTATTGAAACCTCCAAGTGGTGAATGTATTTATGCTAAAGGTTAGTTATTAGTGAAGCGAAATGATGAATGATAAATAATTACTTGGAGTGCAGACGAGAAGAGGAAGCTCAACAACTTGGCATTATGCATGGAGGAAAATAAAAATAACTCACATAATATTTGTATATTGTTTGGGAGGTGAAAGAAGAAAACAAAAAGGTAAAGTTTATTTTTGGAGAGGGTGGATGGGAGAAGACAGATATGAGAAAGATCCAAGCGAGACGAAAAGTTCAACTAAAAATTTCGGATTAAAAAGAGTGTGAACCGGGTCTGTAAATGTGTCTACCATGATTAAATCTTGTTGATTGAATCTTTGTATGTCTGAGTGCTATTGTTGTATGGTTAAAGTAAAAAATGGTAATTGAAAAACTATGGAATAGTTTGTTGGATATTTTGAGTCAATGTTTTCATTGATGTCAAGGAATAAGCTATTGGTGATGTAAAAATATCAAGAGGAAAAATGTAAATATTTTTCATAAAAATCCAAGGAAGCTTTTAAATTCATATTAGAAAGCCCAAGGAAGTTTTAATATTTATTTTATAAATTATTTAAATTCAAGTTGAATTTAAAATTTATAAATAAATATTATTTATACAATGTAGTAAGACCTAAGAAGGCTTTAATCCTTAATAAATCCAAAAATATTTATTCTAAAGAATTTAAATAATTTATAAATTAACTATTTAATATCAAAGGCATCGATGTCTAAGAGAAAAAGGAATTTGTCTATGTTTGAAAGGATGGTGGCATATTGGTATAAAAACCTTATGCTTAAGTGAAATGATTATCCCTTGTTGGATTAAAAAGGTCTATGATTTTTATGTTTCGTGTGATTTTGTGCAAGGAAGAAGACAAATTTTTTCTTTGTCTTAAGTGCATCGAGGAAGGAATAAAAGGAAAAGACCCCTAAGTTACATATCCATCCAACATGGTGGTGTGGTGGCAATTCGGAGTGTGCTAGGGTGTGTGTTAGTAGGAGGACCCGGGTTCAAATCTCGGCAAGGTTTTGTGTGGACTTGGTCAACATTTTGGTTAGGTGCAAAAGGAAGCGGCACAAATATTTTTGGAAGAGGCACCAAGAGGGAGAAGATAGATCATGTGGTTCTCTTCCCTCCCAAGGTGAGTGCCTATCTCATGTGGCGGTTAGATCCACGGCTAGGGCATTGTTAGGAGACGACGTCGTTAGTTTGAATCTCAACAAGGCAAAGGTAATAATTTTTTAATATATTTTGTGATACCTAAGGTTTTAACATAAGGTCTTAGGGAGTTAAAAGGGGTAAATAAAAGGTATTTTATTTGGTCATTATTTTGGCTATGGTCAGACGTGTTTGTGTTATCTTTCCCTATGTAGTAAATAAAACAAGTATGGCTATGGCTATGTGTCTCTATGATGTCTATAATTATAGCCATGTGTGTCTGTGTTATGTATAGATATATCTATCTATGGTTATGGCCATGTGTGTCTTGTGTTATCTTCTGTGTTTTTCTCTCCAACATGGTATTTTTAGTGGAATATTTCTATATAAAATTATGTTCTATTTTGTGTGTTTTTCTTTCTGGTATATTTTTAACATTAAATTATTTTCTAGTTGTATTTTTAAAAACAATAATTTTATAATATAAAATATTAAAATTAAAACAGTTTTGAATATATATATTTTTAAATTATTATATAAATATTTTTTTTAATTAATTATATTACACCATGATCATTTAATGATGATGTACGCTTTTGTTTTTTAATCAACAAAACAAGTTATTTTTAGTGACATGTTTTTAATATAAAAATATTTTCTATTTAACATTTATTTATTTATTTTTAAATCAACAATATTATAATATAAGATTAAAACTGAAATAATTTTTATTATATTTAAAAAAATTGATTATATGAGATGGAAACAGATTTTTTTTAAATGAATGTTAGTATTAACAACTATGTATAAGAGATCTTCACATCATAGGCAATTTCCTCGATCTTGAGAAAAATGGTTAGGAGCGGGAAAATGAGCTCTGGCGATTTTTGAATCTGAACTAGGGTTTTTGGTTTTTTGAAAAAATTTTGGCTTCTGCTGGCTTGCAGAGGTGTCTTTGGGGTACGGTGGTTCTGAAGGTTCGATCGGTGCCCCAAGAGGGTCCAATGGGGACTCCTCTAGGAAATACTAGCTCTTATGTTGATTTGTTTAAAGAATATTCTCCTCCGAAGAATGTCGAAGCCAAAAATATGGCATATAGAAAGCTCTTCACGACTGTTGGGAATAGGTCTTCAGCATGGCGTGTGAATGGTTGTTTACCGCAGGCCGATTCTAGGCCAAAAATCATCATTGATCCCAGCATGGTGGAGGAGTCTGTCCTTTATAGAGCTAGACATGATTTAATCTGCAATTTCATGGGTATTCGCCCTTCCCTAAGCTTTCTGTATTCTTGGATTCTCTAGAACTGGGAGCCCCATGGTGAGTTTTCATTGTGGTTTATTAGTAATGGTTATTTTATTGTTAGCTTCTCGGCTCTGGCCGATAGAAATAAGGCTTTTGAGTTAGAGAGGAAAAACCATGGCCTGACAAGGCTTTTTGTTCAACCCTGGACGGTAGGATTCGATCCTCGTGTTGAACCTACTACTGTCCCAGTGTGGATTCGATTATATGCTCTTCCAATGGAATTTTGGGGTGAGCAGGTACTGGCAATGATTGGAAATTTGATTGGTAGACATCTGGGTGTTGCTAGAGACACTATTGAAGGGAGCATGGCGATGTATGCTCGCATATGTGTGGAGATGAATCTGAGCCAGCATTTTCCAGCAGAGTTGGAAATTGAATTGGTAGGTCTTTCATAGATTCAACAGTTGGATTATGAGGCCCTACCTTTTAGATGTCGAGTTTGCCACAAGCATGGACATTTGGCCCGTTTCTATCCTCTTAATATGAATGCCAATATGGAGGCCTCCTTAGGAGTGCCAAACTTGCCTAAAGAGGATAAGGTTGCACCCAATAAAGATCCTATTAGCACCAGTTAGGGCCAGGAAGTTCAGAGAGAGGGTTTTGAATAGCCCAGAAGAAAAAGATAGACAAAGAAAGAGAAGGAAAAGGAGCAATCTAATCTCAGGCCTGCTAATAGGTATGAGATTTTTAAGTCATTGGTTGATGATGAGGATCACTCTATGGAGGGCTTGGAGGGTTTCAGAGAATCCTCTGTTGTTCCTAGGCAACTCCCCATCTCATCTTCTCTTGTCATTCAGCAGACAATTGATCCCTATGAGGTATCACAGCTAGTGTGTTTTGGTGTTGTTGAATGGTATATTCACACACTTGTGAAATTACACTCCTCCTTAGGATTTGGACTCCAAATCCCCTCTTGCAAAGAAGTTAAACAGCCAACTTCTCCAAGGTCTCCGTTGTATTAGCATTTGCAACTGTGTATTAGTAATCTCAAATAAAGATATTCAATTTAAATGCTTGGAACACCTTAGTGATTGCAAGTAACTGTAAACAAGGGGCAATGTTGGTTTATTTCACCCTGAAATTTAGTGATTGTTCATCATTTTATTATTTTTTTAGATTTTGTAATTTTTAATGTTCATTAAACCTTCTGGAAAATAAAATAAAATGAACAAAAATAAATACAAAAAATTAAAAGTAGAACGCATTCAGTCTGATGCTATCCTATTTCGACAAAACTGAATACGTGAGAGTTTCGTACATGCAACCTAGCTTATTTGACCTGCAAAACAAACACAATCAAAGTAAACTAGGTGCTGTCTTCTAAGGTTTAAAGTAATTTCCAGATTGCAGACATTCACATGAAATAATCCAAAACAATGGCATAAATTTCATATACAAATCTGAAATCTAAAAGGAGGAATATAAAACAGTTAAAATGAAGAATGCAAAAATTTTCTCATCCTTTCTTGCCCATAAGATGCAAATTTTTGAACAATTTTGCATTAAAAATAATGTTTCCTATTACAATAGCAGAATCTTTGGTTTTTCTCAAAACCAGCAAAAGTGGAAGAAAAGCACTCCACAATAGGCTTAGAACGGCTAATCCCCATCAACTCTACAACCCGCTCGCAGCGGTTTCTGACCTTGTATAAATATATGCCTCTGTATTTTATACTTGTTGGTACGGTTCTCTGCTTTGTTCTACGATGCTTCGTTTCACCTCCTAGATTGTATTATTTCATCTTCTAGATTGCTTCGTTTCACCTTCCCTACCTTTCCATTGCTTTTGATTTTATGCTCAAGATCTTCTCTGTGAACTGTAACGCCTCTGCAGCCCTTACACATGTATGCCACGTGTTTTGCACTTTTTTGCATGTTCTGTAATGGCCCCATGAAAATCATGACCAAAAATAGCATGTAGCTTCGCTTCTTTACTGTGACCGCAAAAACACGACATGTCGCAATATCGTGACATTTTCTTGCCAACAACCCTATCCGCTTTCATGCACAACGAAAATGAGACATGTCGCGATATCGCGATGTTTTTCTGTCAACAACCTTTCTTGCCTTCATGCACAGCGAAAGTCTAACATGTCGCAATTTTGCTACAAGTTTTCTGCGCTTAGTCTCTTTTCAATAAAGTGTCACGAAATCGCTACCATTTTCTGCCCTCTGCATGGTCTTCACTTTCTATCACGATTTTGCGATGTCTTTGTTTGGCTGGAACGTTTCCTCAAAAGTTGTGCGATATCGCTACGCCTTTTACCACTTAGGCCTTTTAATCCATCTGTGCTGTGAAAACGCGACGTGTCACGATTTCACGATGCCTTTTGACTTATGCGCTTTGTGTTAGTTCTCATTGCGATTTCACTACACTACTGGGCCTTATCGCCTTTGGCTCGGTTTTGTCGTGATTTCGTGACCATTTTATATTTTATGCCTTCTTCCCATTTGCAAGCCATGAAAATCAAACACGTCACGATTTTGTGACGGTTCCGCCCACCTGCTACCATTGACTGCATTGATCGTGATTTTGCGACATGTCACGATTTTGCTACAATTTTCCATTTTGCCTTTCTCTCTCCTCTTTGGGCCGTGATTTCACAACAGGTCACGAAATCGTGACAATTTTCGATCAATGCCTCTTCTTGCTTGCCTAGGCCGCGAAAACGCGACATGTCGCGATATCGCGACACTTTTTTATTTTTGCCAGTGATGGAGCAACATGTCATGATATCACGACACTTTTTCATTTTTGCCAGCGATAGAGCAATATGTCGTGACATCGCGACACTTTTTCATTTTTGCCAGCAACGGAGCGACATGTTACGATATCGCGACATTTTTTCATTTTTGCCAGTGACAGAGCGACATGTCGCGATATCACGACACTTTTCTCCTTAGTGAATTTTTTTTTTCTTTGATTTTCTTAGCATTTGGGTCACTATTTTCTTCTTTGAAAGCATGCAAAAATGTGGGCCCCTAATTTTGGGGTGTGTTGTGGATTAGCCACAACAAATGGCGACTCTGTTGTCAAATGATCTTGACCATTTTGGTGAGAACCCAACCTAAAACATACAAGCTTAGATACAGGCGTCAGCACATAGAAGATAAACAAATACCAACAGATCAAAAATACATGAAACATCAGAATCATTAAGTATCAGCTCAGTGTGTGCAATGTGTTTCATTCCCTATCGTTTGAACTTATTCAATATTCCATTGTCAGTTTCACTTATGATTTGTATGCAAGGCTATGAATGATTTGCATGGGATTTGATGTATGATGAAGATGCTAGATATGTAACAACTTACTTTATAAATGCTCAAACCTTTTAATATCATGGACAAACATATTAAAAAATGTCAAACCCTCTTAGGACCAAAAATATGTATACTGAATTAATTTACTAGTTCTCAAAGTTGGTTATGTGTCACTATCATCTTGAACCCATGTGCAAGTGTGAGTGAAATCAAAACTTTGGGGAATAGGATTCCCACCCTAAGCGAGATGGGAATTTAACCCTATCCTTACTATTCTTATTTGGAGTTCATTACCTCATATTGAACAAAATAATTTAACCTGTTATGGATGAAATGGTCCGGCTAGTCTATCCATATGAGCAATCAGTGGTCTTGCTTTTAGGCAAGACATGTTGCCACGCATGAGCATACTTACCCCATAATCCATGATTTGGCTTCATTCATTATTTTTCTTTTATTTCTTGGACCTTTGGGATGACTACCCATCCTTGCTAGGGACATGTAGTACGATCCTTCCAATTCAAGATTTATGAAATAGGAAATATTAATTTTTTATTACTTGGACCTTTGGGATGACTACCCATCCTTTGCAGAGGACACGTAGTACAATCCTTCCAATCCAAGATGGAGATGAAATGGAAAAAAATCATTTTACTTTTATTGCTTGGACCTTTGGGATGACTACCCATCCTTTGTAGAGGACATGTAGTACGATCCTTCCAATCCAAGCTTTATGATGAAATGGGAAAAATGGAAGCTTTGGGGAATCAAATTCTCAACCTAAGCGAGATGAGAATTAAGTCCTATCCTTACTACTCCATGTAGGTCAAATCAGAGCTTTGGGGAGTTGGATCCTCAACCTAAGTTCGATGAGGATTTAACCCTATCCTTACTACTCTAGTTTTAGGCTTTAATCTTGATGGAAATGGTAAAAAACCACTGTTTTAAGGATTATGTTGCATGATAGGAAAAACATGAAATATTCTTTTCACCTCACCTTTTCCTCCAAGTATGGTTTTAACCATTTTGCTCAAGACTCTTTTTATGTGCATGGAATGTGCTTGGTTCAAGATAGCTTGGGTAGTAGTTCCCAACCTTAGGATCCTTTTAATATGTTTTATGTAATAATCCTAAGAGGATTCAACACCTTCTCAATAATTGCCCATGGAATGAAAATGTAACTGAGATGACATATATATGCAATGCGGAATATGACATGAGATATGAATGCATTGCTTCTTTTGGAATATATCATCTAATTCACCATAATGTGCAAAACTGACAACTTCATGCATCACAAGATTCAAACGATATTATTTAAATGTTTGTGTTACTTGTGGAGCTTTCTACAACACAATTCCAATGTTTCATATTCTCCCGATTTTAGGCATAAGTTGACATCTCATTTTTTTTTTTTTTTATCAAAACAAACTAAACATGTCAAATGAAATCAAACACACAACTTAAATCCTAATCCAAATAGCAATCCCAAAATAAAACTTGAAAACACAAACCCAAACCAAAACCACAATTTATATACAATATAGTACAAGATGATGCCAAGCTTGGACTATTACTTTCCTGGATCCTAAACATGATTAGAACATATGTCACAATACACATGCCAAATGTTGTAGTAATCCAACAACAATAAGATCAAACCAAACAATGCAACAAATTTCAACTTGCCATGCTCACCATACCAATTTGATTTAGTTCTATTAGCAACATCATAGGTGAGATTCAAATCAAATTGATTAGACAATGGTTGATATTCAATTTTATCATGTCTATTCTTTAAAATGCAAGTTTCATCATTCCATTCATGATTTAGAAGTAGGCTTTCCTTTTCAAATGTGAAATATTGCAAACAAGAGCCTATTTCTAAAAGTTTTAAATTCAAATTATTTTTCAAGATTTTAAAGCAATCAAAATCAATCAAAGCTTGACCAAGATTTGACATTTCATCATCAATGACATTAGCATCCAAAGGGACATCATGTAACCCATCACTTAAAATCTTTGTGGCTACTACCAAAGGTAAAGATTTCACCCTATCACCCATACTCAACCCATCATGATTAAAATTTATCAGAATTTGATGAGTGTTAGTAGCTTTTTCTTTTTCTTCATTCTCTTCTTCATCATCCAACACCTGTTCAAAAACACCAAAGTTAGGCACCCAATCAAACATGTGTCCATCTTTTTCAAAACAAGAGTCTAGTTTTTCAAGACATGTGTCACATGACACCTTTCCATGATCAATGGCTTGAGTTGCCTCAAAATCCATATTTTCATTAGGATCATCAATAGTATAAAATCCACACCACTTAGGCTTTGTAATTTCATCATTTTGAGATGGCATAGACATTGTAGAAACAATATGTGGATCAAGATTTTTGTTTTCTTGCCCCTTAATGGGAAAAAAAAAAATTGATTCTCCTTCTTCATTCATGGTAGTAAAATCATTATCCTTCTCCAACTTTTGATGAGATTCCAAATCTTCTTCCAAAACATTCTTAGATTGTACAGGACTTGTAATATCCTCATATGAAAGGGCAATTGTATTATCTTGCATATCAATAGGTACACAAATTTCATTAGTAGTTTTGGAGTGAGCATACTCTTCCCAGGAATCATGATGATCATATTTCAAAATCAAATTGTGATGCTCACTTATTTATTCTTTATCTTTTAATTAATCAACATGTTTCTCATCAAATTTATCTTCACCTTCCTTAGATGGTTCAATTACTTTCAAAATTGGGTTATTGCTTGAATTCAAATTGATAATGTATCATAATCCACATGTGTAACCCATGATTCACGTTTAACATAATTTGGAAGGTGTGAATTTTCTTGGCCAAAATTTTCAACAATGTCATCCGAAATAGATTCATCCTCATAGAATTCATCTTTTGATGAGTCAAGGGTTTCCAATTTGTCACATGTTTCAATACTAGTTGGATCTAGTACTCCTCCCTTGCCTAAAATCATACTCTTATGAAAATAATTAAAATTGATTTTAGAAATATCCTTTGAATCAAGATGAGTATTTTGAAGTTGATTCATACTTAATAAAGATGATTGATCTTGCATAGTAGATTGAGGATTTTGAAATTGATTGAAGCTTGGGAATGATTGTTGATTCTGAAATTGATTCACACTTGAACTTGGTTGAGGTGGATAAATCATTGGGTGGGTAAAGGAGGTATTAAATGATTGCAAATTACATGATCCAAAACCCACACCATAATTTTGACAACTCAATTGTTGCTCAATTGCCATTGATTGAGTATAGGTTGTGACAAAGATGTGATTAGAGGCATCCCTCGCAAATATGTGGAAATGAGTGGGTCAAGAGCATTTACATATATTTGGAGGGCCATTTTTTCTTGAAGAGCATAAAATTTTACTAATTGAGCATATAATCCAAAGAACCTTTCAGAAAATAACTTCACATTTTCAATTGGTCCTTTTTTAATAGTGAGAAACTACTCATACATGCGGATTGGGTCAACTTGCTTTTTGTTGAATTGATTAAGAAATGCTACCTCTAGCTAAGCCCAAGAAGTGATAGACCCTAAAGGCAGACTTGTAAACCAATCAAATGCCACTTTGTCCAAGGTGTAAGGGAACATTTTACAAACAACATCATCCTGCCAAATTGTTAAGTGATTCACAACAAATTTGAATGCTTGAATGTGTTCTCCTACAGTATTTGTCCCGTTAGACAAAAATCGAGGAAGACATCTCTCAAAACCAATGGGAAAATAATGTTGAACTCCCGATATGTTCAATGGTCTAACTGTCATCCACAGTGAAAACATAGCCATTAGTAAATCTTAAAGGATATAACCTTAATATCAATTTTTTTTTTTTTTAAATTAAATTAAATTAAATCACATTATTCTTGTATGAACAATCAAGCGTTAGAACAGTGCATAGCAATTCATGTCCTCCTTTTAACAGTACAAAGTTGTAATATTAAAAGAGGGCTAAAGATAATAATTAATAGGGCATAAAATATTAAAAATTTAAATCCCTATAGCATTTAAATTAATCTGAAATAAACCGGTTCGGGCCCTCCTTCTAGCGCCAAAATGTTGAGTGGTATTTTCACACACTTGTGAAATTACACTCTTCCTTAGGATTTGGACTCCAAATCCCCTCTTGCAAAGAAGTTAAACAACCAACTTCTCCAAGGTCTCTACTGTATTAGCATTTGCAACTGTGTATTAGTAATCTCAAATAAAGATATTCAATTTAAATGCTTGGAACACCTTAGTGTTTGCAAGTAATTGTAAACAAGGGGCAATGTTGGTTTATTTCACCCTGAAACTTAGTGATTGTTCATCATTTTATTATTTTTTTAGATTTTGTAATTTTAATGTTCATTAAACCTTCTAGAAAATAAAATAAAATGAACAAAAAGAAATACATAAAATTAAAAGTAGAACACATTCAGTCTGATGCTATCCTATTCCGACAAAATCGAATACATGAGAGTTTCGTACATGCAACCTAGCTTATTTCACCTACAAAACAAACACAATCAAAGTAAACTAGGTGCTGGCTTCTAAGGTTTAAAGTAATTTCTAGATTGCAGACATTCACATGAAATAATCCAAAACAATGGCATAAATTTCATATACAAATCTGAAATCTGAAAGGAGGAATATAAAACAGTTAAAATGAAGCATGCATAAAATTTATCATCCTTTCTTGCCCATAAGATGCAAATTTTTGAACAATTTTGCATTAAAATAATGTGTCTTGTTACAATAGCAGAATCTCTGGTTTTTCTCAAAACCAACAAAATTGGAAGAAAAGCACTCCACAGCAGGCTCAGAACGGCTAATCCCCATCAACTTTGCAACCCACTCGTAGTGGTTTCTAACCTTGTATCAATTTGTGCCTCTGCATTTCATACTTGTTGGTATGGTTCTCTACTTTGTTCTACGATGCTTCGTTTCACCTCCTAGATTGTATCGTTTCATTTTCCAGATTGCTTCGTTTCACCTTCCCCGCATTTCCATTGCTTTTGATTTTATGCTCGAGATCTTCTCTGTGAACTATAACGCCTCTATAGGCCTTACACATGTATGCCACGTGTTCCACACTTTTTTGCATGTTCTGTAATGGCCCCATGAAAATCATGACAAAAAATAGCATGTAGCTTCGCTTCTTTACTATCACTGCAAAAACGCGACATGTCACGATATCGCAACATTTTCCTGCCAACAACCCTATCCGCTTTCATGCACAGCGAAAATGAGACATGTCGCGATATCGCGACGTTTTTCTGTTAGCAGCCTTTCTTGCCTTCATTCATAGCGAAAGTCCAACATGTCACGATTTCACTACAAGTTTTTTGTGCTTAGTCTCTTTTCAATAAAGTGTCACGAAATCGCTACCATTTTTTGCCCTCTGCATGGTCTTCACTTTCTATCGTGATTTCATGACGTCTTTGTCTGGCTGGAATGTTTCCTCAAAAGTTGCGCGATATCGCTATGCCTTTTACCACTTAGGCCTTTTAATCCACCCGCACCGTGAAAACGCGACGCGTCGCGATTTCGCGACGCCTTTCGACTTATGCGCTTTGTGTCAGTTCTCATCACGATTTTGCTACACTATTGGGCCTTATCGCCTTTGGCTCGGTTTTGTCATGATTTCGTGACCATTTTATATTTTATGCCTTTTTCCCATTTGCAAGCCGTGAAAATCAAACACGTCATGATTTCGCGATGGTTTCGCCCACCTGCTGTCGTTGACTGCGTTAACCGTGATTTTGCGACATGTCGCGATTTTGCTACAATTTTCCATTTTGCCTTTCTCTCTCCTCTCTAGGCCATGATTTCACAACACATCATGAAATCATGACAATTTTTTATCAATGCCTCTTCCTGCTTGCCTGGGACGCAAAAATGCGACATGTCGCGATATCGTGACACTTTTTCATTTCTGCCAGCGACGGAGCAACATGTCACGATATCGCGACACTTTTTCATTTTTTCCAGCGACAGAGCAACATGTCACGATATCGCGACACTTTTTCATTTTTGCCAGCGACGGAGCGACATGTCGCGATATCGCGACATTTTTTCATTTTTGCCAGCGACGGAGCGACATGTCGCGATATCGTGACACTTTTCTCCTTAGTGAATTTTATTTTTCTTCTTTGATTTTCTTAGCATATGGGTCACTATTTTCTTCTTTGAAAGCATGCAAAAATGTGGGCTCCCAATTTTGAGGTGTGTTGTGGCTTAGCCACAACAGGTGCCTTAGTAGTCCATAACTAGGAGTAGACAGTTTCTCAGGATGTTCGCATGGGGATGGCAGAGAAAAACAGGGAAAGGCCATCTTTGGAGATAACCCAGATAGAAAAAAGATCCAAAAATAGTAATTCTCAAGGAGCTGGTAGAAGATCCAATAAGGAGCTGGTAGCAGCCCAGGGAGACAAATTGATCATGGGAGGATTGGTGCGGACAATTGACTCTTACTGCTCCCAGGGTAACCCATGATTATACAATCTTGGAATGTGAGGGGTTTAAACAGTAGAACCCATCAATCTGCTGTTCAAATATTATTAGAGCATAGCAATACTAATTTTTTGCTTTTACAAGAGACCAAGATGTCTTTGGATCTTATGTCTAAAATAGTCAACAAAATTTGGAGGGGTGCTGGTCATATGGATGTGGCTGCCCAAGGTGCCTCAGGGGGGATTGTTACTCTGTGGAACTCTCTGGAATGGTCTGCAATAGAACACCTTGCTTGGAGGGGTGTTCTCACTTCCCTGTTTAGGAATAATGTCTCTGTAGAATTCATTCTTGTCACTAAATTTTATGGTTCTCAAACTCTAGAGGGTCAGCGGCGGCAGTGGAAGGTTGTGCATGACATGCGAGCATCAAGGGAAGATATAGACTGGATTATAGCGGGGGACTTTAATGCTAAATTATCTTCTAGAGACCAGGAAGGGGGATCACCTCTTTTGGATCCAGGGGACCGGTTCATGATTGCTCAAGTCCAGGCTTTGCACTTAGTGGACATTAAATGTCCTGGCAATAACTTCACTTGGACTAATAAAAGGCGGGAGCCCCATAGTAGGAAGGTGAAGCTAGATCGCTTTTTGCTTTCAGAGGAGGTGTTTGTAAAATGGAATATCAATTTTCAGATTTTGGCAGGCCCTGTTTCTGATCACTGTCCTATTCTGTTGGAAAGCGGGACTAGGATGGGGATCCATCACAAACCGTTCAGATTTGAGAATTTCTGGCTTCAGAAAGAAGAACTTCGGGAGAAAATTCCACAGTGGTGGGAAGAGGGCCGCCCAACTTATGGGAGAGCTATGTTTAGAATCCACAAACAACTTCAATATGTCAAATCTCAGTTGAAGTATTGGAGGCGTTCTAATAAATCTGACTTCCAGACCCAAAGAGCTCCGTTGGTGGCCCATTGGGATGAGGTCCAAAAACAATTTAGAGAAGGAGTAATAACTGATCAGCTCAAAGTTGAGGATGATGCCTTGTGTTCTACGGTTGAGGACATTGACAACCAGGAGGAGATCTATTGGAAACAAAGAGCAAGAACTTCCTAGTTATTAGAAGGGGATAGAAATACAAAATTCTTTCATCGGACTGCTTGTGCTCGAAGACAGATGAATAAGATGGAGGCCCTTCAAGATGAGAACGGTCATTCCTTTGATACTCTTCCAGGTATTCATTCCCATGCTATGGATTATTTTTCAAAGATTTTTAAGGAAAGTGTGGTTCAAGATGTAGAGGCCCAAAATGAAGTTATTTCTGTCATACCTGCTATTATTTCGGAGGATGAAAATCAGGCCCTCCTTAAACCCATTGATAGGGATGAATTGAAAACCGTGGTCTTTGGAATGAGCACTGGTAAAACTCCTGGTCCAGATGGCTTCCCAATTGAGTTCTTTCAGGCTTTTTGGGACTGCTTAGAGGAAGATGTAAGGGTTGTTGTTGAAGAATCCAGAGAAAATAAGAGAATGCTTAAAGCTATAAACCACACGTTCATTACCTTGATTCCAAAAGGGGAGGAGGGGGTTCATATTTTAGATTATAGGCCTATTGCCTTATGTAATGTGGTATACAAAATACTCACAAAGGTAATGGCTGAGCGCCTAAAACCTCTTCTTCACAACATTATCTCCTCTGAGCAAGGAGGCTTTGTTGAGGGACAACAGATTCTGGATGGGGTGGTTGTGGCCCAAGAAGCAATCCATTCAATGCACACTTCTGGTAATAAAGGGATGTTCATTAAATTGGATATGTCAAAGGCTTATGATAGGGTTGAATGGAGCCTCCTGGCTAAAATGATGGCAGCCTTCGGCTTCTCTCCAGGTTGGATTGAGTGGATTATGAGTTGTGTCTCTTCCTTGACTTACTCTGTGCTTATCAAGGGCCTTCCTTCGCAACCTTTTGGAGCTTCTCGGGGTCTGCGCCAAGGGGATCCCTGTTCCCCTTATCTTTTTCTCATTCTGGCTGAAGGTCTTGGCAGACTTTTAATGAGGAGAAGACAACAAGGCAGATTATTGGGTATTAGGGTGGGGGATGAAGTTGTATCGCACCTGCAGTTTGTGGATGACACTGGTTTGATGGGAGTAGCCAGCATCAGGGAAGCTAGAACGATTAGAGATACTCTTAATGTCTATCTCAGGGCTACTCAACGGGTCATTAATGACAAGAAATCCAAAGTGGTATTTTTTAATCTGGAGCACAGGCTTCATAACAGAATTTTAGAAATCTTGGGATTCACTAGGACTTCTCTCCCTGTGGTTTACTTGGGTATCCCCTTGCACTTCAAGAGGCTGAAATTAGACACTTGGAGGAATATGCTGGAGTGTATCAAGGACAAAATTAATCATTGGTCTCACAAGTGGTTAAGTTATGGTGGCAGATTAACGTTCTTATAGTCTGTCATTCAAGCCATGCCAATCTACAAATTTTCTATCCTGGCTGCCCCACTTACAATATGGAAAGAGTTGGACAGGATGGCTAGGAAGTTTTTGTGGGAAGGAGCTAATGGAAAAAGAAAGTGGGCCTTAGTGGGTTGGGATAAAGTCACTCAGCCCAAGGTAAAAGGTGGACTTGGGATTGAGAGGATCCAAGTTAAATAATCAAGCCTTGGCTGGAAAGTTGTACTAGAGGTGGATTTCCCAACCAACTTCCTTATTCAGTAGAATTCTCATGAGTAAATATTTGGGTCAAGTTAACCCCAATGAGGTGGGCCATTTCCCTCTGGGTGGTACTGGATCCTTAGTGTGGCAGGCTCTCAAGCTAGGATCTCAGGTTATTAAAGATCAACTATTTTGGAAAGTGGGGAGAGGGGAGAAGGCCCGTTTCTGGACTGATTCTTGGGATCAGTATCCACCCATCATTGTTGAGTTCCCCGAGTTACTTCCAATAAAATCTGCCATAGAAATCATGGGTTGGGTCCAAATTGAAAGTTATTTCAACACTTCTCAGCTGGGGGAGTATAGGTTTAAGAAGTTTAAGAGGTTGGAGGAGTGGCCAATTCCTATCCCCCCGGAGTTGGCACCCATCTTATCCAAAATCTTGACAGAAAGGTTTCTCACAGGGAGAGACGAGGAGGATGAATTAGCTTGGGGCTATGGGAGCCTTGGTGTTTATACAGTGAAGGACGGATATGACAAGATCCTCCCAGACCCTCCCCCCATTCTTTTTCGGTTGAGGATTGGCAAAATATTTGGCACTCTAAGGGCTGGCCGAAAGTAAACTTTTTTGCTTGGCAGTTTATGCATAATGGTATTCTCACTTTTGACAATCTCAGATGTAGAGGAATCATCGGCCCTTCTCAATGTGTTTTATGCCACAAGAATGAAGAAACAGTTGATCACCTGATGTTTGAGTGCCCTTTCACGCGTCAGATTTGGAAGTGCTGGTTCTCTCATTATAAAATCTAGGTTAATGGTGACATGAATCGGACTAATATTTGGGAAAGATGGAAGCGGGGTAGATTTACATCCAAAGCTCTTCAAATTGGGTGGGAGCTTGGTTTAAACTTCATTTGGTGGCAAGTGTGGTTGGAGAGAAACGCTAGAATTTTTTGAGAAACCTTTTCCTCGCTAGATGGAGTTTGGCAGGTCATCTGGAGCAAAGTCACCGAAACTGTTGTCGTCTACGCTAAAGAGGAAACTCGGGTTGTTCCTGGGCCAATGGAAGAGGGAGTTGACCAGAGAGAGGGACAGAACATAACCAGTTGGAAATCACCCCCAGAAGGCTGGATTAAAATCAATACTGATGGAGCTACAAAGGGCAATCCGGGTAGCGCCGGTATTGGTGTGGTCTGCCAAAATCATGAGGGATCAGTGCTTTATTGGGAATTGCAGGGTTTGGGTAGAGCCACAAATAATGAAGCAGAAGCCATTGCTATCAAATCTGCCTCTATTTGGGCAATTACTCAGGGTCACAGGAGGATAATTCTTGAATCTAATTCTCAAATTCTGGTTGGAGCTCTAGACTGCATGAGGAACTTTTCATTGAACGCTTGGAGGTTGAGGATTCTGGTCTCTCAAATCAAGAAATTATGGAGGGAATTAGATGATGTGATTCCCGTATATGTGAGCAGAGATTTCAACAAAGCGACCGATTTCTTGGCTAAGATGGGTGCTACGAAAGAGGTAGGGGTGCAGCTGCACAGTGACATGCCTATTGCAGATGAGGTGATTAGGTAGGGCCTTGAAAGATCCTTGAGACAATGATCAATGAAAAAGCTAAGTATGGTTTTTGTCACGATTTTGTGACCTGTTGCGCCATCGTGGCCATTGGCGAAAAGCTATCGCGATATCGTGACATGTTGTGTCATCGTGGCTGCTGGAGAAATGTTGTCGCGATATCGTGACATGTTGCGCTATCGCGGCCGATGCGGGAAAATTGTCGCGATATCGCGACATGTTGGGCCGTTGCGACCATCGAGGAAAATTTGTCACGATATCGTGACATGTTGCGCCATCGCGGCCAAGGGAGGAAAGTGGTCACGATATCGCGACATGTTGCACCGTCGCTGCCGTCGAGGGAAAGTTGTCACGATATCGTGACATGTTGCGCTATCGCGGCCGATGTGGGAAAGTTGTCACGATTTCGCGACATGTTGCGCCATCGCTGCCATCGAGGGGAAGTTGTCATTGAAAGATCCTTAAGACAAATGATCAATGAAAAAGCTAAGTATGGTTTTTGTCATGATTTTGCGACCTATTGTGCCATCGCGGCCAAGGGAGGAAAGTTGTCGCGATATCGCGACATGTTGCGTCGTTGCTGCCAAGGGAGGAAAGTTGTCACGATATCGCGACATGTTGCGCTGTCACGACCGATGTGGGAAAGTTGTCGCGATATCGTGACATGTTGTGTCGTCGCTGCCATCGAGGGGAAGTTGTCGTTGAAAGATCCTTAAGACAAATGATCAATGAAAAAGCTAAGTATGGTTTTTGTCGTGATTTCGTGACCTGTTGCGCCATCGCGGCCATTGGAGGAAAACTGTCGCGATATCGCGACATGTTGTGCCGTCGCTGCCATCGAGGGGAAGTTGTCACGATTTTGTGACATGTTGCGCCGTCACGGCCAAGGGAGGAAAGTTGTCATGATTTCGCGACATGTTGCGCCGTCATTGCCGCCAAGGGAAAGTTGTCACGATATCGTGACATGTTGCGCTAGCGCGGCCAAGGGAGGAAAATTGTCGCCATATCATGACATGTTGCATCGTTGCGGCCAAGGGAGGAAAGTTGTCACGATTTCGTGACATGTTATGCCGTCGCGGCCGCTGGAGGAAAGTTGTCGCGATTTCGCGACGTGTTGCGTCGTTGTGGCTGCTGCTGGATTTTTGTCGCGATTTCGTGACATGTCGCGATTTCATGACAGGTTGACTTTTTTGCGGTCAGAGGTGTCTTGTGTCGCGATTTCATGACTTGTAGCTTTTTCACGGATAGAGGTGAAGTTGGTGTTTGCTGCGTGTTTTCATGATAAGTTGTTGTAACTGACCTATCAGCTCTCTCAGCTAGCTTGGTATTGGTTCAAGAGATTTGGATCCAGTGCAAATCTTCCTCTTCTCTTGTAATCATGTGCTTTCATTGTTTTTGGCTGGGATGTATCTTATCCCAATTGTAACTGATCAATGTTTTAATACAAGTTTTTTTCAATTTTTTCAAAAAAAAAAACAACTATGTATAAGCTGGCACAATTATTTTGACAAGGATTAAAATTGTAATAGAAAAAGGATGAAAATATATTTTAATTGAGAAGGGTTCACAAATTATTAACAACGCTATCGACCAAATAGGATGTGGGGATTGAATAAAAATTAATATTATTGATGATGTTCTCTTGGAAATGTGAGTATATTTGTATAGAGAAGAAAATTAAGTGACCCAAAATTTAGCCAGTCAGGGTGTTCTTCATCTTGGTGAAATTTTAGAAGGTGATTGACCAAGTGAGATTTTATCTCCAAATCAAAATGATGTCTAAGAAGTTTATTATGGAAACATAAATATATATAATTAAAAAAGAAATAAAAAATTAAATGTGATAAAAATTAATGTTAGATATAATTTTATTAACCTAACAACAAATATGATATTTGAATATTTTGATGAGAGTCTACATACTATAAGATCATATTATCTAACAAATATCTTTAAAATAACTCAATAAAAGTGTTGATATTAAAAGAGTATACCAAGTAATAATAATGGTAACTAATGAAACTTATTTTTGTAAAAACTCACCAAACATTTAGGACTTTATATCAAATAATTTGAAAATATGCTATGTTAGGAACTTGCTCAAAAATCAAGGCCCTACCATCCCTTTGTCAGTTGGGCTTAGAATCATCATGGCTAGTATATTATTCTCTAACTCCGACATATGAGTTAATGTCTTTTCCAATACTTATATCTTATAATTATAAATTTTCCCCGTTTTTAAGGTTTGAGATATCTTTTACACCTGATAGTTGATATATATATATTTTTTGTTACTATGAATATTTTATAAAATTATTATTCAGTTTTTTTTCTTTTTTAATAATATGGATGACAATTTACGGTCTTTTTAGATGTGTTTCATGCATAACATTATATAGTGTGCTTAATGTATTAGTGTATTAGTTACAATATATTATTTTGATCCATTTTTCTTGATGATCATAGATTCAAATATCATAAGAATTTACTTAAACTTGTGCAAAAAGTGTCCATGCATTACATGCATCCTTATATCATCATAATTATTTAGGATTGAACTTCCATTCATATTATGGTAGCCACTAGTTTCTTAAAGAATAACATGTGTCCATTGCTTGTTTGGTAAGGAATAAAAAATCTTGCTCTAGGTGGTGATGATGATGGGAGCCACTAGTTTCTTAAAGAATAACATGTGTGTATGGTTGCTTGTTGAATCATGTGTGAGGATATTGTATAAAAATAAACTTTTGTTTGATATATGAATTAATATGGTAATAGGTTGTTATCTAGGAAAACCTATACATATGCAATTGTTACTTTACTTTGAAATATAAGGCAATGTCTATAATGTTATTATTTCTATTTTATTTAATTTATGTATAAAGTGGTTCACACTATTGTAAAGATAGCTCCATATTGAATATTAAGGAAATAATTATAAGTGTTAGAATTATGCGTATTGAAACCTCCAAGTGGTGAATGCATTTATGCTAAAGGTTAGTTATTAGCGAAGTGAAATGATGAATGATAAATAATTACTTGGAGTGCACACGAGAAGTGGAAGCTCAAAAACTTGGCATTATGCATGGAGGAAAATAAAAATAACTCACATAATTTTTTTATATTGTTTGGGAGGTGAAAGAAGAAAACAAAAAGGTAAAGTTTCTTTTTGGAGACGGTGAATGGGAGAAGACAGATATAAGAAAGATCCAAGCGAGACGGAAAGTTCAACAAAAAAGTTCAGATTAAAAAGAGTGTGAACCAGGTCTGTAAATGTCTCTACCATGATTAAATTTGGTTGATTGAATATTTGTATTTCTGAGTGCTATTGTTGTATGGTTAGAGTAAAAAATGGTAATTGAAAAACTATGGAATAGTTTGTTGGATATTTTGAGTCAAAGTTTTCATTGATGTCAAGGAATAAGCTATTGGTGATGTAAAAATATCAAGAGGAAAAATGTAAATTTTTTTCATAAAAATCCAAGGAGGCTTTTAAATTCATATTAGAAAGCCCAAGGAAGTTTTAATATTTATTTTATAAATTATTTAAATTCAAGTTGAATTTAAAATTTATAAATAAATATTATTTATACAATGCAGTAAGACCTAAGAAGGCTTTAATCCTTAATAAAGCCAAAAGGATTTAAATATTCTAAAGAATTTAAATAATTTATAAATTAACTATTTAATATCAAAGGCATCGATGTCTAAGAGAAAAAGGAATTTGTCTATGTTTGAAAGAAAGGTGGCATATTGGTATAAAAACCTTATGCTTAAGTGAAATGATTATCCCTTGTTCGATTTAAAAGGTCTATGATTTTTATGTTTCGTGTGATTTTGTGCAAGGAAGAAGACAAATTTTTTCTTTGTCTTAAGTGCATCGGGGAAGGAATAAAAGGAAAAGACCCCTAAGTTACATATCCATCCAACATGGTGGTCTGGTGGAAAGTTAGAGTGTGCTAGGGTGTGTGTTAGTAGGAGGACCCAGGTTCAAATCTCGGCAAGAAACGTTTTGTGTGGACTTGGTCAACATTTTGGTTAGGTGCAAAAGGAAGTGGCACAAATATTTTTGGAATAGGCACCAAGAGGGAGAAGATAGATCATGTGGTGGTCTTCCATCCCAAGGTGAGTGCCTAGCTCACGTGGTGGTTAGATCCATGGCTAGGGCATTTTTAGGAGACGATGTCGTGAGTTTGAATATCACCAAGGCAAAGGTAATAAATTTTTAATATATTTTGTGATGCCTAAGGTTTTGACATAAGGTCCTAGGGAGTTAAAAGGGGTAAATAAAAGGTATTTTATTTGGTCATTATTTTGGGTAATTGGAGAAATAAGTGGATTGAAGTGTTGGTTAGATTTTGAGAGGACTTCTTGCCATTGAGTTATTTTGAAGGTGATTGTATTGACTTTATTTTTGGTGTTGGATATTATTTTATCTGGGAGATTATAAGGTGTATTTGGTCAATTATTTTTGTATATGTTGATGGATGCTTTCTTTAAGATCGAGTGATAAGGTGTATGTGTGTTTTGATATTTGCATTGTATCTTTGAGAGAGTTGATCATCATCTAACTTTTTTGAGCTTGGAAAAGAAATTTGTGTTGTTGTGGCAGAATTTTGAGGTTCCTTCTTTGTCAAATAAAATGTATGGATATATTCTTCCTAGTGAGTGAATGTTAGAAATTATGAATGAAAAGTTGGAGTGAAAAGGATTGTTTGGTTTGCATTATTGAGATTGTTTTGAATTAATGCTTCAAGGTTTTCTAGAATTGAGAATTGTTGATAAAACCTTGTTTTATAAGTATTTTTGTTTAAGTGATTAAGTTCAGTGAAGAAATTGAAATAGGGTTTGCAAAGATCATGAGTATCATTGTTATGTGATATTTATTGATAGGCATTGTTGGAAACATTTTGAGTGAGTGTTCATATTCTTGGACTAGGGTTTGTGAGCAAGGATTATTTCATTGAGTGATTGGTTGAGTTGGTTAAGCCTAGTCAAGTGGATGTGTGAGTTGATTGTTCAAGTTCTATGAAATAAATTATTCTATATCTTGAATTGAGTTGAGAAAGAGATTGAGAGTTGATGAATGTGAAGCATATTGAGTCTCTAAAAATTCTCTATATGTTTCTAAAAGAGTTATTGAAAGTGATTGAGTATTGAGTTGAATGAGAAGCATATTGAGTCTCTAGTAATTCTCTATATTTTCTAAGAGAGTGATTGAAAGTAATTGATCTTTGTGATGAGTGTAGAGCATATTGGGTCTCTAACAATTCTCTTTATGTTTCTATGAGATTGGAAAAGTTCTAGAATGGACTTTTTGAGTATATTTAAGACAAGTATTTGAGAAGACTTCTAGAAATATTTGGGTAAGCTTTTATGGAAGCTTACAATACATAGATTAAGGATAGATTTGAGAACATAGATTAAGGAAAGATATTGAGGACAAATTTTGAGTACATATTTGAGGATAGATATTGAGGATAGAGTTTGGTACAAATTTGAAGATAGGTTTGTGCCAGAACAGAGATAGATATTGAGGAAATATTTGTGCGAGACCGAAGGATATATTTAGTATATATTTAAGATAAAACTTTGGAGGTGATAGAGTTGAGTACAGAGGTCTCCAGACAGAGTAGGGAGGACATGTATCTTTTGTGGATAGATTTCCATTTGCTAAGGGTAGTGGAGGTAGAGGTCTTATATAGGATCACCAACCAGAGTAGAGTTAGGAGATTGGTGTCTCTTTTGGATAGATATCCACTAACTTGATCAAGGGGATTGGTGTCTCCTTTGGAAAAAGGTCCATAAATATTGTAGGAAAATGATTCCCATGAGAATTTGTTTGAGAAAAAATTATAATAAATATTTTCTCCATGGAGTAGGCCACATTGTTTGAACCATGTAAAATCATATCTCTCATATGTGTGATGCTTTGTGTGATTTTTAATGCTTTAATATTACTGATGCTATTCTTTGGATTAAAAAGCAAAAAAATATATCTTGTACTATTCACCCTCCTCTCAGTATAAGCACATGTTCTTCAATTGGTATCAAAGTGGGTCTCTTATTGAAAATACTAACTTGGAGGAGGATCCATCAGTAGCACACATGATTTCAGAAAATGAAGAGGAGACTATGTTTAACATAAAAGAGGAATTTTTTGTTACTCTCAAAAATTTAGAAAGAATTAGAGATAATAATTAGTATCTTGATTATAAGATGTACACTGTATTAGTCATGTAAGAAACAATGTCAATAGAAATTTTAATTCTTTTGCACCTGTTATGGATAATGATATTATATGTTACAAATGCAATAATTTTAGGCACAAGGATAGATGGTGCAAGATGATACTTCCTGAGTCTAGAAAAACGATCTCAACAACTAGGAAATATGGAAGGGAAAATGTTAAGGCTAGATCAATGTTAGTTCAAACAACCCATCATGCTCAAGATAAAGAAGAACAATGGTATCTTGATAGTGGTTTCTCTAGCAACATAATAGGATATAAAGATAAATTAATTGTACTAAAATAAACCAATAGAAGATCAATAATTTTTGGTGATAATGGTTAAACAAGGATTTGTGGAAGAGGAAATCTAAGATTAGATAATGGGAAAATAAAAACATAAAATGTGTTGTATGTTAAAGGGTGAAAACATAATCTAATAAGTATAAGTCAACTTTATGATCAAGGGTATATGGTTACTTTCCACCCAAATAGATGTGATATAAGAAAATCATAAACTAGAAAATTCATTGCTAATGCAAGAAGAACCCCAAACAATTTATACATGCTCAGTGATATCAAAGGAGAAAAGTGCTTTCTATCACAAGAAGATGAGAGCTAGTTGTGGCATAGAATATTGGGTCACTTGAATTTTGACAACATAGTCAACATCAATAATAAATAGGTGGTCAGAGATTTACCCAAGACAAGAAGACCTCAAAGCATAATTTGTCCACCCTATCAACATGGAAAGTAAACTAGGATAAGATTTAAATCAAAAGGATATATGTCATCTCAGCCATTGAATCTAATACATACTGATCTATGTGGTCCTACCAGAACACAAAGTATTCAGGGTGAGAGCTACTTTATATTGTTTATAGATGATTACTCTAGAATGGTTTGGGTAACTTTCCTGAAAGAGAAGTTTGAGCCCTTTGAAAAATTTAAAGCATTTAAGGAACTGATTGAAAATGAAACTGGCAAAAGGATTAAATGGTTGAGATATAATAGAGGAGGAGAATTTATCTCAAATGAATTTGTAGAGTTTTATGAACAACATGGAATCAAGAGAGAATACTCAATAGAAAGAACTCAACAAAATGGGATAGTTGAAAGGAAAAATAGGACTGTTGAGAACATAGCTAGAGCTATTTTAAATGAGTCTAAGTTCTCAGATGGTTTTTGGAGAGAAGTAGTAAACACAGTAGTATACATAATCAGTGGGGCTCAAATGAGGGTAAACCATCACAAGACTCCATATGAGCTTTGGAAAGGAATACCAGGCACTGTAAAACACTTCAGGAATTTTGGAAGCATGTGTTACATAAAATGGGAAGATCAAAACTTAGACAATTTTGATCCAAGATGTGATGAGGAAATGTTTCTTGGTTATTTTGCAAGGAGTAAAGCCTATAGATGCTTCAACAAGAGAACATGTACTATTATAGAAAGTATAAATGTAACAATTAATGAGAAGATAGATTCAAGAGAACTAGTTCAGCAAATTGTGTATCAAGAAGATGGAAGTTGTCAAGAGGAGTTTTGTGAGAAATAAAATGAATAAGAAGAAGAAACACAAAGACTTCTTCCTAAAAATACATCTAGATATGTATAGAAGCATCATCCAAAAGAGAAAATCATTGGGAATCCATATGAAATATAGACAAGGAGAAGGATAATAACACCATCTCAACAAGCAAATTTTTCTTTGATATCTAAGATTGAGTCAAAAAACTTCACTCAGGCAAGTGAGGATAAGTTTTTGATTAAGGTAATGGATGAGGAAATAGGTCAGATAGAGAAAAACAAGACTTTAAAACTTGTTCCACGACCAAAGGATAAAAATGTGATCGACAAAAAATGGGTATTCATAAATAAGTTAAATGAAGATGGATATGTGGTCAGGAATAAAGTAAGGTTAGTATGCAAAGGTTATGCACAGGAAGAGATAATTGAATTTTATGAGACATTTCCTCTACTTGCATAACTTGAATGTATAAGAATATTTTTAGCCTTCTAAAGTTTCAAAAACTTTAAGGTATATCACATGGATGTTAAGTCAACATTTCTAAATGACGTTCTAGAAGAAGAAGTTTATATTGAACAACTAGAGGGATTCATATTAGCAGATAAACTAGATCATGTATGTAGATTTAAAAAGGTACTACATGGTCTAAAGTAGGCTCCGATAGCATGGTACTCAGGGTTGGATAAGTATCTCAAGGACAGGAATTCAGAAAAGGAATAGAAAACAATAATTTATACATAATAAATGAATGGAATGATCTACTAATTTTGGTTGTTTATGTTGATAACATAATTTTTGGAGGAAAAAATGATAAGATGTGTAAATAATTTGCTAAGAAAATGTAAAATACATTCAATATTTCTATGAGTGGTGAGTTCTCCTCATTTCTTGGGCTTAAGATTTCACAATAAAATAAAAGAGTATTTATCTTACAAAAAAGTATATAAAATACATGCTAAATAAATTTAGGCTGGAAGATTTCAAACTGGTAAGCACCCCCATGGTCACAAGATTCAAGTTAAGTAAGGATGATGAATCTCTAGAGGCAAATTAGAGACTATACAGGTCCATGATTGGCAGCTTATTGTATGTTACAACTACAAGAACATACATAGTACAGTCAGTCGGACTAGTGGTATGGTTTTAGGTAGCACCTAAGGAAACACATGTGGTATTAGTAAAGAGAATTCTCAGGTATCTAAAAGGAATTATGGATTTTGGGCTCTGGTATCCCAAAAGTGATAGTTTCACACTTACATCATATACATATGCATATTGGGTTGGTAGTATTGATGACAAAAAAAGCACAAGTGGAGAAGCATTCTTCCTTGGAGATTTTTTAGTCTCTTGTATAAGTAAGAAATAGGTTTCAGTATCCTTATCTACAAAAAAAGAATAATATATTGCAGTAGTAGCCAGTTGTACACAGGTATTATGGATGAAGCAAACTCTAGAAGACTTCAAGATAAAACATGATCATCCTATTCCCATATTATGTGATAATACAAGTGCTACAAGTATCTCAAATAATCTTGTGATGCACTCCAATATAAAGCACATTCCAATAAAGTATCTTTTTCTGAGAGAATTGGCGATAAATAAATAAGTCATGTTGGAATATGTTATTACAAAATAACAGATAGCAGATATTTTTATTAATCCACTTTTAATGGAGACATTTGAGTATCTTCGAGGAAAACTGGGAGTAATACTCCCACCCCATAATTAACCACATCAAGATTGTGTGAGGGAGGGGCTAAGATAAGAAACTCATTCTTAGCCCCAAGCCCCAAAGCTGACCCTTTGCCATTGATGTCAAAGGGGGAGAGATTTGAGCAAGGGGAAGAGATTTAGCATTTGAGTAAAAAGGAAAGGTTTATTATTTGGGTCACTTGAATTTTTAAAACATATTCAACATCAACAATAAATAGGTGGTCAGATATTTACCCAAGATAAGAAGACCTCAAAGCATAATTTGTGTACCCTATCAACATGGAAAGCAAACTAGGATAAGATTTAAATCAAAAGGATATATGTCATCTCAGCCATTGAGTCTAATACATACTGATCTATGTCATCCTATAGAAACACAAAGTATTTAGGGTGAGAGCTACTTTATATTGTTTATATATGATTACTCTAGAATGGTCTGGGTAATTTTCTTGAAAGAGAAGTCAGAGGCATTTGAAAAATTTAAAGCATTTAAGGAACTAGTTGAAAATGAAACTGGCAAAAAGGATTAAATGGTTGAGATATGATAGAGGAGGAGAATTTATCTCAAATGAATTTGTAGAGTTTTATGAACAAAATGGAATCAAGAGATGATACTCAGTAGCAAGAACTCCTCAACAAAATGGGGTAGTTGAAAGGAAAAATAGGACTATTGAGAACATGGCTAGAGCTATTTTAAATGAGTCTAAGCTCTCAGATGGTTTTTGGAAAAAAGTAGTAAACACATTAGTATACATAATCAATGGAGCTCAAATGAGGGTAAACCATCACAAGACTCCATATGAGCTTTAGAAAGGAATACCAGCCACTGTAAAACACTTCAAGAATTTTGGAAGCAAGTGTTACATAAGATGGGAATATCAAAACTTAGGCAATTTTGATCTAATATGTGATGAAGAAATTTTTCTTGGTTATTTTGCAAGGATTAAAGCCTATAGATGCTTCAACAAGAAAACATGTACTATTATAGAAAGTATAAATGTAACAATTGATGAGAAGATAGATTCAAGAGAAGCAGTTCAACAAATTGTGTATCAAGAAGATGGAAGTTGTCAAGAGGAGTTTTATGATAAATCAAATGAAGAAGAAGAAGAAAAACAAAGACTTCTTCCTAACAATCCATCTAGATATGTACAGAAGCATCATCCAAAAGAGCAAATCATTGGGAATCCAAGTGAAATATAGACAATGATAAGGATAATAACACCATCTCAACAAGAAAATGTTTCTTTGATATCTAAGATTGAGTCAAAATACTTCACTCAGGAAAGTGAGGATAAGGTTTGGATTAAAGCAATGGATGAGGAAATAGATCAAATAGAGAAAAGCAAGACTTGAAAACTTGTTCCACGACTAAAGGACAAAAATGTTATCGACACAAAATGGGTATTCATAAATAAGTTAAATGAAGATGGATAGGTGGTCAGGAATAAAGTAAGGTTAGTATGCAAAGGTTATGCACAAGTAGAGGGAATTGACTTTGATGAGATATTTGCTCTACTTGCCCAACTTGAATCCATAAGAATATTTTTAGCCTTCTAAAGTTTCAAAAACTTTAAGGTATATCATAGATGTTAAGTCAACATTTCTAAATGACATTATAGAAGAAGAAGTTGATAGTGAACAACTAGAAGGATTCATATTAACAGATAAACCATATCATTTATGCAGATTGAAAAATACACTGCATGGTCTAAAGTAGGCTTCGATAGCATGCTACTCAGGGTTGGATAAGTATCTTCAATAAAATGGATTCAGAAAAGGAATAGCAAACAACAATGTATACATAAAAAATGAATGGAATTATCTACTAATTGTGGTTTCTTAAGTTGATAACATCATTTTTTGAGGAAAAAAATGATAAGATGTGTAAATAATTTGCAAGAACATGTAAAATACATTCGATATTTTTATGCTTGGTGAGTTGTCTTTATTTCTTGTTCTTCAGATTTCACAATCAAAGAAAGGAGTATTTCTCTCACAAAAAAATATATAAAAGAGATGCTAAAGAAATTTAGTGATGAGGATTGATGTTTGATCACTCATATGACCCCTCTAGTAATTCCTAGCTAGGTTTGCATAGTTTATTTCTTGCAAATTAATAATTGTAAGTGAGTCTCCTTCTCACATGCACTTGTGGGCACTAGTTATCTTCTAGTTGTTATTTAGAGTGTTAGTTAGTAAGTGTGAACTCAAAGTAGGAAGTGTGTACTTCAAGATAGCTAAAATGGATCTTTTAGTTAGCATTATTCCTTTCTCCTAGCTTAGAAAGTTATGTGCATTCTCCTTTGCACTTTTGTAGCTTATGGTTAAGCATATTGGATCAAATCCATGATTTGATGGGTTTGGTTATGTATTTTGGGCCATTAGAGCCTATAAATTGAATTGTAAATAATAGAACACTTAGTTGGATTTTCAATCATTTTCATTGGTATCAGAGCCTAGTTCAAGTTTGCACTAGGGCTTGTGAGGTGAGAGGATAGGAGAATTTTTTTTATGAGAAATCTTTTCTCATTGAGGACTCGATTCAAGCTCAAGGGGAGCTTGAAAAACATACGCAGAAGGAAGTTCCTTATGTGTCAAAATCCTCGTTCCAACTTTCTCCGTATGCTCAAGGAGTATAGGATAAGTTTACCCCATTTCCTTTCTTACAAAAATCCCTTGGTAGGTTTGGACTACTCCTACGGAGAGATGCGTATTAGGGAGCCATTTGTTCCTGCCATCGAGGAGTCTTGAAGCTGGAGGAGTTCTATACCGGTTCATGTGTCGACTTGGGTCTGGTTGCCTTTTAAACACTGGTCGTGTGTCGATCAGATCTTGAAAGGAGAGTTGCTAAAGAGATCTGGTTGCTCATATTTTTAATAGTTTAAGTTTTCATTATTTTTAATAATTAGCACTCCCTGGTTAATTTTTTTTTAAATTTCATTGTTTTAGAAAAAATTAAATTTTAAATTAATATATATTTTCTTAAATATATTAATTTAGATTTTTTTTATTGTAAAAAAAAAAGAGAATTTTTTGTTTTTTTAGCCCTTGGGCTCATTGACCAAGTTGTGCGTAGAATTTCGACAAGTGGCTAGCTAGCACCACCCAGCATACCGAATCACAATAGGGGGTCGGCTAGAACCACCCGACAGCACCCGGCACGCAGGCTTGTGGCAGGTGACCGACTGGTAGCTGACGGCCTACGACTGTCGATCTCGACACTATCAGGAATGATAGCATCTGGGCTGTGGCCATCGCTGTCATGGCTGATAGTGCTTTGGCCTCACCACCAACGCTATTCGCTGACAACGCCAGGGCATTTGCCCATTTGGCATCCGACCTAATGCCTGACGCTGTTGTCAGGCATGACAACACTGCTGTCAAGTGCCTCGACCAGACCGCCAATGTTGTCCGTTGACAACGTCAGGGCGGTGCTCGTCATTCGAGCGTCAGGCCACACGCCTGACCTTACTGTCAGACATGACAACACTGCTGTCATGGACCTGGACAGCGTTCGGCCTGATGGCACTGATAGATTGCCAGCGTCAAGGCTCAAAAATTGTTGCTGCATGCCTGGCCTAGAATTTGGCGTCGTGATTACGCTACCCCCGAGGAGGAACAGGCACTGAAATTCATGCCTTGGGAAGCATGCATTGGGGAATCGGTAGTTTTGGAGTTGCATGCGGGTAAAAGTTTATTGTAATTTTCCAATTTAAAATTTTTTTCTATTCTAAAGGTTGCATGTTAATTTTATTTTTATTAATTTAATTTTTAATAACTTAATTAATTTAATTAATCTTTGATTAATTAAAATTTAATTTTTAATTGAGTTATTTTTAAATTAATAAATTATAAATTGTAACCTTAGGTTAGTTAAAATTTTGCAAATTTGAGCCTTAGGAGTATTTTTCAAATTTAGAAGCACAATATTGTAACAAGGAAAATTTCAATTTTTACCTTGATTTAGTGCTTTCTCATTTTTTTACTCCTGGCTTATACCCGGTTGAACATGGCTTCTAACTTGGCTGCCCAAGTGGCAGAACTTTCCCATGTTGTAAATGCTTTAGCAGATAAAGCTAATGATACTACCATGGCAGAAGTCCTTGGTAATCTTGCCATGAAGGTAAATGACATTTCTATGCACAATACTTCAACTTCTGCTCATGATTCTCGCCTGAGAGTTCGTTGTGAAGTTCCATTTTTTGATGGATCCAGGAACCCTGATGTCTTGAATAGTTGGATTCTTGACATGAGTTCTTGGTTTTCTTACTCTCAGCTTTCATATGAAGATGTGGTTCCTTATGCTAAGCTAAAATTTTCTGGTTTAGCTAAAGTCCTTGTAGAGAGAAAAAGAGGTAATGATGAACTCACTACTTGGGATGAACTTGTAGACTGTCTGAAAACCAATTTTTATCCTTCCAATTATTCTAAGGATTTGGTAATTAGGTGGTTTTAGTTTAGGCAAGGAACTAATATGACTGTACAAGAATATATTTTTCAATTCAACAGGTACAGGATACTTGTGAATGTGGAGGATGATGTTCCAGCTTTGATTCTCAAATTTCAAAGTGGCTTGTTAGAGCACTTGTACAGAGAAATTATGTTTATTTCTTTGGAAACATTGGATTCAATTTTCAACCAAGCACAACTTGTGAAGGACAAGTTCAAAGCGCACTCGCAGGCATTCTGCGCACCTGCTCCTCAAGTGGTTGCCAACTCATCAAAAGGGAATAATTCTTTCTCACAAAAGAATAATTTTTGTCAAAAGAAGAATGTTTCTTCTCCATCTCCTTCTTCTCCTTCTCCTTCCACTTCTACTCCTTCTTATTCTTCTTCTTCTAAACCTTCTTCTTCTTCTAAATTTTTTTCTAACTATTGTAAGAAAAAGGATCATGAAAAAGTTTATTATTTCAAGCTTAAGAAGAAAAGTTTAGTCATTACTACTCCAGAGGAGGATGCTTCTAAAGGTCCCCTTGAGTCAGTAGGAGAGAGTAGAGTATACACGAAATTACGAGGTAAGCTCAATGAGGTTACCTTGGTAAATGTAAGTTCATCAAAGGGTGCTCGTGATGCTTTGTTCATCACTCGAGCTCATTTGCTCCATAATTTTGCAACATATTGTATAGTGGATAATGGCTCGCAGAAAAATCTAATTGCGAGGTCCATTGTCGAGCGTTTGAAGTTACCTATGGAGCCTCATCCTCAACCTTATTCTTTGGGTTGGAAGGATAGTGGAAGAGGCTAAGAAATCACTCACACTTGCACATTAAAATTTGCACTTGGCCCACATTTCATAGATCAAGTCACTTGTGATGTGACTCCTATGGATTGTTGTGGGATTTTGCTTGGACAACCTTTTCAGTATGATAGGAGACTTGTTTATGATGCTTTCAAAAGAACCTACACACTTCAAAAATATGGTAAGGTCTTTCTCATTAAAAGCACCAACACTCCTAACATCATTCTAAGTTCCAAGCAAACAAAAAGAGTAATTAAAAAAGGTGGTGATGTTGCTCTAATTTTCATTCTCTCTCAAAAAACTTCTACATCCACATCCATTCCAAATCAACACTCTTCAATGGATAAAATATTGCAAAGTTATTCACACATATTTCAGGAGCCAAAGTCTCTTCCTCCAATTCGCACAATTAATCATAGCATTGAAATCATTCCTGGTTCTTCACTACCTAATGCACCCATGTATAGACAATCTATTTTACAAAATGAAGAAATAAAAAGTCAAATAGAAGATTTTTTGTCTAAGGGTTTCATTAAGGAAAGTACTCCTGCTTGTGCCTCACCAATTTTGTTGGTTCTTAAAAAATATGGCACTTGGAGATTGTGCATTGATTTTCGTGCTTTAAACAAAATTTTTGTAAAGAATAGATATCCATTATCAGGCATTGATGATTTATTAGATCAGCTTCAAGGAGCTAAGTTCTTTTCAAAAATAGATCTCAAAATTGGATATCATCAAGTGCGTATCCAAGCTGAGGATACATGGAAGACAGCTTTTAAGATGAAGATGGGCCTCTTTGAATGGTTGGTCATGCCTTTTGGTCTTACTAATGCTCCTGCAACCTTCATGAGGTTGATGAATGATGTATTTTGTGATGTACTTGACAAATTTGTAATAATATATCTTGATGATATATTGATTTTCTAAAAAACTTGGGAGGAACACCTTAGGCATATCCAAAGAAACACTTGATCTTCTTGCGAAGAATCAATTATATGCCAATTCTTCCAAGTGTTCTTTTGGCAATACTTCAGTTTCTTACCTTGGCTATGTGATTAGTGAAAGTGGAATTCAGGTAGATCCCATAAAATTTGATGTTTTACTTAAGTGGTCCCCTCCTACAACTCTCACTGAGTTAAGGAGTTTTGTAGGACTTGTGAATTTTTATCGCAATTTCATTCCTCAATATTCCACCCTTGCAACTCCATTGCATTATCTCACTAAGTCTAAAGTTCCATTTCATTGGGAGAAAAGCCAAGAGATTGCCTTTGATAAACTCAAAAAGAAACTTTGTACAGCACCTGTGTTAACTTTACCTGACCTCTCTCAACCTTTTGAGATTTAAACGGATGCCTCTAAAGTTGCCTTAGGAGCTGTGCTCAAATAGAATGGTCATCCAGTTGGTTATCATTCAAAAAAAAATTCTGCTATTAATTTGAACTATTCTACATATGACAAGGAGTTGTATGAATTAGTTCAAGCTATCAAGTACTGGAGACATTATATTTTGTGAAAAGATACAGTAGTACACACTGATCATATGCCTCTCAAGTTTTTACAATCTCAAAGTAAAATTGAAGAATCAAGACATATGAAGTGGGCCTCTTACCTCCAACAATTTCACTTAGTGATCAAGTACAAAAAGGGGAAGAGTAATACTATTGATGATTGTTTGAGTAGGCCTCCTACTGCTCTTGCCTTAAAAGTTATGTCCACTTCACACTTGGGATTTCAGACTTGGCCTAATTATTATTCACAAGATCCTAATTTTGGGAAAATATTTGAGCAAGTGAGTAAGCCTTCTTCTTCCAATTTGCGTCCTTTCCAAGATTTCTACATCAAAGAAGGACTTATTTACAAATTGGACAAGGTTTGTGTTCCTTGTGAGCCTAGAGTGTCACTTCTTAAGGAAGCTCATTCTACACTTTATGGTGGTCACTTTGGGAAGCACAAAACACTTCATCACTTGCAAAGATTTTTCTATTAGCCTAAAATGCAGAGGGATGTGTTGAGATTTCTCAAATAGTGTGCAGTTTGTTGTCGCTCAAAACCAGTGAACAGGAAGTTTGGCTTAGGCATGCCTTTGCCCATTCCTTATCATCCTTGGAAAATCATTTCCATGGATTTGGTTAGTGGTTTTCCTATGACAGTGTGACAACATGATTGTGTGTTCATGGTGGTTGACAGATTCAGTAAGATAGCTAAGTTTATTCCATGCCACAAGACAAGTTCTACAGTAGACTTAGCCCAATTTTTCTTTGACAGCATTTGGCATTCCTTTGGTCTCCCTACCAGCATTATCTCGGATCATGATTCATGCTTTGTGGGTCACTTTTGGCGTTCTTTGTGGAAAATTTTGGGAGTTTCCCTTAACTTTTCCATCACCTATCATCCGCAGTCAGATGGGCAGACTGAAGTGGTAAACCGTAACCTTGTGCAAAGTTTACGAATCTATCATCACGCTTCACCAGAAAAGTGGGACTTGAGTCTCACTCATATTGAACATGCCTACAATAGGGCCCTACATTCTTCTACAGGTCATTCACCCTTTGAGGTTTGTATGGGATTTCAACCCTTGGCACCTTATGAGTTACCTTTGTCTTTGCCTTCTCCTGTCACTTCACATCTTCAAAAGGAGCAAGACAAAGCACACTCATTTATTCAGCATTTGCACAATCTTCCATCAAAGGTGGTTGAGATTTTGCAAAAGACACAACAGTAGCAAAAAAAGGCCATGGATCGACATCGAATTCCTCATCTATTTCAGGTTGGTGACAAAGTTTGGTTGCATCTTGACAAGCGACATTTTTCTGATAAGACTCATAGTAAAATCAAATCGATTCGCTATGGGCCTTATACTATTCTTCAACAGGTTTTTGAGAATTATTTTTGCCTTGATCTTCCTGCACACTTGGGAATTCATGACGTCATCAATGTAGATCTTTTGAAGTTGTATTTTGACTCTACATTGGAGACAACACCAGCTATCAGTCATCCTGTGGATGTGGTTCTTGATTCTCAGTTACCATTGGATTCTCATCAGATCTATGACACAAAGATTTGACAGACTCACCAAGGGTATACCACCTCATATCTTATGGCTCAATGAGGATAGCTGCTGCATCAGGCTCGTTGGATTTCTTTTCGTCAGATGTCCCGTGACTTTCCTACTCTTCTAAAAGCATTGGATTCCAATGCTTCTATTGTGGGGAGGCATGATGAGGATTGATGTTTAATCACTCATATGACCCCTCTGGTAACTCCTAGCTAGGTTTGCATAGTTTATTTCTTGCAAATTAATAATTTTAAGTGAGTCTCCTTCTCACATGCACTTGTGGGCACTAGTTATCTTCTAGTTGTTATTTAGAGTGTTAGTAAGTGTAAACTCAAAGTAGGAAGTGTGTACTTCAAGATAGCTAAAATGGATCTTCTAGTTAGCATTATTCCTTTCTCCTAGATTAGAAAGTTACGTGCATTCTCCTTTGCACTTTTGTAGCTTATGGTTAAGCATATTGGATCAAATCCATGATTTGATGGGTTTGGTTATGTATTTTGGGCCATTAGAGCCTATAAATTGAATTATAAATAATAGAACACTTAGTTGGATTTTCAATCCTTTTCATTTAGGCTATAATATTATAAACTGGTAAGCACCCCCATGGTTAAAAGATGCAAGTTAAGTAAGGATGATGAATCTCTAGAGGTATATTAGAGACTATACAGATACAGATTGGCATCTTGTTGTATGTTACAACTACAAGACAAGACATAGTACAGTCAGTGGGACTAGTGGTAAGGTTTCAAGTAGCACCTAAGGAAACACATGTGGCATAAGTAAAGAGAATTCTCAAGTATCTAAAAGGAACTGTGGATTTTGGGCATTGGCATCCCAAAAGTGATAGTTTCACACTTACATCATAAACAGATGCATATTGGGCTGGTAGTATTGATGATAGAAAAAGCACAAGTGGAGGAGCATTCTTCCTTGGAGAGTTTTTAATCTCTTGGCTAAGTAAGAAATAGGTTTTAGTATCCTTATCTACAACAAAAGCAGAATATATTGCAGTAGTAGCCTGTTGTACACAGGTATTATGGATGAAGCGAACTCTAGAAGACTTCAAGATAAAATATGATCATACTATTCCCATATTATGTGATAATACAAGTGCTATAATTATCTCAAATAATCTTGTGATGCACTCCAAGATAAATCACATTCCAATCAAGTTTCATTTTTTGAGAGAACTAGTGACAAATAAACAGATCAGGTTGGAATATGTTGATCCAAAAGAACAGATAGCAAATATTTTTAATAAGCCACTTTTAAAGGAGACCTTTGAGTATCTTTGAGGAAAACTAGGAGTAATACTACCACCCTAGAATTAACCACCTCAAGAGGATGTGGGAGAGGGGCTAAGCTAATAAACTCATTCTTAGCCCCGAGCCCCAAAGTTGACCCTTTGCCATTGATGTCAAATGGGGAGAGATTTGAGTAAGGAGAAGAGATTTAGTATTTGAGTAAAAATGAGATATTTTAAGAGAGCATTGAGCTAGGGGGAGCAGAAAAAAGAAAATTTTAAGTCTTTGTAAAAAAGAATTTGGGTTGCCATAAATGACAAAGGGGGAGATTATTGGAAATTTTGATTCAAAGTTATCATTGATGTCAGGAAAAAAAGTTGTCATTGATGTCAAGGAATAAGCTACGGTGATGTCAAAAGGTCAAGAGGAACAATGCAAAGGTTTTTCATAAAAATCCAAGGAGGCTTTTAAATTCATATTAGAAAGCCCAAGGAAGTTTTAATATTTATTTTATAAATTATTTAAATTCAAGTTGAATTTAAAATTTATAAATAAATATTATTTATACAATGCAGTAAGACCTAAGAAGGCTTTAATCCTTAATAAATCCAAAAGGATTTAAATATTAATTTATAATATTTAAATTCTAAAGAATTTAAATAATTTATAAATTAACCATTTAATATCAAAGGCATCTATGTCTAAGAGAAAAAGGAATTCATCAAAATTTGAAAGGATGGTGGCATATTCATATTAAAACTTATGCCTAAGTGAAAATTATTATCCCTTGTTCAATTAACAAAGGTCTACGATTTGTATATTTCATGTGATTTTGTGCAAGGAAGAATACAAATTTTTTCTTTGTCTTAAGTGCACCGATGAAGGAATAAAAGGTAAAAAACCCTAAGTTACATATCCATACAGCATGGTGGTCTAGTGGCAAGTCAAAGTGCATTAGGATGTGTGTGAGTGGGAGGACCTGTGTTCAAATATCGATAGGCAGTGTTTTGTGTGGACTTGGTCAACGTTTTGGATAGGCACCAAAGGAAGCAATGCAAATATTTTTGGAAGAGGTGCCAAGACGGAGAATATAGAGCACGTGGTGCTCTTCCCTCCTAAGGTGATCACCTAGCTCACACAGTGGTTGGAGTTGTAGCTAGGGCATTGTTAGAAGATGTCGTCATGAGTTAGAATCTCACCAATGCAAAGGTAATAAATTTTTAATATATTTTGTGATGCCTAAGGTTTTGACATAAGGTTCTAGGGAGTTAAAAGGGGTAAATAAAAGATATTTTATTTGGTCATTATTTTGGGTAATTGGAGAAATAAGTGGATTGAAGTGTTGGTTAAATTTTTCTTGCAATTGAGTTATTTTGAAGGTGATTGTATTGACTTTTTTTTTTGGTGTTGGATATTATTTTATCAGGGAGTTTATAAGGTGTATTTGTTCAATTATTTTTATATATGTTGATGGATGCTTTCTTTAAGATGGAGTGATAAGGTGTATGTGTGTTTTGATATTTTCATTGTATCTTTGAGAGAGTTTATCATCTTATAACTTTCTTGAGCTTGGCAAAGAAGTGTTTTTGGTTGTGGTAGATTTTTGAGGTTCCTTCTTCATCAAATAAAAGGTATGGGCATATTCTTCCTAGTGAGTGATTTTTGGAAATTGTGAATGAAAATTTGGAGTGAAAAGGATTGTTTAGTTTGAATTATTGAGTGTTTTGAATTAATGCTTCAAGGTTTTTTGGAGTTGAGAATTGTTGATAAAATATTGTTTTATAATAACTACTGTTGAAGTGATTAATTTGAGTGAAGAACTTGAACTAGGGTTTGTAAAGATCATGAGTATCATTTTTATGTGATATTTATTGATAGGCATTGTTGGAAATATTTTGAGTGAGTGTTCATATGCTTGGACTAGGGTTTGTGAGCAAATATTATTTTATTGAGTGATTTGTTGAGTTGGTTAAGCCTATTCAAGAGGATGTGCGAGTTGATTGTTCATGTTCTTTGAAAAAATTTATTCTATGTCTTGAGTTGAGTTGAGAAAGTGATTGAGATTTGATGAATGTGAAGCATATTGTGTCTCTAACAATTCTCTATATGTTTCTAAAAGAGTGATTGAAAGTGATTGAGTATTGAGTTGAATGTGCAGCATATTGAGTCTTTAACAATTCTCTATATGTTTCTAAGAGAGTGTTTGAAAGTAATTGAGCATTGTGATGAGTGTAGAGCATATTGAGTCTCTAATAATTCACTTTATGTTTCTATGATATTGGACAAGTTCTAGTGTGGACTTGTTGAGCATATTTGAGACAAGTCTTTGTAGATTTAGATAAGCTTTCGTGGAAGCTTATAATACAGATATTAAGGACATATTTGAGAACAAATATTAAGGACATATATTGAGGATAGATTTAAGGATAAATATTGAGGAAAGATTTGAGGATAGATATTAAGGAAAAATTTTGTGCCAGACGATAGATAGAGATTGAGGTCAGATTTGTGCTAGACCAAAGGATTGTATTTAGTACAAATTTGAGATAGAGCTTTGGAGGTGATAGAGTTGAGGACAGAGGTCTCCAACTAGATCAGGAAGGATAGGTGTCTTTTATGGATATATTTCCATTTGCTAAGGATGGTGGAGGTAGAGGTCTTCTAGAGGATCACTAACTAGAGCAGAGTTAGAATACTAGTTTCTCTTGTGGATAGAGATCCACTAACTTGATCAAGGGGATTTGTGTCTCCTTTGGACAATGGTCCATAAATATTATAAGGAAAATATTACCAAGAGAATTTATTTGAGAAAAATTTATAAGAAATATTTTCTTCGTGGAGTAGCCCACATTGGGTGAACCACGTAAAATCATGTCTCTCATGTATGTGATGCTTTGTGTGATGTTTATTGCTTTAATATTGTTGATTCTATTATTTGGATTAAAAATAAAAATGTTTTATCTTATACTATTCACCCCCCTATCAGTATAGGCACATGTTATTCATAGTTCATAAATTATTACCATTTTGAAACAACTCTTCACGGTAGTTGCATTGCTTTATAACATGAAAGTATAAAGCAAATTAAGCAACAGAAGTGTTGAAATACTTTTACCATATATAATAAAAAATATAATACATATTGTAAGCAGTATGTAGTGTTGATAAGTTTGTTGCTCTGATAAGGAACCAACAAACATAGATAAATTTTGCATTACCATGATTTAATGTGTTGTTATGTTATGTGCTGCTTTGAATGTAAACAAGAGTAGTTTGTTATGTTGTTGTGCGGTAGTGTGATAGTATTTAGAAGAGATGTTGGGATGGGTGCAGTGTATGAATGGTATCCCATATGAAAATATAATGAAAGAGAAAAACTATATATTTATATCTCTTTAAAACCATAGGCATATCTTGATGAATTAAATAAATTAATTGTGGAAACATGTTCTAAAATTTTGGGAAATCTCGGGTAAGGAGATTGGTGAATTTTCTGAAGTGTTTCTAGTGCAGTTGCATGTGTGCATAATAGAATATTGCATATTCATATTTAGATAGCCGTGTCTAATCCCTGGAATCATCTAAGTTTCCTTGTTCAAATTATCATCCTCTTGAAAATAATTAGAGCTACGCTGGGTAAACCGAAGCAAATTTGATTCAAGGACGTGCAAGGCGAGAATCATATTTACTACTACCATGTCACCAAAATATAAGTATTAGTTAAGAAAACATATTTGGTAGCCTTGGTCTGGGTGGAAGTACAGTTTATTTGTGGATAACAGTACCTTTGGGTTGTCCAAGCCTTAGGGTGGAAGATAGGAGATTATTTAGTAGTAAAATTTTAAGGCTTTGTCTCTATAGAAAAAGAGTGAAGTGCATGTAATGTTGTTTATATTTTAAAAAATACTCAAATGTTCTGGAAGTGTCTCTGTGAGCTTGGTGAAGCTGAATGTAACATTTGTAATTAAAGTGTATTAAAGCTTCTTTTCCCTATTCAATGATAATGACTTTTGGGTTTGTATTTTATTTAATACACCGTGAATTGCAATGGGTTGCTACATTTTGTAATATCATGTTCCTTAAGCAAGGCAAATATAGAGTTAAACTAGAAAACATTTGAAAGAACCAAGGGAAAGGTTGGATGTTACAAACCCTATTAATGCTATAATTAACTTTAATACATCCAAAGTATGACATTGGTCTTGTTGTCATTAGAATGGTTGTTTAGCTGGTTTAATGTGCAAACTGAAAGCATATATCTTAATATGGAAAATTGGTAAAATTTTTGGTTTATCCTTGCATATTTTTGGAAGCCAAACCTATAAGGAAATGGTGGCAACTCTTCTCTTAGAATATGTTTAAAACCCTAGTGACCATGTAGTTTGGGTTTAGACAACCTATCATATTTTAAAAATAAATAGACTATCTTTTATGGTATGTAAATAAAAGGAATGCTTAAGATCTTGTAAGCTTGTATTATGAAGAGATAGATGATGGATTTAACTTAAGGAAAAACCTTAGAAGGCTTAGGTTCTAATTCCTTATACTATAGTTTGAGAAAATATTGAGGTGCGGGTATGCACACAAGTTTTGAGTCCATGGATGATCGATGAAAGTGGTCAAAAGAGACTTGGTTGGTCAATATAGAGAGGTGGTATGGGACACCTTTATCTAGGATGAACTCGAATAACACTGTGATGAAAACCTTACTTAGTATACTTAGCTGGAATAGCCTCAGAGTTTGGTATGGGATAAACTACTATGATTTATCCTGGGTTTAGAAAATGAAGTCCAAGGTCAAGGTATTGACATGGCGCTAACTATCTCCAGTTTAAGGGAATCAATAGTTAGTCACGAAAGCATAAATATGCTAACCTCTTTCATATAATTTAAATAACAGGTTGACTGGTTGGTCGAGGGTTCAATATGTTGAGGTAGGGAATATAAGCATTCCCCTCTAGGTGTTATGGGCCCTAGAGGATAACCCTAGTCATGGTTCAATCCTCATGCCAGTATATGTGGATGATAAATGAGACTAACTAACTCCACTAAAAGGCTACTCTATGGGATATGGTCGATCTCATCCACTTGGGTGGCTATCTGCAACAATATTAGACCCAAATGTGGTTAACTATGCTTGTGCTAAGTAGATAATGAAAGATAAAAATTTTGTCTTTTGGTGGGGTCAATTTTGTTTAAAATGTCATTGGATGATCTAAACCATGAGAACATGTAAACAAATCTGAGAACTTAGGAAAGTAACTTTTGGGTCTACTTAGTAAACTTACAAAAAAATATTTTGTTAGTTGCTTATATTATTTTTAGGTCAACCAAGTGAGACCATAGGCTTGGGTTGTTACATATGGTATCAGAGCAAAAGAGATTCTAGGTTGTAGATTCTAAGTGCGAGATAGATTGGAAAATTATAACTAATGCTCTACCTCTTTCACCTACAGGTTTAATGGTATGATTGTTGCGAGGTGGGTCCTCAAGAAATCCCATGGGAGGTAAGGAGGAGGAAGACACCAAAATACCTATAAGGAGGCCACGAACAAATCTAAGGTAAAAAGGACCTCAGCGTGAAATAAGGGTTAATGATATTTTCCATAGCGAGAGTGAGACCAATGTGGAGGTAGGAAACCTCGCTAAAGTGGTGCAGTTATTGCAAACACATATGGACTACCAAAGGGAAGAGATGGCCCAACAATAAATAATTTATTGTCCAACAACAATGGGTCATAGAAGACTTAACTAATGGATGAGGAAATGGATTGGAAAGATCAATGGAAGAATCTAGGGAACCAGAGAGATCCAGTGCTAGAAGGGCAAGAGTGAGTAAGGAGTTGGACAAAAATCTGAGAAAGGTAGTAATAACTAAGTTTGATGGTAAGGGTGATGGTGAATCAACCAAAAATTGGTTGAGTGAGCTAGAGTCTTACTTTTCTCTAGTAGTTCTATCCTCTGAATCCAAGACTGCTTTGGCAGTAATGAACATGATAGAAATATCCCTGGACTAGTGGAAGTCATATAAGAAAGGGCATAGAGTTGAAGTTGCTGACCTCAAATGGGAGGAGTTTGTCAAGGAATTTAGGGATAGATTCTTGACAAAGCAATATTATGTAGAGAAATTTGGGGATTTCTCAAATTTGAGATAGGAAAGTATGTCGGTGCATGAATACCACCAAAAGTTTATTCAATTGCTGAAATATGCATCCCAATATGAAAGCAATGAAGAAATGAAGATGCAAAAATTTATTCTGGGATTGCATCCTAGGATTATGATGGTGGTAAACATGCATAATCCTATCAATTTACCAATTGCTTTTGACCTAGCAAGAAAAGAAGAAGCTAATCAGGAAATAAGAAAGGTATACTTTAACTATCAAAAGTTATCTAAAAAGGAAAAATATGAACTCAGGAAGTGGAAAAGTGTGGGTTTTATGAAATGGGAGAAGGAACAGAACAAGAAACCCAAAAGATAAGATCAGAACAAGCAAGGGGGCAAAAATAGATCCAACTACCAAGGTAAAAAATTCAAGAAGGATGCTAAAGAATTTCCCAAGAGGTAGGACCAAAAGCCAGCAGGTCAAGGAAGGGATAGAGAAACTCCATATGTGAATAGAAATGAAAGCAATAATAGAGACAATAGAGCACCACCAGGTGGATTTTGGGTGTGCAAAGGGGCTCATTATGCTAACAAATGTCCTCACAAGGCTGAATTGCCACCAAAAACTCTAGAAGAGCCTAGCCACCAGATCTAACCATAGGTAGTTCTGAACTCAATGGTCAGATAACTCCTTTTTTATTGCATGGTAAATTTTTTGGTAAAAATGTGCAAATTTTAGTTGATAGTGGGTCAACAGATAGTTTTATTTCTTCAAAATTAGTGAGGGATTTTCCTGTTAGACCTAGATTCTTGGCCAAATATTGGAAGGTAGAGTATGGATCAGGGTAAACCCATCATGTTAATCAATGTCTCTTTGACTCCCACATTTCCTTACCTCAAGGAAATATCAACTAGAATTTGTATGTGGCACCTTTGCATGTGTTTGACATTATTTTAGGAGTTGATTGGTTAAAAGCACACAAGGCTCTTTTAAATTTTGAAGAGCAATGGGTGGAATTTTTGGATGAAGCTAGTCAAAGGATTAGAATTAGTTGTGGGTGAAGGGAAGTTAAGCCACATCTATTGACTGCAATGCAGACAAAAAAGGTTATTAAAAATAAGGGAATGATCTTCATAGTTAAGATGAATAAGATGGAAGCATCTGAAAAGGAATCTGATATTTTCTAGCAATACTCGGTGTTGGGTGCTTTCAAAGATGTTTTTCTTGAATATCTCCTAGGGTTACCTCCTCAAAGGGAATTTGACTTCTCAATAGAGCTATTACCGAGGGAAGCACCAATTGCAAGGTCACCTTATCGAATGACACCCATTGAGTTGCAGGAGCTCAAAACGCAACTTCAAGATTTGCTTGAAAAAGGGTTAATCAAACCTAGTGTGTCACCTTGGGGAGCTCCTATTTTATTTGTTAAAAATAAATATGGTACCTTAAGGATGTGCATAGACTATCGAATGTTGAACAAGGTTACTGTCAAGAACAAGTATTCGTTACCAAGGATTGATGATTTGTTTGATCAATTGAAAGGAGCAACTATATTTTCTAAGATAGATTTGAGATTTGGATACCATCAGTTAAGGATACAGGAGGAAGATACATCTAAGACAACTTTTAGAACAAGATATGGATATTTTGAGTTTATTGTCTTACCTTTTGGGCTAACCAATGCCCTAGTTGCATTCATGAACCTCATGAACAATATCTTTAGAGAACAACTGGATAAGTTTGTACTTGTATTTTTGGATGATATTTTGATTTATTCCAAAAACAAAGAAGAGCATGATCAACACATGCGAATAGTGCTTGCAATCCTTAGAAAGAATTAATTATATGGAAAACTGACCAAGTGTGAGTTTTATACTCCACAAGTGCAATACCTTGGACATATTGTTTCTATAGAAGGAATTGTAGTGGACCCCAAGAAAATTGAAGCAATTATTGACTGGCCAACACCTACTAATGTTTTAGAGGTGCAAATTTTTATGGGGATTGCAGGATATTATAGGTGGTTCATCAAGGGGTTTTCAAGAATCGCTCAACCCATTACCAACCTTCAAAGGAAAGGGAAAGGCTTTAGGTGGATAGAGCAGTGTGAAGAGGCTTTTTAGGTTTTGAAAGAAAGGTTGATAACAACACCAATTCTGCAATTGCTTGACCCTAATAAGAAGTTTACAATCTGTATAGATGCATTGATCGAAGGGTTAGGTGGGATTTTGATCCAATATGGTGCGGTTATTGCTTATGAGTCTAGAAAGCTCAAGAGGCACGAAGTCAATTATGCAACTCATGATTTAGAGTTTACAGTAGTAGTACATGCTCTAAAAGTGTGGTGACATTATTTTCTGGGAAAACCATTTGAATTAAATACAAACCATCAGAGTCTAAAGTATATATTCATCCAACCCCTATTAAATTTCATGCAATGATGTTGGATAGAGTTTCTAGTAGAGTATGATTTTGGTATTGAGTACATTAAGGGTAAGGAGAATAAGGTCATCGATGCCTTAAGTAGGAGAGGGTATATTACCACTATGAAAAAATGCCAATATGATCTGTTGGATCAAATAAAGGAGTGGCAAGGAAAAGATGAATTTTTCCAATCTTGCATCAGTCAAATGGAATAGAAATTAAACAAGGATGCAAAATTTGTGATCAAAAATGATCTTCTATTCTTCAATAATAGGTTGGTAGTACCTAATTCAGGGGGTTAAGAGAAACAATGCTTAAGGAGGCTCACAATACTCCCTATTATGTGCACCCAAGAGGGGCAAAAATGCATGAGAATTTGAAGAAAGCCTATTTTTGGCCAGGTATGAAAAAATATATTATCAATTATGTGGTCAAATATTTAGAATACCAAAAAGTGAAAGCAGAACATCTGCATCTAGCTAGGAAGTTATATCCACATGAGATACCTGCACAAAAATGGCAAGTAGTATCAATGGACTTTATTATGGGATTACCTAAAACCAGATTCAAGCATGATGTAATTTTAGTGATTGTGGATAAGCTAACCAAAGTCGCACATTTTATACCAGGTAATGTGCATGATGATGCACCCACTGTAGCAAGTAAATACGAGTTTCCAAAAGTTTTAATCTCTGATAAAGACTCTCATTTTACTTCTAAATTTTGGAAAGCTTTGCATCAGACATTAGGGATAAAAATGAATATTACTACTGCTTATCACCCTGAGATAAATGGTGAGAATGAGAGGGTAAAGTGCTTGAGGATATGCTATGAATGTACTGCATGGAACAACACACAAAGTGGGAAGACTATTTGTACCTAGTAGAATTTACATATAACAATAGTTACCACACATCACTAGGTATGGCACCTTTTGAAGCTCTATATGGGTGACGGTGCAGAGTTCCCTTAACTTGGGATAATCTGGAAGATCGGGTAGTGATCAGACTAGAAATGATAAAAGAAATGGAAGAGCAGTTAAAGAGGATTCAACAGAAGCTGAAAGAGGTCATAAACCACCAAAAGAGCTATGCAAACCTCAAAAGGACACCAAGGGAATATTCTATGGGAGACAAAGTATTCTTAAGGGTGAAACCAATAAAAAGTTCTATAAAATCCTCTAATATTGACTCCAGATATGTGGGTCCATTTGAGATTATTGTGAAGATAAGCCTTGTAGCGTATAGATTAGCTCTACCACCAAGCTTATCCAAGATTCATAATGTCTTCCATGTGTCCCTCTTTAGAAAATATATTTCTGATCCTACTCATGTATTGGATGTTTCCAACTTGCAGATGATCGATCCATTAAATATTGAGGTGCAACCTATTCGCCTGCTTGGTTTTTGAACCAAGAATCTGAGAAAACGAAGCATTGAGCAATGTCGGGTCCAATGGGACCACTACTCAGATCGAAATGCTACGTGGGAAGACGTGGCAGAAATGCAGCGGCAATTTTCTTATCTGTTTGAGTAGAAAAAGACTTTATTATAAACTTTTATATAATTTTGGAATATTTGTATTTATACAAAAGAAAATGAACTGGATACTAAGTAGAGTAAAGTTGGTTTGCCATTTTACTGAGTAGAGTAGTTTGCAAGTATGTGGCTTTGCAAAATGATATGTTTTGGAACATATAATGATATTTGATCAATTGATTATGTTATGATGAAATCTATGATGTGATTATATGCTAATGATGTGGAAAAATTCTTTTATGCAATCTAGAACTTGATGTGAGCAATAAATTTGTTTGAATTTTTATTTTTCTTACAATGGTTAGAAACATAGGGACTGTGTTTATCCCTAGTGGGGGAGGATGTAATGACCCTCCTCGCATGATTTTTGAAGGATAGTAAAATATGTATATACTTACCTTTTTCCTATGAACCATGGTACTGCTGACAACTTTTGTGAGCATAGGATAATTGTGTGATGACAATGAGAGGAAGCTAGTCAGGGAAAAAGGTGAGATAGGGAGGTGATGATTCGGCTTGCAAGCACATGGAAACTCGTGCTTGCATATCATATAGGTGCATTGCATATTGCATCTCTGCATGGGTTAAATTGATTCAAGTATTGCTTGTTTGGCAAGGAATGAGAAATGTTGCTTTAGGTGGCGATGATGATGGGAGCCACTAGTTTCTTAAAGAATAACATGTGTGTATGGTTGCTTGCTAAATCATGTGTGAGGATATTGTTTAAAAATGATATTTTGTTTGATATATGAATTAATATGGTATTAGGTTGTCATGTAGGGAAACCTATACAAATGCTATTGTTACTTTGCTTTGAAATATAGGACAATGGCTATAATGTTATTAATTCTATTTTATTTAATTTGTGTATAAAGTGGTCCACACTATTGTGAAGATAGCTCCATATTGAATATTAAGGAAATAATTTTTTTTTATTTTATTTACATGGTGGAATCGGTAGCCGCCATGAATCTGGGTAGGTTGTCCATCTTTTATGGCCTCCATAGTATTCTGCATTGTCCGCCCTAGAAGCCGCCACATAGATCTTCATGCAATCCACCCCTATAACCACCATGCCACAATCATTTTAAACCTTTTATGCCACTGAAAGCACCAGGAAAGGGACAAGCATTCAGTCTGGCGATATTAAGGAAATAATTAGAAGTCTTATAACTATGTGTATTTAAACCTTCAAGTGGTGAATGCATATATGCTTAATATTAGTTGTGAATGGGCAATAGTTACTTGGAGTGTGCACGAAGCATAAGTAGAAGCTTAACAACTTGACATTGTGCATGGAGTGAAAGCACGGGGATACGAAAGCAAAAAGGAAAGCGAATATGCGATGCAAACGGAACCGAACTTAGCGCTAAATCCTAAAAACTTGAAAGTGCATGAAAAGAGGAAAAAGCATGATTGAATCAAACTGAAACAAATGTGAATTAAAGAAGACAACCCTTTTTATTGATATGTTTCAAACTTGGTTACAATGTGCTTCCTCCCCTTCCAAGGGCTAGGAGTGTTTAAGCATTCGTTCTTGTTACATCCATGGGTGCCTTTCCTTATTTCGCATGCCCACATATAAAATGGGTGGACCAAATGTCGTCGTCGCTTGTGTTGATGAGTCTTGACTCCTCACTGCTCCTCCAATGTCCAAACCCTATGTTCAAAGGAACTAGAAATGGTCAATAGCACCTACGGATAGAACGAAGAATGCAATCCCCAAGCCTACGATAGGTAAATGAGAAAAATGAATTAAACTATGACTAAAATAGATCCAAATGCACTAAAAATTTTATAGGGGCATCAAGACACCACTAGGAAGGCTCTGTAAAAAGAATAGTCAAGAAATTCCTCACCAATTTGAATTCACTCTACGGCGGGACGAATTCACCTACAACAAAACACCAAAAAGGTATTGTCCAAATGTCCTACCTAGGAAGATTCAAAATACTTGCAAAATTGGGGTTAGCTAATTGGGAGCATTTTGGGAAGACCCAGATGGTCAGATTCTCCCAATTTAGCCTCCATCAACAATAATTTGATGATGCTACCTATAGGTTAGTAGAAGCGAGGAAAGGTAGAAATATGATCAAAATTGTTCAAAACGAGACGAAATTCAAATGAAAACCTATCTAAGCATTATATAATTTTATGCAAAAAATGAAAGAAAGCAAATCTGCCATGGAATTCCCATTGCTCTGAAAGGGGGCGATTAGGATTGTGGTAGTGTGGGAGGGGGCGCCCATGGGGCAGGCCGCCCACTGTTTGAGGCCTGATTTTAGCACCAATCCACTTGGGATGGGTCCAAAACCTCTTGTGTGGTATTGTAGAAAATTTGGTGGGATATTGTGGCCAAATGTTAGGTTTTGGGCTCGAGATTCTTCCTCCCAATAGTCACCCAATGACCTCCCTTCTAAAGGAGATCAAGGATGTGAAAGGCGCAAATCCAAAAGGTGTGAGGTGTGTAAATAAAATGACAACACTTCGTTGCTCTAAAATGCTACTTCTCTCCATATTTTTGGGTGAGGAAACTCACCAATTTATAGACCTAGAGGTCTCTTGAAATGGGCATGCAGAGGCACCACTTGGAAATCATGCCTTCACAAGGGGAATGAGATTACTCCTTGAATTAGGACTTCATGACTGACCTTGCAAATGCCTCTAATGCTCGAAAACGCTCACCCATACTCCCATGCGATGAAGGAATCGTTGAGTGGCGGATCTGAGCTGCCATTTGTCAAGATTTGACTTTTTTCCCATCAAACCTGTAATTCGCCCCACCCTAGAGCGAATCTAGAATTCGTCCCTAGGTGGGACAGATCCCAGTTTGAATTCGTTCTAGGGTGGAACGGATATTGAGAAAAGTGCCTGAAGGTGCCAAATTGATCTCTGACCTTTCAAAACTGCTGTGAGAGTGGTTAGGACCACTGTTTAACCTTTGGGGGCTGCCCTTGGGGCTGTGTGTATCAAAGTGATTCATGTTTGCAATCACATAATCGGATTGGTGCTATTTTGGTGTCTATAGATTCCCCTTTTTGGGATGCGCTGTGCATGGCGCAACGCTAAGCAAAAATAGATAACCAAAGCACTAATGATTAGGGTTTCTCAATAACCTAACCAAATTTTGATGCCCCAAGTATGGAAAGGGCATGCATTCTTGAATCCTTACATCTGACGAGCAAAGGAACTTAACTCAAGTGTTAACCTTTTTCGGTGAGGTGTTACTTGATCTTGGACATTGATCGATCATGAATAGGCAAAGGGCGCAACCTTTTGTCTGTGAGAACCTTGAGTTCATGATTCATGAAATGCCAAGTGATTTGATCAGGTTGTGATTATTTCTTGTTTACTTCCCAAGCAGGAGTGTGATTGTCTTTGTCAATGATTCTTTGAATGCATGTTGTTTTCCTTAATTGGGTGTGTGTTTGTTGGCTGGTGACTAAGTGTGACTACCCCCTCAAGCAACGAATCAATGAGGTATTGACAGTCATGAGAAAATCAACGAGTCGATTGACCCAAGATGACTTGTGTGATGGTGCCCTTATATGTTTTAGCATTAAGTGTGTGCATTTTTCTGACATTTAGACCTATTTTTGTTGGGTGTTAACCCTTTTTACGATGCGTTTTGGAGCTAAAATTGGCAAAAATCCGTCCTCCCATGGAGCGGTCCAGCTATGGTAGCCTTCTTAGGGAGTAGGATAGTGACAATTTGTAACCCCAACGTCTATTTTGCATGCCCAAGATGTCAAGTGCAACAACATTTTCATCGGGAGAGTTTATTAGCTGTTTTGGTGCATTTTTGTTCAATTTTTGTTGTTTTTTGAAATTTCTGCCCTGAATTCATCCCAGGGTGGGACAAATACTAGATTAGTATTCATCCCAGGGAGGAATGAATATAAGCTCAAAATTCCTATTTAAAGGCCAAAACTAGGGTTTGGGCTCATTTGCATTCGAATTTTCTTGCGATTTGGAGCTCGAGGGAGGAGGAGGTTAATTCTGTGAAGAGAAGCACTACCAAATTTCTCCTGACATCATGAGTGCAGAAACTGGATTGAGTGGTGGAGCTGAAGTGAGACCAGTAAGTGCTCCCTAGTGTTATTGCTTTTGTTATACGTTTTAAAACTGCAAGTGATTTGTTTAATTTTCTTTGTGATGCTGCTTTTCAAAATTAAAATTGAAAACCCTAAAACTGAGATGAACACAAACCAAGATTTAGCTTAAAACTGAATGAAAAACGTAGTTAAAACCTAGGTAAAAAATTGTTATTTTACTTTTAACTAAAACCCTAGGATAAACGAAACGTAAAACCCTAGTTCTTAGGTTGAGCTTGTCAGTTTTAAAACGTAGGTGAAAACCCTAGGTTAAAAATTGTTATTTTAATGTTGTTTTGTTTGTGCAGAATTTTGTCAATTTTAAACTTAGAATACAGAAATCCTAAGACTGACAACTGTGCCATTTTTTTTTTTTTGTTAACTAATCAGTTAGAGTTTAAAAACCCTAGGGCTAACAAATTAATTTTTTTTGAATTTTTGTTTTTTTTTTTAATTTATCAGTTAGGATTAGAAATCCTAGGACTGACAAATGATCTTTTCTTTTTGTTTTTTTGTAATTTTTTTTGGTATTAATTAATCAGTTAGAGTTTAAAAACCCTAGGGCTGACAAAAAAAAATGAATTTTTGTTTTGTTTTTGAATTTATCAGTTAGGATTGGAAACCCTAGGACTGACAATTGATCTTTTCTTGTTGTTTTTTTGTAATTGTTTTTGTTATTAATTAATCAGTTAGAGTTTAAAAACCCTAGGGTTGACAAATTAATTTTTTTTTTAATTTTTGTTTTGTTTTTGGCTATACATTGGTAGGCAGTGTTGTATATTCATGTTATTGTTGTATAGTTTTTCATGATTTTAATTTTTTTGTGTTGTTTTCTTTTGTAGGTTGTGAAGAGCCAGTATCATGTACCCACTGCTTTCGCTAAAGCATGGGGGGCGCTAACTATGGCTGAATGGGAGTGGCTTGATGACCTTGGGCTCAAGCATGTGGCTTGACTAGAGCCTGTGGTCAGGGATCGGGACTATCTGACGACCCTGATCAACTTGTGGGATCCCTGGACCAACACATTCCATCTCCCAACAAAGGAGATGACAGTGACCTTGGAGGATGTCTACCAGCTTCTATGGATTCTGATAGATGGACTGCCAATCAGAATGTCGCTGCATGATCAACAGATATCTATACTGATACAATGCTTCTGGCATGGGGAGGAGCTAGGTGTGGAGAGCCCAGTGGAGAGGGCAGAGGATGACTGCCAGATTGGTAGGATTTTGGTCTGATGGTGGCTGGGGAGAGGGGTGGGGCTTTGGCGCAATGCAAGGAGAACTTGGTGACGTACCACCAGCGGGGGATGGACTCGATGCGATAGCGGTTGGAGCTAGAGGCAGAGATTAGCCACCTTGGTGGGCGGGTCCCTACGTTTAGCGGAGGTGGATCATCACGCCGCTCGAGAGGGAGTGAGACTAAGTAGTCAACATCCTCTCGGTGTAGGTGACTGGATGAGGGTGGGGTGAGTAGGCATGATGCAAGGGCTAGCAGCAGTCACCCTGAGGGGTCTCATAGGACCCACACCACGGGGGTAGTTCCCGTTGCACCGATCCTACGTGATCATGGTGGCCGACGCCCTAGGCTTGGGGGTTTTTGAGCTTTTGGATTTTTGTTGCGGGGTCACAGGACCGGTTCATTGTAGCCTACGGGCATTTTTTATGATATATACAGATGACTTTATTTTTTTTATGTGAGTGATGATTTGATTCTATGCATGATGAGTGATGAGTATGGATGTATGCATGTTGATTTATTTTGATAGATGCATTTGTTATGATGAATGCAAATGTTTCTAAATTGTAGGATATGCAAATGGAATGGATGAATTGAATTTGTGTTGGTGCGAGATCACCATAGACTGTTTAGACCTTTGTGGTTTTTTTTTTTTTGGCGATTGTTGATGGCAATGTGAAGATGAAAAGATAGTGCATTTGGTTTAGAAATGTAGCGAAGTTTTTCTGAGACTCAGACGGTTTTAAATCACTAGCCATGACTGTACTTTATCTTACAAGACTTTTGGACAAGATATGAATCGGACTTGTCTTTGACCAAGTTATTTTACATCCTTGTGTGTGCAATTGAGTTCATTTATGTGGTATTTGTCAGGATACCGCCAGTGCCAGATAGGATGTCAACCAAACTTGTATTGAGGATCACCTAATTAGCTCCACTAACTCTGTTGTATTTAGTCAGATTAATCTGCAGTGCTATCTAGGATACCATAAGCTAGCCCATCCACATGCAAACATTGATCTGTACACGAGTTAATGTGATAGATATATTGTCATGCAGGAGGTTTACCGCCAATGGCCGATAGGCTATCCAACAAATCGGTACTAAGGTTTTCCTCATGACCTGTCAAAATGCTGAGAGTTCCAGGGATTCAAGTTTGACTCCCTTCTTTTCTTCAATTGTATTGGGATACTTGCTCTTTTGTAGTGATAAAAATCACGGTTTATTATTTTTTTATATTTTTCTTTTGAGCAAGGGATTTGAAGTTCGAGTGATGAGAATCACTATTGTATGTGCCTTTTGAGGTATGCACTTTGGTGGTGATGTCAAATTTTTGGAGTTTTGACGTTTTGCAAAATTTTGATGTTTGCAACTTTTGAGAACTTGGGATTTTTGGGGAATTGGGTTGGGAAGATGCTTGTCCTTTTGCCAACTCTCAGCATTCTTGGGGTCATTCACACAAGGAGATGAGCAAGATAACCGTTTTTCTTATGGTGACCTAGATTGCTTTGCAGGTTTCATCTTTCATTCACACAACTTGGGAATTTTTATGTGTTTTAATTTGTGTTGGGACGCTACGTAACAAGGTGTGATCTAAGTAGAATTCTACCTTCGTAAAATCTGTCGAACTTGGTACAGTACGTGGCTAGAAAGCAAAATGACGACTGAAGGGTGAAAACTCTTGATACATTAGAATACCACTGACTCTGGTATGGTAAAAAGAAGTTAATGGCATGTATTTTTTATGGACTACTTATAGAATGGAGTAATGTGGAACTAAATGGATTGGCAAAGTAATTATAGTCTATGGTGCCTTTGACCTGTATGACCACAAATATGCAATGTATGGATGTGATGCTTAATGCAGCTACATATTTTTGTGTTTTTGATGGATTGATTTTTGTGCATATGAATATGAGATGCGAGAAGAGCTCTCTATTGGTGTGATGAGTTTGAGCATGCCTGGAAATGAGATGCAAGTTTTTGTTATTTTTGATGATTTTATTGTTTTTGAATTTTCTTATGTTTGACCAAGCAATTGTGGGAATCCTTGGAGCTTTTTGGTTGACCAAGTGGTAATGGGTACCTTTGGGGCATTTTGGGATTGACCAAGTGATTGCAGGAATCCTTGGAGCATTTTGGGATATGGCTCTCTTAGATATGGAATGGCCACAAATGACTGATGTTTAAGGGTTCTAGTTCCTTGATTCCATCCAGAGAGGCTAGCTGGTATGTCCCGTGTCCTATTTTTCTATCAATTACATATGAACCTAACCAATTTTCTATGAACTTGTCCCTTAGATGGGATGACAAACTAGAGTTCTACTGGTTTTACTTTAAAACCAAGTCACCAACCTAAAAATCCTATAGGTGAACTTTCATGTTGTAAGATTTCTTAAGTTGCTCTTGATAAATACGTAAATGCTCAAGGGCATTAACACGTCATTCGTCAAGCAACGTAAGTTGGTCTAACTGGTCGTACCATGCAGTGTCATCATCGATGAACTCTTGCATTGATATGCATAGGGAAGGAATTTCCAACTTGAGAGGCATGACTGCCTTAGAGCCATAGACGAGCAAAAATGGAGTTGCCCTAGTGGGCGTCCGAATGCTAGTGCGATAATCCCACAGGGCAAGTGGGATTTGGATGTGCCAATCCTTACAACTGTCTGCAATGGTATTTTTAAGGATGGCAACTAGCATTTTGTTTGACACCTCTGCTTGACCATTTGCCTATGGATAATAGGGTGTCGAAAAGCTATGCTAAATTTTGTACTTTATGGTTAAAGCACACATGTCTTTGTTCTTGAATGACGTCCCATTATCCGATATTATTTTGGATGGAATACCAAAATGACATATGATGTTATGTACAAGGAACTCCACAATTCAGGGTCCAATCGTAGAGGTAAGCGAAACTGCTTCCACCCACTTGGTGAAATACTCTATGGCCATTATAATAAATGTGTGATGGCCTGATGACGTAGGGGAGATCTTTTTGAATAGATCTAAGCCCCATTGTGAAAATGGCCAAGCTGACTAGATCAGCTGCAAGGCCTGGGAAGGTGCATATGTCAAATTAACATGGTGTTGACACTTCACGCACTTCATTACATATGTGCAACAATCTCGCTCTAAAGATGGCCAATAATAGCCCATGCAAAGAATGCGCTTTGTGATGGCCATACCACTAAAGTGGCCACCACACATACCATCATACTCTTGGGTGATCGCCCAAGTGGACTCTTACTGGTCCAAGCAATGAGGGAGGATTCCTTCATAGCTACAACGGTACAAAATGTATCCTAACAAGATATACTTAGTCACTCTCTGCTTGAATGCTCATTTTGCAGCATGCATCAATCCAAGTGGGAGATTACCTAACTTGAGGTAGTCCCTTACGGGTGAATACCAATCCTGCTGATCAAAAGCCTTGATGGTATGAACAGCCAATCCCTCATGAAGTTCATCCCTAACAAATGCTAAGCAGGAAAGAACTTGTAAGAATAGTGTTGTGTTGCTATTAATGGGAGTAGGGGAGAACAAGGACCCCCAGTTGGCATGTTTCAAACGATCGTGGATTCGAGAGAACTTATCCGAGGATGGTTCAATCTGGATCATGTGGATTCTTGGCATCAATTTAGAGCTTGCTTGCTCCATCACAGATTGTGATAGTGTTTTGAAATGAATGGTGGTCATATCACTAGAAAGGTCTTGCGGTATTAGTGACCCCAAGGAGGCCATAGTGTCCGCAAAATGATTCGATGATCGATGGAGTGCCTCGATGTTGTACCACTCAAGCTTTGCCAGGAATTTGTCCACAAGGGCTTTATAGGACTATAGAACTAGGCATTTGCATTGAAATACCCATTTGAATTGGTTGAAAATTAATAGCGAATCACCAAATATGTTCAGTCGTTTTATGTTCATGGTGATTGCCATCTGAAGACCTATGAGCAAGGCTTCATACTCTGCATTATTGTTGGTGCATGGAAAATTTAATTTAAATGATAGAAGAATTGGAGCGCCCTGCGGTGTGAAGAATACTATTCCCATGCCACCACCTTGCTCACATTTATACCATCAAAAAATAGGGTTATGTTAGCCTGTGATTTAGGCTTATCAAAATTTGGTGATTCTGAGACATGGAAGACCCCATCATCGGGTAGTTCTATGACCAGAGGCTGATCGTCTTCGAGAGGAGCCTCTGCTAGTTGATCGACTATGACCTATCCTTTGATGGATTTCTATCCAATAAAATCTATATCAAATTCTATCAATAGCATGATCCATTTTGTTGTGCGACTACTATGATAAGTATGACTCATCATGTATCGCAATGGATTCTCCTTAGACACAACATACGTAGTGTTGCTCAGCATGTAGTGGCATAGCTTTTTGGTAGCAAACACCACTGCCAAGCAGAGTTTCTCAACATATGCATAGTTAAGTTCATAACTGACCAGGGTGCGGCTAAGGTAATAAGTAGCCTGTTCTTTATGAAGTTCATTCTTCTGGGCTAGCATGGTGCCCAGTGCCACCTTAGTAGCTGAGATGTATAAGTAGAACATCACTCCTAGTCTAGGTGGTGCCAATACTGGTGGGGAAGCCAAGTATTGTTTGATGTTGTCAAAGGCTGACTGGCACTCGTCATCCCAATGAAATGCTACCCCCTTGTGCAATAATTTGTTCATGGGTCGACACTTGTCAGATAGCTATGCTATGAAGCGCTTAATTGACTCGACCTTTCCCTGCATACTTCGAGCTGCTTAATGGTATTTGGGGGAACCATTTCAAGGATTGCCTTGACTTTGTTTGGGTCCACTTTGATGCCTCGCTTTGAGACTATGAAACCCAAGATTTTTCCAGATGTGATGCCAAATACGCACTTCTTGGGATTCAATCTGACTTTATGTTCCATGAGGCGATCGAGGATCTTGCTTAAGTCATCGAGATGATCTAGGCATAAAAGATATTTGGCCAAAAAATCATCCATGTAATCTTCTAAATTTTTATGCATGTAATCATGGAAGATGTACGTCATGGCACGTTGGTAGGTGGCGCCAACATTTTTGAGGCCAAAAGGCATAACCTTATAACAAAATATCCCCTAAGGCATTGTGAACGCCATTTTTAGTTGGTCATTGGGATTGATACGAATCTGATTGTATCCCGAGAAACCATCCATGAGGGATAGCATTTCGTGACCTGTTGTAGCGTCTACCAATGCATCAATGCTTGGCAAGGGGAAATCATCCTTAGGACTCGCTTTGTTTAGATCTCAAAAATTAGTGCATATGCAAATCCTCCCGTCGAGCTTTTTGACGGGCACCATGTTGGACAACCATGGCGGATAATCCACGCAGATGACAAATTATGCATCCAACAGCTTTTGCAATTTGTCTTTGACCATCAAGGCCACTATTGGGTGCATCTTACGTAGTTTTTGCTTAATTGGCTTGATTGTCGGATCAAGTATTAGATTATGCATGACTAGCTACAAATCTAGCCTCGACATGTATTTGTATGACCATGCAAAAACCTCCTTCTTCTCTTTAAGAAGGGCAATGTAGTTGGCTTGCTCTTTAGGGTATAAGCTTACCCATAGCTTGATAATCTATGGATTCATTGGATCTGAGCCAATGTCTACGTCAGTCATCTCCTCAACCGACATGTGGGATCCGTCCTCCAACTGATGTGGAGTTGGGATAAAATGGATATCATTTTTTGAGTTTAAATCTGCATTGGGAACCTCAGGTTCTTCTTCAACATGAAAGATATCCTAAGTTGTCCCTGGGGTAAAATGAAGCATTTTACCGAAATGCCAGTACTCTGATGGGGATGGAGGTGAATTGATGTGATCCTAGTCAATGACATCTATGTCTAGATGCAAGGACCGTGTTGGATTGGTCGGATTGTGGATGGGGGCGGTTAAGTCAATGGAGATCATGTGGATGAAATGATTTTGGTATCCATCATCGTGGGTGTGATGACTCTAACATTCTGGATGTTCTTTGTGCTTCGAATCTGGCTCTAGAGGTATTGGCATGAATGGATCGACCCTATGTGCTGATAGGAGGACAAGGTTTGCCCTCAGTATTAATATCATCCTAGGGTATCAGAGTGGAAGGTGTTATTTGTATACCTGGAGTGGCGGATCCAACACTTAATCCCACCCTGATGGGTCTATGTACCACTTGTGTCCTGGCACTATGCCCATCTATTCAAATATGTCATTAATCTCCAAGGGGTATGGTTGTGGCCTCTGCCATAGGTGATTAAGATATGTCATTTATGTTTCATCTTCGTAATCACTATCGGAGATCCAAAAGCCCTCGTTGGATCCAAAAACTATTTGAGGCATTACAGGCTCATCCTGCTCGAGTAAATTAATCTGGCCCCATTGTGGTTGTTACACTCTCCATGGGGGGACCTGATTCTCTTGACACGACATTGGCTTGCTTGGAGCCTCTAGAGGGAACATTGTCAAGAGGGTCTCTTGACAGTCATTCATGGGAATCACATGTGAGTGATCACTATCGGATTTGAAGGGACATATGATGCGGGTTCATATTCTGATTCATTCTCCAAAGATACCTCTTGATATTGTTTATACCTTCCTTGAAAGTGAGTCCCCAAAGTTTCACCTCTCTCTAGCAAAGGAGAAGGGTTATTAAAGTTAGCAAGGTTGGTTGTTGACCATGGGAGGTAATCCCCCAATTTATATGTTGTGTTTGGGTTGGCATAAGGATTTGATGCCAATCCACCCTTGTTGCCTATCCCTAGGCCTTGCATGTTTTCCACCAAGATGTCCAAGGGCATGGGGTGGTTGAACCCTACTCCCGATTTGTCATAAGGCATTTGGTATCTTGGCTGGAAAAGGACACACACTCCTTGCTCATACCTACCTAGCCCATATCCATGCCAATTGCATTGACCAAGATATCTTAGAGCAAATTTTGGGTTAGACAGATAGTTGACATCTTTTGCAAAAGGCTCTTCATCTTTGTCCTCTTGCATGCATGGCTCAGTACCATGATCAAGGCCCCCATACACAAAAATGTCTGGTTTGGCGGGTAGCCTAAAGGAACAATTATACCGATGGGGATGCAAGGTCTCCCCATGTCATGCATGGACTCTAGCATGGTTGTAGCTACAACATTCCGCACTAGATACTCCCCCAGGCCCGTACTGGCCATTTCAACAGTAATTATTGGTGATTGAGAGGGAGGGAATGGAAGCTCTTCCTGAGTCCACTCCATGTTGGGTGAACTAGGAGCCTCAACTTCCATTGTGCTAGGCATCTCTTTGGTAGAGATGGTTGATACTGTTGGCAATGCCTCTTCTAGGGTTTGAGCCTCCTCCAGGGTTTGCTTCCCTTTGTCCTTCTATTTAGCCATGATAGGTGGCATTTTTGGTGGACCGGACGATGAAGATGTACCTGGCTAGGGTTTTGATGGATTTATCACCAGTGGTGCTTACGGCATCGGACCCTGTCTATATGGATTTAACTAAAAATCCAAGTGCATCGATGGGAGGGTCGATTGCAGCATCATCTACATCGCATTGCAATATTTGAATGGTTCTAATTCTGCCGGGACTACATGTACTTCCCCTTCAAATGTATACTTCAAACACTGGTGAGCTATCGAAGGGACACACTTCATGTCCCTAATCCATGGCCACCCTAGAAAGATGTTATAAGACATCTCACCTTCCAAAATATGGCACAATGTAGGTATCATCTTTTGTCCTACTTGAATGGGTAAGACAATTGTGCCAACTGTCGAGCATATCACATCGTTGAATGCTCACAGTGTATATGTGGAAGCTGTGATGTGAGAGGCTGGAAACTTTAGATGTTTCAATGTTGTTGTGGTAATGATGTTACTGGACAAACCAGTGTCTATCAAGACTCTCTTATACAAGATCCCATTCACCCATGCGATAACATACAGGGGTGGATCTGCCATGTCATCAGACATTGATTTAACTTCATCCTCTCGAAAGGTGATGACTGGCTCTGTGCATCATTTGACATGTCCCACAAATTTTTTTAAGGAATTCTCTTCATGGGGCTACAACTCGATGGCTTTCAAAATCTCCATGAGATCCTCTCGATGGGGCGTTGATTGCTGTATAAGATCGTATATGGATAGCCTAGCCAATGTGGTCCTCAAAATCTGCGTGAGTTTGGTCTGAATCATGGCCGTGGGTCTAGGCAGAGGTAGCTACATAGGGTGATGTTGAGGTTGTGACGTCGATGGAACCTCTCTTGTGGCTGCCACGAGGGCAAATTCTAGGTATCTCTTGTTCCTAGTCACTATGCTTATCATTCCTACATACCCTTGCATGGGGCAATTCTGTTGCACCTCATTGACTTAAAGGGGTTTTTCTTGTGCCTCATGGGCAGGCAAGGGGTCTTTGAAAATTCCCATCTACTGGTTGTTTGGTGCTACGGGGTTGTCCATTGCCAATGTCTTATTATCAATCAGGTCTTGTATCAATCCTTTGAACTTCCAACATGCATTTAGGTCATGTCCCTTCCGCCTATGGAACCTAAAATACAAGTCCTCTCAAAATCCCTTAGGCTTGGGAGCATTAGGATCTATGGTTTGAATCTCTGGAAGGTTGATCAAGTTCACCACTGACAAGCGGTAAAATAGGGAGTCCCTAGACTTCGTATAAGGGGTGTACTGTCACCTAGGGTGACACTGTTGATTTTGCTCTTGCTTCTGGTTTTCTCTTTCATAATTGTTAGGAGACACAGCCTGATAGTTAGCCTTTTGAGGCTGTATTTCTTGTGCAGGATTAGGGACATTTATAGCAACTTGATTAACCATGATGGGTTTTTGTTGTGTAGTCCCTATTTTTGTGTTCTTGTTCCATTATTTCTTCTTAGGTTTGGCAATCTCGCCATCTTGTATCTTGATCTCTTCAATAATTTTGGCTTATGCCAGAGCTTCCTCTAATGTGGCATATTGCTGCAGCTGCAATAGCATAGAGATCTATCTCAAACAACTTCATGAGAACATTTGTGTAAGGTCAGACATAGGAGGTAGGTAGGGTAGCTTGGAAAGTAGAGTCCTCCACCGATTCCCATAGGCCTCAATGGTCTCTTCCTCATACTGCCTAAGGCTAGCCAGGTCACTTAATGATGCCTTCTTGGTGTTGAAGGTGAAGCATTAAAGGAATGCATCCACTAACTGATCCAAGTTACTGATGTTGTGCTTCAAAAACTGAGTGAACCAATCCGAGGTAGGGCCCGCGAATGTGGTTATAAATGTCCTTAGCAACAACGCATCATTATCCTGAATGCCAAAAAATTGGCTTAGGAATCTGGTCACATGCTCTTGGGTATCCTCCTCACCCTTAAATATTGCCAACTGAGGAAACTTAAAGTGTTCGGGGTAAGGGGGTGCATGCACTGACAGATACACAGGATGACTGTGGAGTTGGCATAACGTGGGCTTTTGGGGCCCAAAAGCTTTGGTTTCCATAGACTCAAAACGCTCTAGCAGTGCTTTGTATGCATCAAAATATTTAATCTCTTCATCTTTAGTTTGCTCCCATTATGGTTTGTGGGAGACTTGAGGCCTATGGGGGGGTGGTTAGATAGCAACCCCTCTCCCTTCATAGGGCATTTTGGCCCACTCTGATTATTTTTCATACTCCTCGTAAACTTCCTAAGGAGTCTCTAGGTGAGACCTATGACCCTGGGTGGGTCCCTGTGGAGGGTACCCATCGTTGTTTCGGGGAGTGGCCTCCCTCTCAGGTCTAGGGGGTCTTGGAGGAAAAACTTGATAAGTTTGAGGAGACCTATCTCGCACCAAGGGATTATGCCTCTCATATGGTTTTGCTCTTTGGGTGCAAGGGGTTGGAACCCTATCAGGCACTGGGTTATGGAGTAGCTCATCTTTTTGGTGCTGATTGTGCTCTTTGCTAATGCAGTATAGATGCTCTAGATATTGCTAATCTTGCTCAAGCCACATGATTTGGGCTTGGTATATGGCATGTCTGGTAGTTGCCAGGTCAGTTTGTTCTGCCATATTAAGTCTTGGAGGCATGGAAGCCTCTCCTATGCATTTATCTCGAACACAATGATCTGAGATCTCAATGGGTCACTTCCCTCTATCAAGGTTGGTGGAATTTACCTGAGGCTCTGGCCTCAATGGGTGACCATGGTACATAGTGGGTGTGGAAGTGCATGGCTCCCACACTGTACATTGCTCTCAAGGAATGTGATGGTTTTCCTCATACTCCCTTTTGTATGTGTGAAAGGGGTGGGCGGAGTTAGCTCGCCCTGCTTGAAGAGCCCTGTGCTCTAGGGTTTGTCTATTGGTTCTAATAGTAATGGGGGGAAAAGGAGGGATGCCATAGTCATGTGGCCTCTCCTCATGGACACTATGCCGCTCTAGCACTTCATCACACTGTGGCCACTCATATCGAGCTTCTAAGGGAGTTTTATTATCTATGTTGAGTGCCACGTGTAAGGATTCTTCTTGAAAGGGGCTATGATGAATGGGCGTGTCCCCCAAAGGGGTGTCCCTATAGTTCCACCTTGACATGGAATGATGCGGACTCTCTTGTGGGTCAGACCACCAAGGCGGTATGACCAAGTCCTTAGGGCTGTAGCGGAGGCGACTTGTGCCCCCTTGTACACTTTTTGCAGCTTCCGCCCTTGATTGGGCTTGGCTACGGGTGTACACCATGGTGGTGCTCTTCTACAAGCTAAACATATTTTTATCTCTTTTTATGATTTTTTATGCTACACTAAACATAAAAGAGCACACACATACACAAACAGTGATTATATCGTTTAAAGATTGAAAATGTGTCCTAAAGCTGGTTTAGTGTGTTTTGTTTTTGTTTTTGAAGGTTTTTATAAAGAACGTTTAAATACAAAATGAGGGCTCTTATGACTCCCAAAATGGGCACTCCTTCGATATACCATTGCCAGGCCGATATACCAACCTCTCTATATACCCGCCCTTACTTGAGGGAAACTATAGGTACATGAGAGCAAATGGTACATGGAACATATGCGGTACAGAAGGGGAATTGCCCTGTTTATGACACCTACCATAGAAGACTTATCCTCGCATGCTGGGAATCACCCCAGCTACACTCGATCAGCTTTCGTCAGGATTTATGTCTAGTAACAGTAGCGATTGGGGTTTATGAATGCAAAATTCAAGCCAAGGTGGTGATGAAATCCACTATTGGTCTTGATCAAGGGCTGGGGTTTTACAACCAGCTCCTTGGTGTTTAATTTTCCACGTGGTGTGTGGGGTTCTTTTTATTTTGCATTAAACAAAATAAATATGCAGTAAATTTTTCTATGCACGCAAAAAGAAACCAGGAAAAATAGAAAATTTGAAGACAAAAAATGGCAGGAAAAGTGCAGAATTCTTACATATTCTCTGCCCGAATCTATCGGTTCTAAGTTTCTTCCTGAAAACCTTATAGGATGGAATTTGTCTTGGGGAGGAATGAATTACAGGACTGTATTTGTCATAGGGTGGGGTGAATTCCAATTCGTCCTTGGGTGAGACGAATTACAACTCTATATTTGCCCTTTGCTGGAACGAACAGCAGTCAGCGTATGAAAATGTGGTACCTGCAAGAAAAAAAAACCAAGTTTGGATCAGATATCTGATCTTAAAAATAGAGGACAATGTCCCACCATGATCGCCACTACAATCACAAGGATACAGAAGCAAAAAGGAAAGCGAATATGTGATGCAAACGAAACCAAACTTAGTGCTAAATCCTAAAAACTTGAAAGTGCATGAAAAGAGGGAAAAGCATGATTGAATAAAACTAAAACAAATGTGAATTAAATAAGACATGCCTTTTTATTGATATGTTTCAAACTCGGTTACAATGCGCATCCTCCCCTTCCAAGGGCTAGGAGTGTTTAAGCATTCGTTCTTGTTACATCCATGGGCGCCTTTCCTTCTTTCGCATGCCCACATGTAAAATGGGCGGACCAAACATTGTTGCCACTTGTGTTGATGATTATTGACTCCTCACTACTCCTCCAATGTCCAAATATTGTGTTCAAATGAACAAGAAACAATCAATAGCACCTGCGGATAAAACGAAGCATGCAATCCGCAAGCCTACGATAGGTAAACGAGAAAAATGAATTAAAATACGACTAAAATAGATCCAAATGCATTGAAAATTTTATAGGGGCATCAAGACACCACTAGGAAGGCTCTACAAAAATAATAGTTGGGAAATTCCTCACAGATTTAAATTCGCTCTGGGGCGGGACGAATTCACCTACAACAAAATGCCAAAAAGGTACTGTCCAAATGTCCTGCCTAGGAAGCTCCAAAAGACCTAAAATCTTGGGGTTAGCTAATTGAAGGCATTTTGGGAAGACCCAGATGGTCAGATTCTCCCAATTTAGCCTCCATCAATGGGAATTTTATGATGCTACCTATAGGTTAGTAGAAGCGAGCAAAGCTAGAAATATGATCAAAATTGTTCAAAACGAGACGAAATTCAAATGAAAACCTATCTAAGCATTATAGAATTGAATGTAAAAATGAAAGAAATCAAATCTACCATGGAATTCCCATCGCTATGAAAGGGGACGATTAGGATTGTGGCAGTGTGGGAGGGGGCACACATGGGGTAGGCCGCCTGTCGTTTGAGGCCTAATTTCGGCACCAATCCACTTGGGATGGGTCCAAAACCTCTTGTGTGGTATTTTTGGTAAATTTGGTGGGATATTGTGGCTAAATTTCAGTTTTTTGGCTCGATATTCATCCTCCTAATAGTCACCCAATGACCTCCCTTCTAAATGAGATCAAGGATGTGAAAGGCGCAAATCCAAAAGGTGTGAGGTGTGTAAATAAAATGATAGCACTTCATTGCTCTAAAATGCTACTTCTCTCCATATTTTGGGGTGATGAAACTCACCAATTTATAGACCTAGAGGTCTCTTGAAATGGGCATGCAAAGGCGCCACTTGGCAATCATGCCTTCCCAGGGGGAAGGAGATTCCTCCCTGAATTGGGACTTCATGACTGACCTTGCAAATGCCTCTAACGGTCGAAAATGGTCACCCATACTCCCATGCGATGAAGAAAGTGTTGAGTGGTGGATTTGAGCTGCCATTTGTCAATATTTGACTTTTTGCCCGTCAAACCTACAATTCGCCCCACCCTGGACCAAATCTAGAATTTGTCCCTGCATGGGGTGGATCCCAGTTTGAATTCATTCCAGGGTGGAATGGATATTGAGCAAAGTGCCTGAAGGTGCTAAATTTATCTCTAACCTTTCAAAACTACTGTGAGAGTGGTTAGGACCACTGTTTAACCTCTAGGGGCTGCCCTTGGGGCTGTGTGTGTCAAAGCGATCAGTGTTTGTAGTCACATAATCGGATTGGTGCTATTTTGGTGTCTACATGGAGAAAAATAAAAACAACTCACATCATTTTTTTGTATTATTTGGGAGGTGAAATAAAAAAACAAAAAGGTAAAGTTTATTTTTGGATAGGGTGGATGGGAGAAGATGGACGGGAGAAAGAGATGAGAGAGACAAAAAGTTTAGAAAACAAGTTTAGATTAAAAAGTGTGTGAACTAGGTCTGTAAATGTGTATACCATGATTAAGTTTGGTTGATTGAATTGGTGTGTTTCTATGTGATATTTTTGTATGGTTAGAGAAATAAATTCTAATTGAAAAACTATGGAATATTTAGTAAATTATTACCATGTTGAGAAAACTCTTTCACTGTAGTTGCATTGCTATATAACATGAAATTAGAAAGGAAATGAATAAATATAAGTGTTAAAATACTTCTGCATAAAATTAAAAATATAATACATATTGTAAGGGGCATGTCATGTTGATAAGTTTGTTTCTATGATAAAGAACCAAAAAACATAGATAATTTATGTATTATTGTGATTTAATGTGGTACTATGTTATATGCTACTTTGAATGAAAAAAAGAGTATATGTTATGTGGTTGTGCAGTAGTGTGAAAATTTATATAAGAGATGTTGATATGGATGCAGTGTATGAATGGTATCCCATCTGAAAATAGAATGAAAGAGAAAAACCATAGATTTATATTTCTTTTTAATCGTAGACATCTCTTGAAATAAATAGATTATTGTGAAAACATGTTCTAAAAATTGTAGGAAATCTTGGGTAAGGAGATTGGTGAATTTTCTAAAGTCTTTCTAGTGTAGTTTTATGTGTTCATAATAGAATATTGCATATTCATATTTAGAGAGTCGTATATGATCCCTGGTATCATATAAGTTTCCCTATTCAAGTTGTCCTTTTGAAAATCATTGGAGCTAGGTTGGGCGAACCAAAGTAGATTTGAATAGAAATATTAGCTACGAAAATGTATTTGGTAGCATTGGTCTAGGCTATAGTACAATTTATTTATGGACAACAATACTTCTAGGATGTCCAAGCCATAGGGTGTAATATAGGAGATTATTTAGCAGTATAAGTATAAGGCTTTGTCTCTGTAGAAAAAGAGTGAAGTACATGTAATGTTGTTTATATTTCTTTTAAAAAATACTCAAATGCTCTAGTATCTTCGTGAGCTTGGTGAAGCTAAAAGTAAAATTTTTAATTAAAGTGTATTTAAGCTTCTTTCCCCATTCAATGATAATGACTTATGGGTTGTATTTTATTTTAATACGCTATGAATTGCAAGGGCTGCTATGTTTTGTAATATCACATTCCTTGAGCAAGGAAAATATAGAACTAAACCAAAAAATATATAATAGAACCAAGGGGAATGTTGGAGGTTACACACCCTATCAATGCTATAATTACTTTAATACATCCAAAGTATGATGTTGGTCTTGTTTTAATTAGAATGGAAGTTTAGCTAGTTTAATGTATAAACTGAAAGCATATATTTTAATATAGAAAATTTGGTGAACATTTTGGTTTATCCTTGCATGTTTTTGGAAGTCAAACCTATAAAGAAATGGTTGGCAACTCTTCTCTTAGAATATGTTTTAACTCTAGTGACCATGTAGTTTGGTTTTAGACAACCTATCATCTTTTAAAAAGAAACATGCTATCTTTTATGGCATGTAAATAAAAGGAATGCTTAAGATATTGTAAGCTTGCATTATAAGGAGAAAGGTGATGAATTTAACTTAATAAAAACCTTAAAAGGCTTAGGTTCTAATTGATTATACTATAGTTGAGAAAATATTGAGGTGTGGGTATGCACACAATACATTTTTGATCTACATATGATCAATGAATGTAGTTGAAAGAGACATGGTTGGTCAAGATGGAGAGGTGGTATGAGACACCTCTATCTGGGATAAACTTGAATAACACCATGATGAAAATATTATTCAGGTAACCATAAGTATGGTAACCTCTTTCATATAATTAAAATAACATTTTGACTAGTCGATCGAGGGTTCAATATGTTGAGGTAGAGAATATAAGCATTCCCCTCTAGGTGTTATGGACCCTAAGACGATAACCCTAGTTGTGGTTCAATCCTCATGCTAAAATATGTGGACAATAAATGATCTAAACTAAATCCACTGAAGGGCTACTCTATGGGATATGATCGATATCGTACACTTGGGTGGCTATATGCATCAATATTAGACTCAAACATGGTTAACTATGCTTGTGCTAAGTCGATAATGAATAGATAAAATGTAATTGTATTATCTAAACCATGAGAACATGTAAACAAATCTATGAACTTAGGAAAGTAGCCATCAGGTCTGCTTAGTAAACTTACAAAAAAAATGTTTTTTTAGTTGCTTATATTATTTTTAGATCAACCAAGTGAGACCATAGGCTTGGGTTTTTACACAAGGCATATAGAGTTCAAATATTTCTAATGATATTTATGTCATACATATTTATTATATGCATTATTCCCATGTCAAAAGGCATGGTGATTCATTTCTTGCAAGAGTGCATGTCAATGTAGTAATTGGTAAGTTGTTTTGTAGTCTCAAGGATAGGAGTCTAAGTATTTCTCATGGCACTTTTTTATCCTTCGAGGAATAATACCACATATACATATCTTTGTACCCCAAGGGGAAGAACACCTCATCAATATGAACCTCAACAGGGGGTTTGACAAATTAGCTTAGTGAGCTTAAGGCTTTCTTTGATGCTCGAGGTCATGGGTTAGAATCTCATCCAAGATTATTTATTTTTTCATCAATTGATAACATAGCTAACAATTTGCTCCTTTTATATCATGAAATGTGGTAAATGTTGATTTACTTCTAAAGTTTGAAGCCCTATTATTTTTTCAATTCTTTTACTAATATGCCCAACCTTCAAAAGACCATTCATTTTACATATGGAAATGTCTTTGGCCAATTTTTTCAAATAAAACAAATTTTGAGCTCTATGCATTGATGAGATTAGTTGAAGGACATATTATATTGTTGATGAATATTTTTTTGGCTGCATGAGTATATTTTGGATGGTCCATGTGAGATATACCTTGTTTCTATGGCCCCTCTTAGTGACATGTTTTTAATATACAAATATTTTCTATTTAACATATATTTATTTGATAATTTTTAAATCAATAATATTATAATATAATATTAAAACTTAAACAATTTTCACTATTTTTTTTTAAAATTGGTTATATGAGATGGAAACAAATTTCATTAAAATGGGTGCTAGTATTAACAACTATGAACAATTTGGGCACTTCTTCTGACAAGGATTTAAATTGTAATAGAAAAAGGATGAAAATATATATTAATTGATAAGGGTTCACAATTTATTAACAATACTATCAACAAAAATGTATGTGGGGATTGGATAAAAATTAATATTATTGATGATGTTCTCTTGGAAATATCATTATGTCTATAGAGAAGAAAATTGGATGGCAGATAATTTAACGAGTCATAGTGCTAATTTTAAAACATATTTTGGGAGGACCATTATAGGTCACTACCTCTAGGTCTTTACACCTAGGTCACTACCTCTAGGTCACTTCCATTAGATCATTACCTTGGGATTGCTACCTATGGAACTCTACCTCTAGATCACCTCTATATAATCATTATATTTGGGTAATCCACCATAAAATCATCATATATATAGGATTTTCACTACAAATGCATCTTCCAAGATATTATTGGGCCTTCATTCTCTCTGTCTACTATGAGACCTCTTTCCATGGGTCTTCTTAATCAATTTTTCAATTTCTTATAGACTTCCTTCTTTTTCAAATATATTCTTGGAATAGGTAAACACAAACTATCTTATAATTTTCATGAATTTATTCTTTCTCAAAAATATAAAACTTATTCTTCACTAGTTGTTCTTTAAGCTAGTGGTGTTGACCCTTATCTTCACTAGTTTTCCTTCAATCTAGTAGTAATACTCTAATTTTACAACTTTCAAGTTTTATGTAAGCAAAATTTGATTATACTTGGTTTCCTTCTATAGAAACCATAAAATATTCCTTTCATTTTATCCCATTCATCTATGTTCATCCATGTGCAGTCGAATTTTACTTTGTAGTCTTTATTTTCTTTTGTAGATAAAACATTTGTGAATGATTATGTGCTCCACAAATTTTACAACTATGAAGATTTCAACAATTCTCTATCTTGTGTCCATATCTACCACACTAAACCAAAAAAGGGCTTTAATTATAGTTTTTAACCACTCTTTAAGGCCTTTAAAAGTAGTTATTTAGTCATCATCTATGAGGGTATCATAAAAATTCTACAACATAAGATAGTGGTTAAAAATCACCCCAAAAATCCATCTTCTTAGAGTCTAAGAGGGTGGTTTATAACCACCCTCTGAGGGCTACTGCCCTCTTATGTCTAAGAGGGTTGGTTAAGACCTCTTAGGCCTAAGAGGGTGGTTTATAACTGCCCTCTTAGATCCTAAGAGGGTAGTTTCAAACTGCCCTCTTAGACCTAAGATGATGATTTTAAACCAAACTATTAGACATAAAATGATGGTTTAAAATCACCATCTTAGGGTGATATGGCGGTTTGTAACCACTGTATTAGGATGACCAAAGAGGGTAGTTTATAACCATCGTCTTAGGTCTAAGAGGGTGTTTTAAAACCACCCTCTAAGGATATCACCTAAACAAATATAAATGATACCTTAGTTGAAACAACATAGCACTCAATAGTGGTTTCTTGTTTCAACCAAGGTATCCTTTATTTATTATGGTAATTTCATATATAAGGTAATTTTCAATTGGAAAAAAGAGTGATATAATATTAAAATACCTCCAAGGGACATTATTTTCCATAGAAGCATAAAAGTATGTATAAAGTCACAATGCACCATTTTTCTCTTCTTGGAGTGCATAAAACCAATGTGGTCCTAGGTATACCATGTTACAAATACTTTTATCATTGATAGATGACCACATGCATACTATCGTATGGGACATAACAATAAACAATGTATGCATGTATAAAATACCATTATAAGCAATCATATAAATCTTTGGATGTTAGAAATATTCTATAGTTTGTAGATAGTGTTAGTGAAAAGAATATTAATTCCTATAAGCTAAAACTTACCAATGATATCCTATTTTATAAATTGTCTATTTGGTCAGTTGAATCAAGGTAAAGATGTATGAGTTGAATAGCATCCTAGAATTTCATATGCAATAAAATAATTTAAAGTTAGAGATCCTCCTTGAGTAGTCCAATATGTGGTAGTGCCATGGTGTCTACTAGTAAAGGTGTCAAGTTAGAGTTCTCACTTTGCAAGATCAAACTTATAGGGATAATACAGGTGGTTCATTATACCAAGAAGGTTGATACTTTTGATGATCATATCACATAAATATAGAAAGACTACTGCAACTCTATATTCTTGAGTGATGCAACAAATGTGGGTTGATCAAATGGTAGTGGAAGACAAGGATATATTTACAATATTTGAGTTGATTTTGTTGCATTGTTATAAGCACTTGATAGATACATTTTATTGGACCTCCTTATCAGATGGCCCTTTTGTACCAATTTTATCTTTTGGAATTGTGAGATCAAACACTATATTGAAGAGTTGAGACAAAAGGGATACATATGGTTGAGTGCATCACCTTGCAAGAGTTTGATTGAATGCAAAGTTTTGAATAAAATAATTGTGAAAAATAGGTATCCAATTACTTTTTGAATCAACTTAGAGATGCTAACTATTAAATTAAGATCATCCTCAAGTTAGGCTGGTGGAAAATAAGATTCACATCCAAGTCTTTTGAGTTGTTGGACCTAACCAAATGCATTTTGAATGACAAAATTTTTTCTACTATTGACTGAGTCGTTTGTAGCTTGTCTACTTAATCAACACATGTCTTTACTCTTCAAAACAACATGAGAATAACAAATTGAGCATGTTGGGAAATTAAATGACACCCTATATAAACACTAATTAGATACCAATATATAAAATTATTTGTTTTGTATGCAAAAATCAAATGTGTAGGTTGCATTAAGGAAGGATTTCATGTTAAACAATTTAGAAAGTTTGAAATTGGCCTACACAAATGACCTTCATAGAGCTTTGTAGATTCTTGGATCTAACTGATTTTTATGATTGGTTTGTGATAGGCTTCTCACACATTACATGGAACTTAAATTAAGTGAGGAAAGGGATATACAAATCAAATTTCATGTCCACTGAGGTACCAAAAAAAATATTTTGAGACTTGACTCATTAACTTAGTTTGGCACTAATACTTACCTTTTTGGATCTGTAACAACCATCATGATACTTAAATTAAGTGAGAATAGGAAGAGTCAAACCAAATTTCATGTGGACCAAGGTACCACAAAGACCATTCTCAGACTTGATTCATTGATATAGCTTAGCACTAATACTTGTATTTTTGGATCTACAACAACCATCATGGCACTTAAACTAAGTGAGGAAAGGAAGAGCTACACCAATGTTTATGTGGACTGAGGTACCACAAAGAGCATTCTAAGACTTGATTCATTGACTTAGCTTGGCACTAATAATTGCCTTTTTGGATTTGCAAAATGATTTGCGATGGAAACTATAAACATATACACTTGGTATATTCCTTTCTCAAATTAAGCATATTATTGCCTACCAAGTGAGATATTCAATGATAGATTTTGAAGCTATCTTACATAACACAAAGAACTACATGCCATATCCCAAGCATGTTCTTAGTGAAAATATTATATTTTGAGCAATGATAGAATCATGCATATTGATTATAGACCCTTGCAATTCCTATAGATAGAAAGAAAAGTCTAAAATGAATGTCTTCAAAATAGGTCAATGTACCTACAATAGTTCCACCTAAGAATAAAATATAATAAGGTAGTACAAATTTGGTTTTTGATGTCTTAAATTAAGATCTTATTGGATAGTTCATTATAATTTTTTACTCCTGTGTCCATTTGAGTTCCACTTATCAGTGATTATACAAGAGTAGCCTTGTCTTCAAAAATGCATGTCAAACACTCCTCATAATGAAAGAACATTTACTACCATCTACATGAAACTTGCACTTGAATATGATTATACCAATTGAGGGTATTCATGTATCTATGTAGTTTCAATAGGAAACTTGTAAGAGGTTTTGGATGTATTGCACCCCCTCTTATTGATATTAAAAAATATATTAAGTTGAAGCAGATTTGCATAGAAAAACATATACAATCCACTGAAAACTAGAAATGCTAAAAGGAGCCAAAGATTTCCATTACTTTCATGCTAAAATACAGATCCCAAAAGAAGCACCCCTTTTATAATTTCAAAAAATTCCCACTTATGCCATGTTTTCCCCTTTTTCCCACCTAAAACTTGGAATTTCAAATTTGAAATTTGGGGAAAATTGCGGAGGTCATAACTTCACGCTCGTTGAACCTATTGACTATTACAGCATGTTTTTAGAAATAGCACGAGACAAAATAAACGAACCAAAGATTAAATCTTTCCACCAAGGCTCACATATAACTAAAAATCCTCAAATTCAACCTCTAAGACCTTCAAAAATATCCTATAAGAAAAACTAGTTTTACTAGTTTTTACTAGTTTTTACAAAATTAAATAATTACAATATTTTTTGGGTGATGCAAGATCACTTTTACACCATTGGATGCTCCTGCATCATACACCCAGGGTAAATTGAGAAGTGACCTTCACTTCTTTGTTGTTGGAAGAAAACCAAGGCATTCAACCTCAGCCTTCAACAACCAAGATGAATCTTCAACAGGACTGTCCTTCAACTTAACCATATATTCTGCATACTGCCTGTTTCTTGTGCTTTTTACTACATAGATATATAGGATATCTTCTATCTCTTCTATCTATGGAGTAGATGTTGTAATACTCCACAATTCTATGAGGGGTCCACCATTATTGTCACCTTCATGATACTCTGCCAAATCTGAAATATTGAACACAAGTGATATATTCAGTCCACTTGGAAATTCTACCTCATAAGCATTCCATGAATCTTGTTTTCGTATGATTTTGCATGGTCCAAACTTCTTCATTTTTAACTTATAGGTTTTACAGGAAATCTTTCCTTTCTCAAGTGAACCATAACTTGATCTCCCACTTGGAACTCCATAAGTCGTCGCTTCTGGTCTGCTCTTTTCTTCTACTGAGTGTTCATTTTGTTGATATGCTACTTCACTTTGTCATGCATGCTCTTTAGGTGCTTTATAAAGTCCTTACCGTCAGCACTGCTCTTTTCCCCTTTGTGCATATTTCTAAATTCAGAAGCATTCCTTGGGCTACTTCCATACACAATCTAGAATGGGGATTTGTTAGTACTCCTATTGATAGAATTATTGTATGCAAATTATGCCTATGTTAAAACCAAATCCCATCCCTTGGGCTTATCTCCTACCAAGCATCTCAATAGATTATCCAAACTTTTATTCACCACCTCTGTTTGTCCGTAAATATGTGGGTGATATTCATAACTAAATTTTAGGTTTGTCTTCAATTTCTTCCATAGGGTCCTCCAAAAATACCCAATAAACTTGGCATCCCTATCAAAAACAATACTCTTTTGTAGACCATGTAGTCATACCACCTATTTGAAAAACAACCCTGCAACATGAACTATATCATTAGTTTTCTAGAAGGGAATAAAATGTGCCATCTTCGAATACCTATCAACCACCACAAATATGGAGTCATTCCTCCTATGTGTCCTTAGTAATCCAAGAACAAAATCCATGCTGGTGTCCTCCTATGGCATCTCTGGTACAGGTAACGACTGATATAATCCAGTGTTTTATCTCACATCCTTGGCCATCTGGCATACTCTGTAACTCTGTACAATTTTCTACATATCCTGCTGCAACTATGGACAATAGTAGTTCTCACTAATGAGGGCAATGATATTATCTCGACCAAAGTATCCAACCAACCCTCTACTATGCTTCTCCTTGACTATATTCTCCCTCATTGAACTCCTTGGAATGCATAATTGATTTCCTCTAAACAAAATTCCATCTTGGATAAAATAATCCAACCACTGAGTCTTATCTAAAGTAACAGGTGCTAAGTAAGCCCTCCAAGCCTCTATAAAATTAGGATCTTCAGGGTACAAACCCTTAATTTAATCAAAACCTACAACTTCCACCTTCATTTCTATCAACATAAACTGCATTCTACTTAAGGCATCTACAACTCTGTTTGACTTTCCACTCCTATGCTTGAACACAAAGTTATAACTCTGTAGAAACTCAACCCACTTTAAGTGCCTCTAATTTAGTTTCCCTTCGCTATTAATATATTGTAAGGCCTGATAATTAGTATATAGAACAAAATATATTGGCAACAAATAATGCCTCCACTTCTTTAGAGCTTGAACTATAGCATAAAAATCCTGATCATATACAAAATACTTCTTCCTAGAATCATTGAGTTTCTCACTAAAATAAGCAATATGTTTACTTTATTGACTCAACACAACTCCTATGGCACTACCACTAGCATCAAAATCTACCTGAAATACCTTATTTAAATCTGGAAGTGCTAAAGTAGGTTGTTATGTGACCTTTTTCAACATATCAAAGCTCTTATCTGCTCCTAAGGTCCACTTAAATTCTTTCTTATCCCCTATCATTGTTTCTATTAGGGGTGCACAAATACTGTTGATATTTCTAATAAATTTTCTATAAAAACTTACTATACCATGAAATTATCTTACCTCAGTTATGCTCCTTGGAGTAGGCCATTCAATCATAGCCCTCACATTTTATGGGTCCATTTTTAGACCTTCAGCTGAGATGACGAATTTGAGATACACTAGCTCCTTCTTTCCAAAATTGCACTTCTTCAAATTAATCAGCAATTGCTCCTCCCTCATCTTCTCAAAAACTCATATGATATGCATTAGGTGCTCTTCCAAGGTCTTGATAAATATTAAAATATCATCCAAATAGACAATGACAAATTTTCCTAAAAACTCCTTCAATACCTCATTCATTAGTTGCATGAATGTGCTTGGTGCATTTGTTAGCCCAAATGGCATGACCAACCACTCATACAAACCCTCTCTAGTCTTGAAGGTTGTCTTCCACTCATCTCCTTCTCTGATACAAATTTTATGGTACCCACTCTTTAGGTCAATATTTGTGAAGTACTTGGCTCCACTCAAATAGTCCATAATGTCATCCATCTTTGGCAATGAGAACGCATATTTTATAGTGATATTTTTAATAACTTGAGATTTTGTACACATTATCCATTCTCCATATTTCTTTGGTGCTAGTATTGTAGGTACTACACATGGACTCAGGCTCTCCCAAATCAGTCTCGTTTTTAGCAACTCTTGGACTTATTTGTTTAGCTCCTCACTTTCTACAAGAGTCATTCTATGGGCTACCTTATTGGGTAAACTAGATCTTGGTACCAAATCTATATGGTGATTTATCTTCCTCACTGGTGGAAAACCCTTTGGTACATTATTTGGTATAATATCTGGAAATTCTTCTAACAGACCTGAGACTTCTAGTGGTGTATCTTTGCATTATTATTTCCTAACTCTAGGAATTAAGGAATATCACATATTCTCATGTTTCAAACCATCCAAAAACCTTCTACCTTCAACTAAACAGATTTTGGAACTGCTACATACCTTTTTGTCCACCTCCTTTAGGGTTTTCAGCTTATGGCGCACTCCATTCTTTGTCAAGGAGTAAGTGTTGGTACGCCTATCATGCATTGCACATCGATCAAACTAACATGACCTTCCCAATAGCAAATGGTAAGCATCCATAGGTAGGATGTCACACAGGACCTGATCATAGTAATTTCCACTATTAAATTTTACCAAGCACTGCTCACTGACCAAATCCCTATGGTCTTTCTGCAACCATGCAATCTGATATATATGGGGTGTCACTTCCTCTCTAACTATAGTTTGGTAACCATTCCTTCTGCAACTAGGTTATCCATGTTACCATTATCTATGATAATATTATTGATCTTACCTACACATTTACACCTTTTGCAAAATAAGCTCTTCTTCTGATCTGGATCTTTCTCCTCATTCAGAAAGGCTCTCCTTATTATTAGTGCTTCTCCTCTTTCTTCTTCTTTAGAGTGCTCAAATTCAGCACCTTCATCAACAACAACAGCTTGAGCATTACCTTCAGGCCTTCTATTTGTTCCTCCTTGGTGTTGTGGACACTCGTATGCTCAATATCCTTCTTCTCCACAGTGGAAATAGGTTCCACAAAATCCTCCTCTTCCAAACCCTCATCTAGACCTTCCTCTTCCTCTCTGGTAACCATTATTATGGTAGTTATTATTCTACTCACGAGGGTGGTAAACATTTTCTCCCTTCTAGTCTTGATTGTTGTTTGTATCCCCAGTTTTCTTTTGGTCCTCATTCCATCCTCCATTTGTTCTCCCACCAGTTCTTCCACCATGACCCATTCCTCTTTGTTTGATTTCAAACCTCATATTCATATTATCTTCTACCTTCAAGGCAAATTGGTAAGCATATTCAATGGTGGTCATCCTTACCAGACTCAAATCCTCTTGAATACTTGCTCTTAATCCATTAATATAATGGGCTACCTTCTCCTTATTGGCCTCAGAATGGCCTATTCTAATCAGGTTCTTATAGAACTTCTCTGTATATTCTTTGAAATACTTCCTCAATTGTATCAAACCCTACATTTTCTTGAGCAGATCCAACTCGTAATCAGCTAGAATAAATTCTCTTAAACTTATCTACCATTCACTCCCACCTTGTTATCCTTTATTTTCCTCTTTTGTTTTTGTCTATCTGCACTCCCTTCCACCATATTCTAGAATGACCCTTTAGCTTGGTTTTATCAAACTTGACCCTATCAGGATATTCTACCTCCTCATACTCAAAGTATTCCTCCATATCATTGATCCACTTGATCAACTCTTCTAGGTTGAGATTTCTAGAATACGTGGAGATATCAAACTTCAGTCTCTTTCCAATCTATGATATGACCTTATACAATCTAGCTTATGTAGGATCTACTACCTCTTCTTCTTCTTCTTCAAACTGTGCCTCTTCTTCTTCAACTTTATCTTCACTCCCTTCTTCTCTTCTTGGATTAAACCGTCTACGTAGCTCCTCTTGTAGAGCTTGAACTTGCCTCTACAAAGATCTAAAATATTCTTTGGCACCATATTTCTCCCACCACCACGGTTTCTTCATGGAGGAATTCTGCTCACTTCTCCAACAAACCCTAACCATAGATCCTGGTGTAAACTACCTCATGTTCGGTTCTCTATTTACACACTCATAAACTCTTGCTCTGATACCACTTGAAGCAGAGTTGCATAAAAAAAATAACATACAATCCACTAAAAACTAGAAATGCTAAAATGAGCCAAAGCTTTCCATTACTTTCATGCTAAAATTAGGATACAAAAATAAGCGTGCCTTTTACAATTTTGAAAAATTCACACTTATGTCGTGCTTTTCCCTTTTTCCCACCTAAAAATTGAAATTTCAAATTTCAAATTTGGGGAAACTTGCAGAGGTCATAACTACGTGCTCATTAACCCGATTAACTATTATAGTATGTTTTTAGAAAGGGAACAAGATGAAATAAGAGAGGTAAGCCTTGGATATTTGTTCTAAGGCTCATGTCTAACTGAAAATCCTCAAATTTGACCTCTAAGACCTTCAAAAATATCTTGCAAGAAAAACTAGTTTTACTAGTTTTTACAAAATTAAACAATTACAATATTTTTTGGGTGATGCAAGATCACTTTTACACCATTAGATGCTCTTGCATCATAAATTTATTATATAGAGGTAATTGATATTACATTTAACTCATGAAAAATAATAATATCCAACTTAGGCTTTGGTAGCTTTGGAAACAATGCCCACTAACAATTCTAGCTCTCGTCATTTCATTTTCATATGCTAGAACTATATCTATATATGTAGTGTATAAGAGCAAAGAGAAATTGAAAAACAATAGGGGATATCCCATACTAAACCACTAATTTCAATGAAATATATGTGAAAATTTAGTCTATTCTCATTCCTGCAATACTGAGGATGAAAGAATATAAATATATTGTTATACTAGCTAGAAATGATTCATGATGATAGAATTGTATAACTTGTTACTTTCTAAATACATATAGTTATAGTTTTATTCTAATAAAATATTAAAAAAAATCTCTAATATTGAAAATATATAGTTTCTCTAAGAAGATATTAATGAAATTCTATAATATTTAAAATATAATAATCTCTGGATAATTAATCAATTCAATACATGTAAATATATCAAACTTCAACAATGAACAATTTACTTTCCAAATATATATAGTTGTGTTTTTACTCTACAAAATATTTTAAAAATATTATATTATCCACATGATAATAATATTAGATCGTAAATCAATTTAATACATGCAAATATATTAAATTCCAACAATGAACATTAAACATATTGAAAAACTTTATTGAAATTGCTAAATCAATGCATAAAAACAATGTATTATTGGATAGAAACTTCTCTTAAGACTCAATATTATAATTACAAGACACCTTACCTCTGAACAACCAATTTTTTACTCAAACATTGTGTTAATCAAATTATCAAATCACCATATTAATTTGGTTGAAATTGTGCCATACATAAATAGAAATATGATATAATCATAAACAAAAACAAAGAAACCAGTCAAGATGTTGACTCAATACCTTGCACACATTGGACTAAGTGAGTTAGAAGAATGGTTGAAAAGGAGTTTCAAACCAAGTTATTATTTTCTCTTAGATTTTTAGATAAAAACCAAGTTATTATTTATGAACAACAATGATCTATTGCACCTCTTACAAGTAAAAAATAAAGAAAGAAATAAACTAGTTATGATTATATATGTAAATAGAAAATTCTTGTTTCAAGTGTAATTCTTATTTACAAATAAATATTAATGGACAACCTGAGCTCTCCATATGATGGGTAGATGTCTACACATTCCTACCCACCCCAACCATCAGATATGATGAGAGAGGGTATCCTCAAACTTCCATTATATATAAATATACATCTATTCAAATAAAATACTACTACTAAGGACTAGGACTAAGAGTCAAACATGAAACATCAATTTCATAACTAACACACACTCAACATAATAAAACTTCATTTCAACACATTACAACATGCATGCATAATTAGAATCTTAATTCTCGTGTCCTAGTAGTACTTGCATTCTTTGTCTCTTTTTTACCAAATTATCTTCTTATATCTGAATAGCCAACTTAATTCTTAGGATACCTACTCGCCTGAATCCTAGATTAGTTTCTCATTAATTATCTACTATAATTTTCTAAAAATAGAACAAAAATATCTAAAAACACTCATTAATTATGTAAATTAGTTATAACTATTTTTTAAGTACAGTAATTAGGCTTCCAACCATGGACTCTCACATTCTTCATGAATATATTATAGTGTTGCCATTTTTTGCATTTTCATCTTATGCAATCTTAGGTCCAACAAAATTTGTTTCTCTAGAGACAATAACATATTACACCTCATATGTTTTAACGTCTTTAATCCCTCTTGGAGGTAATGTGATAACCACATACCAAATGGTATCAAGGGGATCATTTACATAAAAGACTTGTCTAGCTTGCGATGCTAGGATAAATTGATCATCTTTTAGTCTATCCCAACAAAGTAATATATTCATGTTAACTAGTATGAAGCCAAATTAATCCTTTCTATATCCATTATTCATATCAATAACATTCACTCAGTCACATTTGAATAGGGGGTATCAAAATTGATAGTATCTAACATAATTATTTCTCTAATAACACCATAATATATGACTGTTTGAAGCATCGAGTTTTTTTCTTTTGTGCTTGCTCTACACCAAGTAGTAGCATTGACACACACACTACTATTTTAAGTTATTCTTTGACCCTCTTTGTCTTTGATATGAAATCTATAACTATATATCAAATATATTGAATGGTTGGTTGTAACTTTTCTCGAACCATTTTCCAACCATTTTATTGTGTTGGAGTCATTATCATTATGTTGCATTCCATATCCATGAAACTTAAACAAAGAAGAATAGTTTAAATATTATTCCAAAGCATTACATGAAATTCAGTACATGATAATCAATATAAATATCAAAGATCATATTCAAGAGAGCAAACAACAACTTGATCTCATAGCCAAGTGATGAACGTTTTATTATAGATTTTTTGCAACACCCCTTCATCTCTCATTGCATGGGGGTTTGTTTCCTTGATACTCTTCAGGTGCTTCCTAATTTGGATCAAAGTTTATCAAGCTTAGTTCAATCTAATTAATATTCTACCATATATATATATAACAACAACAAATAAACATTTACTTACTCTATCCAAGGTTGAACTTCATCAATGTCAAATAAAAAATATCTATGGGCTTGCTCATAAGAAGTGTCAAAGAAAACGTATCTATGGGCTTGCTCATAAGAATTTTCATAAAAATAAAATTCTTAACCACTGGAAAAAGTCCTCCCATTGATTATAGTTTTTTCATCCTCATCACTCCATACCTCATTGCGACCAAGGTGATTTCAAATTGTTTTCATACCTCTCATGTAGTCCATACAAAATCAAACATATTCTTCGATAAGATAATGTTCAACAATACAACCTTCAGGTCTAGATCGGTTCTTTACATATACCTTAAAAATATTCATAATTATAATAAAGGAAATAAACAATTTTGATTATATGAGATCCACTAAAAAATTAGAAATGTGGTGGTTTATGAAACTGATGAATGCATACAAACCTCTTGAAATGCTATATCCATCGATATTGTACAGGTCTACATAGACGTACATCTTACACCAAGTGAATAGTTAGGTGCACCATGATATCAAAAAATAAATGGGGAAGTACTTTTATAGCAAGCATAACATCTCCACAAACTCTATAATTTATCTATTTTTACAAGATCCCCTAGCGCATATATACCTATAGAATATGCACAACTAACAAATGGTTTTTTGCACCGGCTTATCAATAAAATGTTGTACTGCTACTGAAAGAAGCCATTGCATGAGAACATGGCAATCATATGATTTCAAACCCTGGATCTTAAGTTATTTCATAGAGACACCTTCTCTAATATTCAAATTATATCCATATAATATTTTCATATTATATAGTGTACAACATAATACTTATTTATCAATATTTGATAGATTACAGGGTGTTGGTGGAATATATGTCTTGTTCCCATTCACTACTAGCCATAATGTGTTCCTAATACCCATATTTTAGAAATCCTCATGGGATTTTTTACCATCCTATGACTTTCCCTCAATACCTAGCAGTGTTCAAAATAGGCTTTCATAGATATTTTTATCCACATGCATCACATCCAAGTTGTGATAAACTAGAAGATGTTGTTCATAGATAGCAACATAAAAAAAAAACTACTCAATATTGAGAGACATAACAACATATATAGAAAGAAATTTTTATGTTGTACCTATCAACATGGTATATTGAATAATATATATTTCTTCTTCCATCCTGCTATAGGAAGAATCATGCCACCCTCATTCGTGTTGTGTTTCCTTTTATTTGTGTTGCTCTCTCCCCAATTTGATGGAATTCCCTATACTATTTTTAGTAGTTTCATCCCATTTAAAATTTTAGGTGGTTTATTGAGTTCTTGTTTTACATTTAAATATATCCTCTATTGAGATCTTGTTTAGGTGGTTTATTTCAAGAATCCTAATAGGTTTCCATAAGTAGTAAATTCATGTATTACCCACATCATTATTACTCTCATATTGAATGTAGTATTGTAAAATGCATCATTCATTTCTATAAGTCATCAACCAATGACTATAGATAAAAACATATCATTACCTGGTTGATTGGGGATAGGTATTAAAAAGGTGAGTATTAAATGTTTCCTCTTCATCCACATCCATGGTAGGAGGTTGTAAGTGACAAACACAATGGGCTAGCAATTGTAAGCAATACTAAAGTTAGTAAAAGGGTTTAACCCATCGATTGCCATTACAAGTTGTACACTATGTGGATAATCTACAAAATATTTATTCTTAACATCTATAGTTTTCTACACCAAGGAGTCGACTAAATGTCATATATTGTTGTTTAAACTCATGTGCAAGAAATACCATCTCATATTACCTACAACCTTTATAGAGATACAGGAAGAAATTAACTCATTTTAAGTACATCTAACAATGTTGAAAGAAAATAACACAAAAAATATAATCATATAATAAAATACCTTACCTATACATTCTCTTCAACCTCGGTATAATGGGAAAATACCTTAACACCTTCTTAGGAACATTAATGCATACCTTTTGTGAATGAGGATCAAATTTCCATGGATATGCACCACATGTTGGGCAAGCTTACTTCTTTTCATAATATTTCTAACATAAAATACAATAATTGATGCATGCATGTATCATTACATAATATAATCCCAATGGCATCATCATTTTCTTCACCATATATGTGGACTCTAGAATAGTATTCTTGATTGGAAGCATATCTTTGAACAATTGCAATAAGTCACCAAAGGTTTTGTCTGACCAACCATATTTTTATTTGATATTATAAAATTTAATGGTCATTTATAGCTTTATGTACTTTGTATAGCCTAGGTAGAATTGTAGTTTGGCATCTTTGAGCAAGTTATGGTATTCATCGACAAGAATATTATCTTGTAGTTATTGTCCACTCTTTAGGTAATTGAAATTGAACAATCTGTATGAATCATTAACCATTATAATTATGTCATCTTGTACATATTTGGTAAGTGGACCCTCATCAATGGTAGATCACATACTCAATGCATATTTTCAAAACTAGAGGATTTCTCTTCATCCAAAATAAACTTAGTATATGTCTTTTCAATCATGTGCCAAATTAGGTGGTCACAAACCTTCAAAAAACTAATATTTTACATATTTGAGCACTTTCAATATGGACATCTAGTTATTTTAGGGTCTATTGAATTATTTCTTACAAAATATAAGAATGTTGAACCCCACAACAATAGTCCTCACTATTTCTACAAACAAACCTCCCAAGAAAATAAGAAAGGATAGTTATATGGGTAGATATTATCAAAAGCATAAATTTTCTTCATTAGTGGAGATAATATAGTTAAAATACTTGGCTACTCCTAGCCAAACTTTATCCATGAGTTGGCAATTTTACAACACTAAACTTTTTCTTGTCAATTTTCTAAGTATACAAATTAAACAATGTTATTTTGTTGGCCTGTGAAATATTTTGTATTGTTATTGTTTTAATTTAATATTTTTTAACGCAAAATAAGTTCTTTCACTCACTTTTCAAAGCATAGTTAAGTGCCAATAATTTTTCTAGTGAAAATAGAATTGGAAGCTCGAAGTGATTTCATCAACGAAATTTGATTATAGATGATTTCATTGAAGTAGGGGTGAAAACAAGGAAAAGCACCTAGTTGGGAGCAAAAAAGTAACTAAGTGCATTCACTTTGTGTGGTTAAATTAAAATTCACCCCAACTAGGAGGCTAAATCCATTTTTACCCTTATTTCGGGTGAATTGCTATTTTAAGATGAATTTGAGGAAATGCAAGGTGCTCAACTTGGAAATTGATCAAGTAAAATTTGTACCCAAGACAGAGTGAAGTTCATTTTCACCCTCCTTGATAGAAAAACTAATTAGTTTTGCCCCAGTTCCTCGAAGAATTTAATTTTACTCCTTTTTTTTGTGGAACTCCCCCAGACAAAGAATCAAAGCAAGGGAATCTCATTTTTGGGTGAAATTAATCATATTGGAGGTGAAAGTATATTGATATGTAAAAATACCAAATGAACTTTTTTTATCACCCCCTTTTTTAGTGCATCTCTGATTTCACCTGCCATTCAAGAGAAACTCTCCTTTCACCCTTTTTTTTAGTGAAATGCATCTTCAAATGCATTCCAGGAAAAAACAAGATCACATTCTAAGTGAAATCTCACTTTTGCTCACACATGGGTGAAACACAATTCACCATATTCTCTAGGCGAAGGCTAATTTTGATCATAGCTTGGGTGAAATTAAAATGAAGGTCCATTTTGGGCATAACCCTTGGGTAAAAGATTCAATTTTAAAGTAAATGAAGACATGCCCACCATTTTCAGTGCAAATCATTTTTAGAAAGGAATAAAGGTTAATCAATTCAATTCATGGGGTGTCAATTTTAATATATTTCTGCTAAAATCTTGATTATGAGATAATATAATTCATTTTAAAGGCACCATCCATTAATTTTTCTCCTTTTCTAAATGAAGTTAATTTTTATTTGACTCTTCCTAGTGAAAGTAAAATTCTGAAGCACAAAATGATGAAGTAGCAACCAAGTTTTAATGCTCGAGCTCCTAATTGTTTTATGACATTACTATGTTTCAATGCATCGACTTCTAAGATAATTTCTATAATCCATTCTTACTAAGTTACAAGATATTCTCCACAATAGAGGGATCGTTGTTTCCTAAAGAATGCTCTAATTTGTGCAATGTTTTTGTGAAGGAGGAAATTTCTCTTGCTAATATTTTATTGGTCATCATTTTTTTTTTATTTGTATTTAATTACAGAGATAAAATCCTCTATAAATACTAAATATTTTGATGTAAAAATAGAGGATAGACACTCTACCAAAAAAAAATTGAGTTTTATTTTTTGCATCAATTGGAGGATTGTTAGCTTCTGGTTCCTGGAGTAGTGTTGTGTGTAATCACTTTCTGCCTAGCATTTATGATACATTCATTTCCATTATTATAAATTTTAAATTCTGCCTCTAAATTTAATTCCTGATAAAGAACTGAATGCTGAAATATTTATTTGAAGTTATTTTTGTAAGTTGTGAATGTTTCCTTTGTGTTTCTTTCTATTACTTGCTAGTAAAACAACTTGATGTAACTTTTAGCTGCTAGTTTATCCCCACATTAAGTTTCTGGCTAAGCAGCCATATTTTCCATTCTTTTCAATCATTTCACATGTATTTCTATTATCATAAGATTTAAATCAATTTTATATTAGTAAGGGAACCAATCCTCTCTGGGATATTATCCCGAAGAACATCCCTTTCCTTTGGCTTTTCAATGTTGGTCAAGTCTAAGGTGCACAAAAATTTTGTACATAGGTAGATTCATGACCAATACCATTATACTTGATGACCTGGCTGGAATTGGTAATCTGAGTCTTCAGGATGATCCAAATGTTGAAATTAAAGATAAATATCATGTTACCCAAGCACAACCTATTAGTAATACCTTGAAAATGAGCATAGACAAGAACAAAGAAACAAAATATGTTCTTCAAGTATGTAATAACAACTCTAGTTTCCATTTCCTAAAATAACCATCATTTAAAAAAAATCTCACAAGCCAAATCAAAAAATATATTGCATCCTCCCTTAATTTCAAATCAATATATTTGAAATAATTATAACAGTAGTGAAACTCCTTAGTACATTAGGAGTTTTGAATTTTTTTAGTAATGCATAGCAATATGGAGCAGATTATAAATCATAGAGATTGTTTGATATAGAACATTGTTAATTAATTTTTTATAGTAGAATCCCAAACCCTAAACCCTTTCCATCATCAAAACCTAAACCCTTTGCACCCAAAAACCTAAACCCTCTACATCCCCAACCCCATAAAGGACTCTTCTTAGTATGTGATATTATATGTTCATTGTTGCTAGCACATTGATTTTTTTTTCATAATTCATAGCTTCAACAACTTTGTCATATCCTTCTTACCAATATTTTATACTAGAAATCAACATGCCTCATAAAGAGTATTTCATCAAATAACCAAATCATCTATAGTAGATATATATATTGGCATGCTAAGTGTTACATTTGGGACATCCATGTTCTCTTTATGGGCTTGGCAGGCCCATAGACCTTCATAGTGAGCATAACAAAGAATAAAGAAACCAAATATGTTTTGCATATATGTAAGAACAACTCTAATTTCTATTTCCTAAAATAACCATCATTTAAAAAAATATCTCATAAACCAAATAAGGAAATAAATTGCATCCTCCCTTAATTTCAAATCATCATATCTAAAATAATTATAGTAGTAGTGAAACTCCTTAGTACATCAAGAGTTTTAAATATTTTCAACAATACATAGCAAGATGGAGCAAATTATTACAAATATGAGCAAATTTTGTTGTCATTGATGTCAAGAGGTTGATGTCCAGGTTTTATCATCATTAATGTCATTAGGTGGTTTTTAAAAAAGGTAAGGAAGAAGTTTAAAATAACAGGATATAATATTTATTTTAAATATTATATGCCTAAAAGGCCTAAAATGATTGAATACTCAAGGAAGAAAAAGCAAGTTTAAAATAAATAATAATATTATAATATTCTGGGTTAAAGGTTGAGTTGAAGAAAAATGAGGTCTAAGGAGTTATTAAATTATAAATCCTCAAAAGACCCATTTGGAAGATTTTAAAGGTTATGATTTAATTTATTTAAATTTAAATATTTTAACCATAGGTTAAAATTTAAATTTAAATAAATAATAAAGGTGCCAAAAGTTTAATTTTGAAATTCGAATTAAAAATCAAATTTCCTAAATTTTTGACATGTTGGAATGCATAGCATATGGTATAAAATAAGTAAATATTTTTAATTAAAATCATACATGCAAATTATATGCTCAAAGTATGAGGAATTAGTGTGTTGCATTCGTTAAAGGAGACAGGAAAATTCATATGTGCTAAGTGTTAGAGAGCAGATGTGGTAATAAATCAAAATAGAGCGCCAAACGAATCTCAAGGTTCTTGGTAGCACAAGTGGCTGTCGAGGGCTGCATTAAGGCATTTGTGAAGCACGATATTGTGGGTTTGATTCATGTTATTATATTTTGCAAAGAGAAAATTGTTTTGTTTGCATGAAGTGGGAGAAGAGATAAGGAACATAAAGGGAGTCCTGCACTTTTAATTTTATGAGGGCATGTCACCAAAGTGGTGGACGTGCTTTGTGCTAAGGTGTTTGGAAAGGCAAGGTCGTGTGTTCAAATTTTTCTAAAGTTATTTTGTTGGGTAGAATAAATTAAAGGTATGTTATACACGTTTTAATTTATCCAAAGGTTTTGAAATTCAAAAATTGCATTAGAGGGTTTCGTGAGTTCTAAAAGGAAGTTGTGAGTTTTTTGAGGGATATATAAGGCATAATAAAATTAATTTTTTTATTTTTATTTTTTGTGGTTAGAATCTATTTTATAAATTAGGAGTGATAAGGTAAGCAAGGAATATTATATTTCGTATTTTGAGATAAAGCTATATTGTGATAATTATTTTTTGTGAGGAGAAATAAGGTACATAAAGGAAATTATTGTAAAAGTGAGTTATTTGATCTTTTCTAGTTATTTTTTAAGGTTGGAGATTATAAGGTGTTCTTGAGATTTAATACTTTTGTATGAGGAAATATTTTTTGAAGGAAATATTTGAGTAAATATTTTGAGAAATATTGTTGATATCTAATATTGAAATTGGCAAAGATAAATTGACTATGATTGAGATAGATTTTGAGGTAATATCTCCATAAAATAAAAGGTATGGGCACGTATTTCTTGTGAGGGAAATGTTGTTGAATTGAATATTGTGAAATACAACTTTGGAGTGAAAAGGTTTGTTTGATAAGCATTGTTAGAAATGTTTGAGTAAGTTTTCATGTGCATGATTGGTGAATGTTTGTGAGAACATTTGAGTGTGAAATTGAGAATTATCTTGAGCTAGGGTTTGTGAAATATCATGAGTATAATTGTTATATGATATTGAGAACTATCTTGAACTAGGGTTTGTGAAAGATCATGAGTATCATTGTTATGTGTAATTGAGAACTATCTTGAGAGAGGGTTTGTGAAATATCATGAGTATCATTATTATGTGAATTTGGAATCATCTTGAGTAAATATTTGAGATTCATAGTGTGATTTGTTGGAAGTATAGTGAAACACTTATTTAGTGTTTGTAAGCAAGTTATGTTTCATTGAGTGAATGGTTGGTTGAAGTTGGATGAGCATTATTGATTGAAAGTATTGGAGTGATAGTTCAATTTCTGTGAAACAAATTGTTCTTTATTTCTAAGTTGATTTGAAAGAGAATTTGAAAGTAATTGAGTGCTTTGTGAGTAAGGAATATATTTAGTCTCTAATAATTATCTATATGTTTCTGTAGTAAAATAAAATTTTGAGTGAAATTTGTTTGTGTGATTGAAGAGGTTTCTAAAAGAGATTAAGTTGAATTTTGTATGCAATTTTTGCAATTGATTTGAATAAGCTTTTGTGAAATCTTGTGAGCATATTTGACTAAGTCATAGAAGGGGATTAAGGATATATTTATGTGAGATTTTATCGAATATTACAAGTATATATGAGGTAAGTCTTGGTGAAGACTTGTTGAGCATATTGGACAAGTTCTAGAGAGGTCTTATTGAGCATTTTTGAGGTAAAGTCTTGGTGAAGACTTGTGGACATATTTGAGGTAAGTATGAGAGAAAAATTGAGAGAAATTTGAGAGGACTTGTGGACATATTTGAGGTAAGTCTTTGAGAAGAATTGAGAGTTGATTGATTGATTTGTTCAAGCCTTGAATTAAGGCTTGGGGTAGATCTAGCAAAGTTGATTTATGATTGGATCAAGATTTGTGTTAAGGCTTGAGGAAATATTTGAGGATAGAGTTTGGTGTAGATTTGAAGGTAGATTTGTGCCAGACTAGATACAAACTTGTGAGGAATATTTGTGATAGACCGAAGGATAGTGTTTAGTGTAGATTTAAGACAGACTTGTGAGAAATATTTTTGCTAGACTGAAGAATAGTATTTAGTGCATATTTGAGATAGACTTATAATCAAGAATTGTGCTATAATGAAGGATAGTTTTTAGTGTATATTTGAGATAGATATTGATCAAATTTGTGTTATATTTAAGGATAGTGTTTAGTGCATATTTGAGACAAAGCTAAGAGTAATTTTTGGAGGTGATAGAGCAAAAAATAGTAGTCTCCAGTGGATAGAGATCCATTATCTAGGATAGTAAGGATAGGTCTTCTGAGTGAGGACAAAGGTCTTACGTGGAGATATATCCACAAGCCACTACAGCAAAGGTAGTAGCCTTCTAGAATATCACCAACTAGATCAGAGGAGAATGAGTTATCCTATGGATAGATATCCATTAACCAGTAGAGGGGAAAGAGTTATCCTATGGATAGGTATCAATGAACTTGATTAAAGTATTGGTGTCTCCTTTGGATAGAGGTCCATAAAAATTGTAATCGATAATGATTCCAATGATATTTGTTGAGAAAAAATTAGTGAAATGTTTTCTTTGTGGAGTAGCCCACCTTGGGTAAACCACATTAAATTGGTGTCTCTATTGTGTGTGGTGTTTTGTGCATTTATTTAATTATTTCTATTGATATTGCCATTGATATATTGCATAATATATTTTTGTAAAGAAAAGTAAAAAGTTATCTTATACTATTCACCCCACCCTCTTAGTATAATTTTATGTTCTTCAATTGGTATCAGAGCGGGTTCCTTCGGAATAGTTTAACAACTTGAAGGAAAAAAATATAGGAACATAGATGGATTCTCAGAGTGGATCTTCAAGGAATAAGGCACCATCATTCTATGGGAACAATATACATTTTGGAGTGTGAGAATGAAGATTTTCCTAATGGAACTAGGAAATGATATATGGCAAGTAGTTGAGGATGGGTACATACCACCAACTACTCCACCTATATATAAATATGGTAAGATCCTACAATTGAATAATTCAAAGGTAATGAATGGAATATTAAATGGTTTGCGCGAGATAAATTTTGTACAATTTATGCATTGCACATCAACAAAATAGATTTGGGAAAAGCTAAAAGTTATATATGAGGGAGACAAAAAGGTCAAAATGGTAAAATTGCTAAATCACAAGAAAATATTTTAATAACTAAAGATAAAGGAAAGAGGAAAATATTGCTACATATCTACTTCATGTGTATGAGGTTGTTAAATCCATGCAAGGACTTGTGTTTAAAGTTGAAGAAACATTTGTTTTTAAAAATATTTTAAGGTCACTCCCTAAGAGGTATAGTGAAAATATTTCAGCCATAAAAGAATAAAAAAATATTGAAATTTTTACAAGGTATGAGTTACATGGAATTCTCACAGCTTTTGAGATGAAAACAAAAGAGTATACTATTCCCCATAAAGAATCAGCCTTCAAAGTTACAAAGAAGACAAAGGGTAAGAAGTCAGATTCAAGTACTAATTTATCTAGTGATGAAGAAGCAAACTATGGCAAAAGGAACAAGGACACAAGAAATTATAAAGGTACAAAAACAATTAGGTGTTTTAATTGTGGTAAATATGGTCACTATGCATCTGATTGTCCAAAGTCTAGAATTAGCAATGATGAAGAGAAACAGGATCATAAGAACATGGAAACAAGTAAACGTAGGTATCAAAAGAAAATAAGGTATGGAGAAGGCAAGCAAGGAAAGAAGTTTTTCCAAAGGCATAAAAAGAGTTTTATTGTGCAGATAAGACAGGTAATATTTCAAGTGATAGTGATTGAAGGTCCTTATATAATGATGAAGATGAAATTCTATTTTTGATAGTAGAAAAAAAAATATCTTAGAAAAAGGACATCAATAATTCTTAAGTGTTTTACGTGTGGCAACTTTGGTCATCTTGAAGATAATTGTACAAGGAATGGGTTCAATTTTAGAGAAGATAAATTTGAAGATGCTCTTGAAGATCCAAAATAAGAAGGTCTTCTTATGGCAATAGAATAAGTAGTAATAGCTCCTATTGAATATGAATCAGAAAGGAATTGAGATGATCTAAAAGATAAAGAATAAAAAAAATAAAGAGAAACGAGAAGTTGATCTTGAGGGTGAGCTTATTTTTGCTCTTAATGAATTAAGGAAGGTAAGAAAGTAGCACTCAAAATTAAAACTTTAATTTCAAGAATGTGATGAAGAGAAATGAAATCTTATAGAATATCTAACCAACTCAATAGCTAAGACAAGGATATTTAAAGAGAAGTTAAAGGCAAAGGTCTTACAATGTGAAAGGTTATAGCATGAGATAGCTTCACTAAGTAAGGAAGTAAAATAATCTAAAGACAAGCTACACAATTTTGGGAGAAGCTCAAATAACTTGGATAAGATTATCAAAGTACAAATATCTTCATCAAACAAGATAAGACTTGGTTTTGAAGACGAATATGGAGGACAAGGAGAAGAGTCAATCTCAATATCCAAATAGGAATAAGCTTCAAAAGAAGAGAGTGAAAGAGATATTGAGACATCCGAGGATAAGCTAGAAAATAGAAAGTTCAACAAGGAAAGGAAAAATGCACAAATAAGGAATAGATGGAATAGGAAACAACACAAGGTAGAAGAAACTAAGAGACCAATGGGGTTAAGTCAAGGTTTATTCAATGGATGATGCTTCTTATGTCATAGGTTTGATCACAAGGCTACGTAGTGTAGGACACATGAAAGATAGAGATATAGAAATTTTAGAAATGGGCATCTCTTTCAATGGTATTGCTACTCTTGTAATCAGTTTGATAATAAGGCTTTTAATTCCAAGGTTCATGATAGGAATGGATATGGCTTCACCAGGAGGAATTACAAGATATTTACATATTCAATAAACCACAATATTAAGTGTTATAAATGCAATAATGTTGGGCATATGGCTAAGTGGTGTAGAGTAGAACTTCCAAAGACAAGCAGGAACAAGAATAGTTAGAGGAATCAAAAGGATAAATTGAGGAAGAAGGTAGACAAAGGTAAATAGGAGTGTATTCTAAGAGTATATATACTCCCACCCTAGATTTAAACACATCAAAAATTAGGTGGATGAGGGGCTAAGCTAAGAGTCTTATCTTTAACCCCAAGCCCCAATGGTGGCCCCTTGCCATTGATATCAAAGGGGGAGATATTTGAGTTACGGGGAGAGAATTCGGGCAGGGGAACAGTTTCTCAGGGGGAGCAGAGCTAAAATAGGTAAAATAAATGTTTAAATGAAAATGGGTTTCCATCAATGACAAATGGGGATATTATTGGAAATATGAGCAAGTTTTGTTGTCATTGATGTCAAGAGGTTGATTTCCAAGTTTTATCATCATTAATTTCATCAGTTGGTTTTTCCAAAAGGTAAAGAAGAAATTTTAAAGGAATAGGATATAATATTTATTTTAAATATTATATGTCTAAAAGGCCTAAAAATATTGAAGACCCAAGGAAGGAGAAGCAGGTTTAAAAGAAATAATAATATTATAATATTTAATATTATAATATTTCGGGTAAAGCTGGAGTTGAAGAAAAACGAGATCTAAGGATTTATTAAATTATATACCCTCAAAAGACCCAGTTGGCATATTTTAAAGGTTATGATTTAATTTATTTAAATTTAAATATTTTAACCATAGGTTAAAATTAAAATTTAAATAAATAATAAAGGCGTCAAAAGTTTAATTTTGAAATTTGAATTAAAATTTGAATTTCCTAAATCGTCGACATATCGGAATGCATAGCATATGGTATAAAATGGAAAAGGATTTTTAATTAAAATCATCCATGCAAATTATATGCCCAAAGTATAAGCAATTTGTGTGCTACATTTGTTAAAGGAGAAAGGAAAATTCGCATGTGCTAAGTGTTAGAGGGCATACATTGTAATAAATAGAAGTGGAGCACCAAATGAATCTCAAGACACTTGGTAGCATAAGTGGTAGTCGAGGGTTGTGTTAAGGCATTTGTGAAGTGCGAGATCGTGGGTTTGATTCACGTGATTGTCTTTTGCAAAGAGGAAATTGTTTTGTTTGTGCTAAGTGGGAGAAGAGACAAGGAACATAGAGGAAGTCATGCACTTTTAATTTCATGAGGGCATATAGCCCAAGTGGTGGACGTGCTTTGTGCTAAGGTGTTTGGAAAGGCGAGGTCATGTGTTTGAATTTAGCCAAATTCATTTTGTTGGGAAGAATAAATTAAAGGTATGTTGCACATGTTTAAGGTAAGCAACATATTATATTTTGAGATAAAAATTACATTATGATAATTATTTTTATGAGGAGGAATAATGTGCATAAAGAAAAGTGAGTTATTTGAATATCTGCTAATTATTTTTGAAGGTTAAGGTGTACTTAAGATTTAATATTTTTGTATGATGAAATAATTTTTGAAGGAAATATTTGAGTAAATATTTTGAGAAAGATTGTTGATATCTAATCTTGACATTGGCAAAGAAAAATTGATTGTGATTGAGACAGGTTTTGACGTGATATCTCCATCAAAATAAAAGGTATGGGCACATATTCCTTGTGAGTAAATTTTTTTTGGATTAAATATTGTGAAATGCAAAGTTGGAGTGAAAAGGTTTATTTGATAAGCATGATTAAAAATGTTTGAGTAAGTTTTAATCGCGTATGGTTCCCGCACTTGGTATTATTTTTATCATGTATTTCCCAGCTATTTTTGTCACGTATTCCCCTGCCTGCATTTGGATCTGCTCACAAATAAAAGCAATTTCTTTGTAAATGAAACCATACGAATCAACAGTGAGTCTATAACTACTTGTCATGGTTATACGAAATTGTTACCTCTTGTTTTTTACCCTCTGCAATTCCATGTCGAGGTGCCCAACCACTAAGACAGTATTGGACCTGAACGGAATTAATAGCATCATTTCCGTATGTTAACACGATGTTACCGTGTGGTCCATCATCCCATGGTTCTCCACCATCACAAACCAACGGCCACGGCCCTTCCACTTCGATGATGTGATCTCCCCCATTTCCCGCATTTCCTTAAACATTCATCTTGTAAGTAAATAAAACATATTTGTTAAAAACTAAATAATACAAATGAGAAGTCTGATGTCAAACACATAGCTTACCATGCTGACACCTGACACCTGTAAGATTAAATAACTTGGCTTCGAATGCTACTGCACTTGCAACAACCAAACTAAACCAGAGTTAGACGGTCTCATTTTTTTTTAACTTCTTCCTTTTCTTTTAATTCTGAAAGATATTAATATGTTGATCGTGAAAACGAGAATGCAAGGATGGTAAAAATATCTGAAAATGTTAAAAGCTGCTGTAAACGAAAGAGAGGAGAAGAAGATAGAAAAATGAAAAACAATACCTCTCCTGGAAGAAACGCTAGAGGGAGCTCTCTGACGATGAGCTTCATGTATTCCAATCGCATGAATAGGCGACGGAACTCACAGAATTTTCCAATCTCTTTTGGATTGGATAGATATTAAGTATATCGTCTAGGGCGTGCAAAATATTCGTGGTTATCTTCAACGTTTTATAAGGTTGCCCGTCACCACAAAGCTTGATACAAAAAGAAAAAAAAATTCAAATTCCGGCGTGCAAAGTCGAGGATTTTTTTTTTTTTTACGATTCCAAAGTAAAAGAATTTGCTAGTAAGTTTGATACGAATATTGAAAAAATTTCCAAAAATCGAAACTTCAAAGTCGAGGAATTTTATTTTTGTACGATTCCGAATTCGGGCGTGAAAAGTCGACGAATTTGTTCTTTTCCGTTTATTAAAGGTGCAAACCCTCTTTTTTAGATTGGTGACCTTTAATCTTTTTATTTGTCATAATCATAATTATTTGTTAAAAAAAAAAACAGAAGCTATATTGGTCATAATAATAATTATTTGTTTAATGACCATAATTTTTTAAAATAATCGAAGATCAAATCATAGCAGTGATATTTACATGTGAAGATGGTAATTATTTGTTTAATGACCATAATTTTTATACTAGTTTAGATATGAAGGATATATATCTAAAAACGCTGAGAGTTATCAATCCCAAGCATCCATCTTGGAGATCACAACCCCAAGAAATGAGATAGGCACCTGGAGATTGGTAACTCTCAACGTTTTTAGAGGTAAGGATGACACCTCGAGATTGATAACTCTTGGTGTTGCAAGATCAAATCATAAGAGTGATATTTACATGTGAAGATGGTAATTATTATTTTTGTGTTAGCCCTCTACATATTTTTGCAATTCTCAACTTATATATATATAATTAAAATAAAAATATTTGTATTATTTATAATTAGATAAAAAATTGTATCTTCTGTTATGTTATGTAAACAAGGTTTTTTATCTTTTTTTTAAGTAAGATTAAAAAGAGAGGATTTTAATGAGATCCCACAACCACTTCAAAAAAAGCCACAAAGGCAAAAGAGACTATACAATACCTCGGAAGATAGACGAGAGGAAACCAAAAAAAACTACAAAAACCCACACCTCAAGGCACAAGAAGAGGAAGAACTAAGATAGTTCTACACCATCTTATCTAAGCCCTGAGCCACAGCAGCTACTAAACACGACACATCTTCAGACAAATCCAGGGTCGATTTCAGAGAGCACCACATCTTGCGTTGATTGATATCAATAAGTTTTAAATCCTAAAAAATAGCATGTTTAACCTTCTCAGAAGCAACTGGAGCGTAGATTTCCTCCACAGATTTCTCGTGGGAACGATCCCTCGGCAAAACTTCTAAATTCAAGGGGGCAGAAGGAAGAGAGGGAATCTCACCTTCCTCCTTTTTGCAGTGTAAATGTTTGGACTTGCGATGAACATCAACATCAGTAGATCCTGAGGGCTTCATATCCGGTGCACTTATCTCTTCCAAGACCACTTTAGGCGATAGGTCAAAATTGACCGTAGGGCCAGTCGGATGGGCAATGACATCCACATCCGAGGCCCTTCCCCAAACCCCTTTGGAGGAAACTTGAATCTTTTTGGAGATCTACTCTAGACCAGAGCCAAAGGTAAAAGATTACGTATCCTCACTATCACTAGAGTCCGAACCCGAGGCCAAACCACCAAGAGAAGGAGACTCCACCATCAATTTGGTACAACCCACCAGAGGAAAAGAGAGATTTGCAAAAGGCTTAATAAAATCATTAGCATTAAGACCATACTCCAAAGAAGCCTGTTCAAACACCAAAAAAACCAGGCCTTGGTGGATAGGGGCTTGACCACGACCACCTTGAACATTCATGAAGGACTTCTTCATCGAATGGAAGAGAAACAAAGGAATATTCATAAGAGCTTTACGTCTTAAATGGTTTAAAAACATAGCATGAAAGCTCCTAATGATTTCATAGGTAGGATCAAGGGTGAAGTAATCCATTATGACCCCAGAAACCATATTCAAAGGAGGAGGTAAAGTTGCAACATTGAAACCATTCTAAATTCTCAATAGAAATTTCTCCTTATCTAAAAAGAGACTGATATCTTGCAATAGAGAATGTCTATCACGGTTGTGATAGGCTCCATCCAAAACCAGGCTAGTGGTCCTACTGATGAGCTCCACCATAACTTGAAAGGACCATGAGCCAACACTAACCCAACCATCATTCCAGGAAGAGACCATCCAGTTGGTAAGCATCGGGTTATGACCATGAAACTTCTGGATACAATCCAGGAGGCCCCCATCTGCTAAGATAGATTTTACCTCCTTGTCAAAGGAAATGGATGTAGGTTCGAGGTGAGGTTTGCTCAATTTGAGTTTGGTAGGGTAGATCTTAGCTTTTCCCATGGAGCCAAACAACCAAAAAAACTCCAAAACAAAATAGAGAAAAAAGACCCAAGCCAAGGAGCTTCCAAGAGCCAGAAAAAACCAATGAAGAATAGATCTGGGTAAAGTGCCACACATAAACAAAAGCCTGATCTTAGAAGTCAACCATTGAGCACAATAAGAGGGCTTGGAAGGCCCGATCGAGGAAAAACAAGGAACCCTGAGAAAAGACTCCATAACATAAGTCCACTCCAAAACAAAGAAGGTAAAAACTCAAATCCTAGGTAGGAAAATAAGACCTATCACGGGGACGAACAAAGGAGTCCAAATCATGGGTACAAAAAAACCAGTAGGAAAACTACACCAAGACGAACTAGTCGAAGAGAGACCTCCCAAGAACCAGTAGAAAGCTTGAAAGGAGGAAGCAACACCACAAAATGAAAATAGAATACCCCACCTCAGACCAATCGAGTCCCAAAAGGGAAAGTCCTTAGAAAAATCCATAAAATAACCATGTGTCCACAGGAGAAAAGAGGGACACACAGGTGTAAAACTCCCATGAAGAGGACCGACCAACAAGTCCTCACTAAGGTGCCACCTCACTACATAGAGAGGTATCATGGAAGGAGCACCACCATAATAAAAAAGGGAGTACCACCATTCTACATGAACAAAAAAACACCTTCTCGAGGAGAGACTAACAGGCACAATCCACAAACACACATGTCCCCTAAGAATATTCTGGACTTTGAAGGAAAATCAACTTATTCCATATCCCATCAGACTGAAAGGACATGTGAGTACCTTTCAAACTTTGAAATTCAAAAAACATTAGAGGGAAAGGGACACCCTGACAAAAAAAAATATCTTCGATGCTTCTAGCCAGAACAAAAGGACAAAATGACCTTTCAAATATAAGGTGCTTCGTCGTCAACCCATAATCACTTAACTACAAACACCAACTTAGAGGTAGCAATACAAGCCTGAACATAGGTATAAAGCTCCACCAAAAAGGATCTATTGATAAAAATCCACTCTCACACCACCTCATATCCCATATGGGAATAAGGACACCACCATCAATGAAAGGAGGTGAACCAACATTTGGCATGAGCAACATAAATATCTTCCCGAATAGAAACTGACAAGCACAAAACCAAATCACCAAAAACATGAGAGCCTTCTAGGAATGTTCAGGAGACTGATGAGAAGCCAACGTAATCCAACTCCCAAGAGACTGAGGAAGATTCAAAATTTGAAATTTAATTTCAAACCATAGAGGGAAAGAGACAAGAAAATCTTTGAATTGCCCTCCCAGATCACAAGGACAATAAAGTCCATTGGATTTAATGCACTTCGTCATTAGCCCATCTTAAAAAAACTGCCTACACCATCTCAATGAACAAAGCAGCAACAAAAGCCCTGACATCACCTGAGAAATATTATGTCTTCTTAGCATTAACAAGGTAAATTAAATCCGAAGGAAAGTCAGTATGCCAAACCTTGAGACCCTGACTAACAACACCCAAATTAGCAAGGCAATCAGCCACTCCATGGCCTTCCCTTAACATGTGGCTAAGGAAGAAAAATGAGCTTTAGACTCGTCGATGAGGTTGTATATATGACATCATGGCCTACAATCACCTTTAAGCATCTTCACAATGTTTAACGAATCGCCTTCGATGATAGCCCTGTGGATACCAAGATATTTTAGCATCTGAATCCCAATAAAGGCAACCCAAAATTCAACATAGTATGATGATTGCACACCTAAATATTCAACAAAAGACAGAATCACATCGCTAGAATGATCACGAATAAGTCCACCCGCACCATCCTTACCCAGATTTCCTTTCGAAGCCCCATAAAAATTAAATTTGAAACACAAAGGATGAGGCAGGTACCACGTGACAAAAATACAAATATTGTGCACCGGGTATGGTCGTAAGTCTGGGTAGAAACCAAGAGCATGCTCCATCGAATAATTAGGGTGATCCCTAGGTATGGATGGGAGTGAATCCTTCAAAGCAGAGGACACATTCTCACCAACTTTCCAAAGGATTTTATGACTTAGGTGAATGATATCACCTTCTTTATTTTTGAAGACCCTAGCATTTCATTCCTTCCACACCCCCCAAAGAAGATGAGGCAGCAAAAACCTCCATAAGCACTTCAAATGAGGTGAGGAAAAAGGTGACCTCCATTGGTTAATTAGATCATAGATAGAATTAGGTAACATCCAAGCTAAACCGATCTATTATCTAAAATTTTTATAGAAGAATGTCAACTTTTTTTTAATTCCTGCATACATTTGTATTTATTGTGTTTCTTTATGATTTTCATATAACTTATAGACATTTTAGTTTTGAAATAATTTTTAAGATATAGTTGATGTAGTTTTTATAAATTGGTTTTGAATTATTAAATTTTTATATATATAAAGAAACTAAGGTTTGAATCTTGTCAAATGATATATGATACATGTGGTAAAAATTTATTTATTTAATATATTTATGTAAATAATATTTTAGTTGCCATTTAATTATATTTTATCCTATTAAAACATTGAATTTTTCTTGACAAAATTTAAATTTTAAGAAACATGTAGAGTTGATTGCAAAAACTTAACAATTTGGAGAAGAAGAATATATTTGATAAAAAGGAAAATGAAAATTATATTTCATAAAAAGACATGCTAAATATAATTTAATTAATTTGACACTAATATAACAAGAGCAATATCATGTTTTTTATCTAATGGAAATAGCCTCAATAGAAGCCACCAATTGTGTGTGAGTGTTTTTGTTAATTAACTTGGAATTAATAAGTATATATATGATACAAAATCACTTTGATTCATTTAAAAGTGTAACTAAAAATGTTAATCCTCATTATTCTCAAATATTAAAGAAAACACTTATATCATTATTAAAAGAGAGTTGCACTATATTAGATCCAAAGCACATAAAATTCATATCCCTTTGAATATATTATTTGTATATTTCCTAATTAATGGGGATCCTTTATGGAACAATTTGGTTATTATTGTACCTCGCTATTATACCAAATAAAGCATAATTAATGTCTTAATTACTTATAACTATAATTATTTATAGGTTATTATCCATAATAAAATCATATACAATCTACTAATAAATTTCTTTAGGAATATTAGAGGAGTATATCCAATGTATAAAGAGAGTGACTAATAAAATTTATTTTCCTACATACTTGTTAAAAATGTTAGTGTTTTAAAATAAATAAGGTAAAAAATATGATATGTTAGGGTCTTAGTAAAAAATCAAGCCCCTAACATCCCTTTCTTAATTAGACCTAATGCCATCATGACTAGAATTAATGTTTTTCAACTTCCTTCAAGCCCATCATTACAAGTTCATGTCTCTTCCATCATTTATGTCTTGTAATTATTAATTTTTTCCTTTTTGAGGGATTGACATATCTTTGCATTGAAATAGTTGAGATGGCTATCCCTTTTTTTACTATGGGTGTTGTACAATTTAGTTGTTCATATTGTTTTCTTTCTACTTTCATGATATGGATGGATATTTAAAGCATCTTTAGATGTGTTCCCATGGATAACATGGTGTATTGTTCCCAATACCTCGTATTAGTGTATTGTTGCAAGATATTATTTTGATGCTCTTTTCTTGCTGATCACATATTCAAATCGCATAATTGTTCACTCAAAATTGTGTATAGAGTACCTAGATATTGCATGAATTCTTTTGCAATCAAAATTACCTTTAATTATTCATGATAGCACTTATATTCTTACCAACACTAGATACTTTAATGGGTAATGGGTAGTAATGTAGTTTCTTGCATCCAAGACATCTAGGGTTCATATATTTCCAATCAGATTTATTTTTTACATTATTTTTAGATAAATTGTTCCTATGTCAAAAGGTATAGTGATTTATTTTTTGTAAGAGTGCAAGTTGATGTGGTGATTGGTGAGTTGTTTTGTAGTCTTGAGGATAGGATTTTGAGTCTTTTAAGTGGTAATTTTGTGTCCTTCCAAGAATGGTGATATATGTATATATCTTTGTACCCCAAGGGGAGGCACAACCCTTAAATCCTATGTACAACATGGGGTCAACCAATTAGCCTAGTAATATTAAGGTTTTCTTTGATGCTCAAGGTCGTGGGTTAGAATCTCATCCAATACTATTCATTTTTTCTCCAATTTAAAGCATGCATGATTGGATGCTTCCTTTTACATTATAATCTAGTAGATGTTGATTCATTGATTTATCTTCTAACTTTTGAAGGCTATTTTGTTTCATCAACTTTTCTTACTAATATGCTTAACCTTTCAATGACTTTAAATTTTTTATATGGAAGTGTTTTGGGCCCATTGTTTTCATAGAAAATCATTTTTGAGCCCTATTAATTGATGGCATTAATTGAAGGATCCATCATAGTTCTATTGAACATTTTTTAGTAGCAAGAGTATATTTTGAATGATCCGTGTAAGATATGCTTTGTTTCTATGGGCTTCTCTTAGACAATGGGGGTTGATTATTTGGAGGATTGCTTCTATTTCTTTGAAGTACTTTTAAGGAACAAAAATACTTTTTCCTTCTTCATGACATCAATTAGGTTTGATATTGTTGGATAAAGCATGATTACATTTTAATCTAGAAGATACAATTACAACTTTATGTCCATGGAAGAGTTAATCTAGTTTGTGTACATTTAGTAGACTAGATAGTAAATTTCATGATCAAGATTTATTAGTCTATTGAAAATTTCAATATAGAAGAAGGCAAATGTTACCATCTCTTATGTCTCCTCTATTTTCCCCATTGGCTCAAATTATAAGAGGGTATTGGAATATTAGTAATATGACCTTATTGGCGAAGATCCCAATGATGATATGAGCCTATAGGATATGTGCAATATATTCCTTATATAAAACTACATACATAATCTGGTATATTCAATAAAAGTAGTATCAATTAAAACACTAACATGATATTAAAAGAATGAAGAAGAATTGACAAAAACCCAAAATGGGTTCAAACATAATTCCCTTAAAGCCCCAAGAGATTGTGTGGTGCTGGTGATAATACAATATTTTACTCTTGATTAGAAGTTAGAGATATTGAGGAGCTACTATTTCTTTATTCTTAACCATTTACATCGTAAGAAAATGTTGATAATCCTATCATTTCTTTTTTAGTCTTTGACGAGGACATTTTATAAGTTTAAGAAAGGGGTGGCCTCTGATCCACTACACCAAGGTCTATTGAAGATAATTTTTGATCATGTGGTTAATCTTAGAGGTTTAGATGGTAAAAATATAGGAGATCATATTGTGGATTATCCAACCTCTTCGGTTTTAGGGGACTCAATTGCTTTGATCTAGGAGATCATGGAAACCACTACTCTGGTGATGTATCTTACTAATTATTCTAAGATGTCATGATGGTAGTGAAGAGGGTATGAGGAGATCAAAGAGTATGGTGTCTAATATGGTGAACAATGGAAAGGATTTGATAACTGTTAATAACTCTAACTCAGAGGATTTTCCTCCATATTCCAAAAAGTTAAAATTGATGCTGCAAGTGGGAGGTCCTAGGAGGATCCAGAACTCTAGAATCCAGTTGGGAAGTTACAATCCAAAGGATCTTAAAACGATGATATTGAAGCTACAGTTTTCTATGATTGATTCAATGTAAGCATCAATTTCTTGCATCGAGGAAGTGCTTACTCTTATGGGATGACAGGTGTCTAAAGGGGATAAAATTAAGGATGGGATAAAAGTTATTCCTAGTGGATCTAAGTTCTAATTTTGGTTTCATTTTTTACTTTTTATCTATTTGCTTTGGTGTATTTGGGTCTATGTGCCTAGTTTGTTACCCCTGTGTCAGTTTGTTGGTCCTCGATTGCTAGTTTTTCTTGTTGTTCTAGTTTCTGTTTACCTATCTCTATCAACTTTTTTTGTTCTTCCATATATTTGCTCTCTTATTTTGCTCTTCTATCATTTTTGTATCTAATTATGGATATTGCTATGGTTTAGAATATTTTTGGAAAGTATTATGAAATTTAATATGGTATCAAAGTACGTAAAAAGCAACACCACTTTTTTTTCTTTTTTTTAGTGGAAAACATCCCAACAGGAATGCCACTTTTGGGCAAGACCCAAGGAGGCAGGGGTATCCATTCTTCCAAAAATGCCCAGGACTCAGACCTGGCCTACCACCTTTGACATACTCAAGGACCAAACAAACACACAAAACCAATTTAAAAAAAGTAAATAACAACAAAAATAATAAAATAAAATAAAAAATATGCTCCTCAAGTGTGAAAAGCAACATCACTTGATTACAAAGATATAAGGAGAAAATTGATGAAGAAATATCTTTTTTGATTTTTCTATTTTATAGATATAAGGAGAAAATTGATGAAGAAATATCTTTTTTGATTTTAGAATGAAAAAATAAAAATAAAATCTATACTTTAACACAAAAGGCTATGTTGTTTTACACCAAATATGCAGTTATACGTAGAGTGGGTACTATTTAAATTGGGTATCACACAATTTGATTCCATCTCATATACAGGACACATTGATAGGCATATTATTTGTCAAGGATTTCAAATAACAGAGGTGAAGGTTCAATTAACACTTGGAATATGGCCTAGTTATGCATATAGCTATGTGCATTCTATGTCCTCAAACAACATAATGGCAAACAACTTTATGGTAGAATATTATATTTCTATTTTCATGGAATTTTGTAGCATAACAATAACTAGATGTTTTATCTTTGTGAAGATTACATTAAATTCTCATACTACCAATATCTTCATATTATACCACAAATTTAGACTAGAAGCAATCTATTTTCTATCTTGTTCACCTACCATGACAAGTTTACATATCATATAACTTGTTTGTTATAGGATAGCGTGATGTGCTAGAGGTATTTTTCATATGACCAATTGCTCAAATCTTATGGATTATTTTTCCTCTAGAGATTTTATTTTTTTGTAGGGTATTTTGGATAAGCCATTGAATTTATAGGGAAAATCATTCTTAAATGCATTGGTTTGGTTGTTCTATTGGATAGTATAGGAATTATGGAAGATTTAGAGGATGCCAACTTAAATATCACCATCATTATTCATTTTCAAACAATTTTCTCAACACATTATGGATACCTACATGGAGGTTATCTACTATATCAATTTAGCAAGTTTAGTATTTTAAATAATGTGATAGAACACAAACTTCTTTTTTTCAAAGGTCGTACTGGGATTAAATCCCAGATAATATTTTCTTTATATTCCCTAGAGAATATTTTTACAAACATCTTCAAGCAATGTTAGCTAGGTTGTTCATGTTAATAGTCAATGGTAAGGTGATGATAAAGTTATTTTATCTATTGTAGATCCAATGTTTAAAAATACTTATAATATTTTTTGGGACATTGATTATAATTTACTAAACATGCCTTTTAACATTTAATAAATTCCCTATTGTCTCTATATCAAGTGCACACAACATCATTATGAATAACATAACATTTTAAAATCCCTTTGAGCCTATGGTCATGCTTTCTTCTACTTGTAATGATTTACCAAAAAAAAAATTAGGGGTTTTAGTATTTTTTCAGATTTGATAGTTAAGATGGTTTTCTATTTTTGACATTATGCGTTTTATGCATAATACTTTTTCCCATTTTATATCTTAGATATCATGATATTAATGAAAATATAAGATCCTTTTAGATGTGTTCCCATGGATAATATGGCATATTATTTCTAGCATCTCATTTTGGTGTATTATTTAGAAAATTCTACTTTGATCGTTATTACTAGATGATCATAGATTCAAACCCATAGGTAGTCACTCAAACTTACATGCAGTGTGTATTTTATTTTATAATCATAGATTTCTTTATTTATATAGGCTAGCACTTCCATTCCCATTGAAACTTGGATGGATAGTGAAATTGATGTACTTTCCAACATCTAAAATATATTGGGTTCAAATTTTCTCAGTAATAGATATTAGTACGCATATTTATTAGATGTGTTATTTTCATGTTAAAGACAATGTGGTTCATTTATTCCAATAGTGTTTGTTGGTATTATAGTTGGTAATTTTTTTACAATCTAGAAGGTAGGGGTTTGAGTCTTAGTGATGATAATTTTTTGTCCTTGTAGGAAGGGTGCCATATGTACCTATATATTTTCTATGTCAAGCGGTAAGCATTTACCTTCCATAAAAAGCATAGCATGTGGTTGACTAGCTAGCCTAGCTTAAGATTTTCTTCGATGTTTGAGATCACCAATTTGTGTCTCATCAAGGATATTTATTTTTATCTCCATTTGATGATGCGGCTTATAATACTATGATACATAGAAAAATATATTCATTTTTTTACTTTTTAATGTTTGGAGGGTTAATTTTTCTCAATTTTCCTTACTAATATGCCCAACTTTTTGGAGTCCATAACATTTGCATATAGAAATATTGTGGACCCATTTTTTTAGATCACATGAGTTTTAAGCTCTTCATATTATTGATATCAGTTTAAGGACTTAGTACAATGCATTAGAAAATTTTTTAGATGTAAGAGAAGTATATGTTAGATGGTCATGCAAGGTACACCTTGTTCATATGGTTATTTCTCAAATAATAAGGGTTGATTATTTATATACTTACTTCTATTATTTGGAATTAATTTAGAGGGATACATGGATTTTTAATTCTATCTAGTATTGTTTCAATTTGAGATTGATGGATAAATTATGACAAAAATTTTATAGAGGAGATGTGATCGTGACTTTTTATCCATGGAACAGGCGATCCAATCTATGCACCTTTAGTAGAGTAAATAAATAAATTTATGATCCAGATTCATTGTCATATACAAGATTTTATTATGGGGAGATATATTAGCATCGTTAATTTCTCCTCTTCTTAGTCCCTCAACTCAAATAAGGAAGGTTTTAAAATATAAATAATCTGACCTTATTATCCAAGGTGGACAATGACAATGTAAGCATACAAGTATTGTTGATGTAAACCTATGGGTATGTGCACTATATTCTTAATATAAGTATATGGGTATAACTTGATGTATTCAACCCAAGCAGTGTTTTTTTTATTTGTGGAAAACATCCCAGAAGTGATGCCACTTTTGGGTAAGACCCAAGGAGATAGGGGTATTAATTCCACCAAAATCGCCCAATTTTTGAACCTAGCCTACCATATTTGACATACTCAAGGAGTAAACAAACACACAAAAACATTCTAAAATAAATAAATAAAATAAAAAATATGCTCCTTGAGTGTGTCAAAAATAAAATCCCAACAAAACACACACACAAAAAGATAAAAAAACACAACACTAACCATATATAAAAAACACAAGAACAACATAACAAAACACAAACATGACAAAAACAACAGAACACTACAAAGACATAAAAAAAAAACATGAAAAATAAACACAACCAAAACCTAAAAAATAAAAATAAAAAACAACCAACAACAGACAATAAACAAAAACAAAAAAAATAGAAAACACTCACACATAAAAACATGAAATAACACAAACAAATAGAAACACAAGAACAAGAACGACAAAAATTCAAGAACAATAACAAAAAACATGAAAAACACAAAACAAAAAAAAAACAAGAAAAATAAAAAACAACACAAAGAACACAAAAACAAATCAAAACAAAAGAACACACACACCTTAAAAAACTAAACTAAAAAAAAAAAAAAAATAGAAGAAAAAAAATGAACGTAACAATGACTTGGCTAGACCAGAAGACTTTTACTGCAATAAACAACAAAGGAAACAAAAGAAATAATAGATTAAGCTAGAGAACTAAAAAACCCTGAGCGAACCAAAGAGAAGCAAAAAAACTAGAAGAAACTAGGTACCTTCAAAACTGGAGCCATCCAAAGAAATGATAGAAAGAAGAGCTTCCCTACTTTGTGAAACCCACCATCTAGGAGGGTGGCCATAATAAGTAAGATCACCTTTGTCCAAAGACCAATTAGCTAAAGCATCAACACTCTTGTTCTAATATTTGACCACATGATTGTAATCAACTTTTAAAAATCCCATCTAGATTAATTGAATCTTATCAATAATTCTTTTTATTCTCCAATCAACCTTATGATTCTTAGAAGGAGTCTTCAAAATATTAATAATGAGTTGAGAGTTAGACTCAAATAAAACCTTTTCCTATCCAACCTTAGTAGCCTCTTGAAGGCCTCTAAGGATACCATACCCCTTAGCAAGGTTATTGGAAAGAATACCCAAATTCTCAGCAAAATTAAAAACCAAGGATCCATCTGAAAGTCTACAAATTCCTCCCACATTGGATTTTCTAGCGTTCCCTCTAGAGGCTCCATCAATATTGAATTTTCAAAATTTCTTAGGAGGAACCCAAGCAGTATTAGTTATGGTTGACTTTTTATTAGTTATGGTTGACTTTTTATTAGTTATGGTTGACTTTTTAGGGTTTTATTTAAACTCATAATTTAACCTGAAATCCAAGTGTTGTTAGCTTGAATTTAATATGACATGTAATTAAAGAGGATTAGGCATCTACTATAAATACCCCTTAACCAATAATCCATTACATCAATTTTTGATACATTATGTAGTACCTCCAAGCACCCCCTCTTCCTAATTTATTTCTATAATGTTATTTCTTTTATATACTCTATTATTTTGCT